>JAVJAQ010002483.1:344384-507825 GCA_032362365.1 Zygogramma bicolorata
GGGAGGCAGCGACATTTTTGACGAGTCATTTCGCAAAGGCTGAATTTTTTTCCAGGCATTAATTTGGTTAGGGTGATAAGTGAATGGACCACCAGCTCGCGCACTACTGGGGGGTGTGGCTGCAGCAACCCCCCAATCACGTTGAATATCAGTACGAAAAAACTGATACCGCCAAAGCTGAAACTTTTACCAAAGTAAAATTGTATTATAGGGAAATGAAAAATCGCAACCAGCTTAATTTACAATGGGGGAATGTAGTCCAGCTTTGCATATAAACAAAAGCAAAATACACCCTTTGTAAACTGATACCGCAAAACTTGAAACTTGTTACACTAATAGTTCAAACATATAGTCACACAAAAAAAATACTCAGCTTCATTTTTAGCGGGGGAAAAGTGCCCAGCTGACGAGGTAAAGGTGGAGGGCATCGTTGCGTACGCCAGGGCGACCGCGGACGCACCGCACCTTTACCTCGTCAGCTGGGCACTTTTCCCCCGCAAAGTATGTGTAACTATATATTTAAACCATTATAGTGTAACAAGTTTCGAGTTTTGCGGTATAAGATACATGTAGAGAAATGGAATTCAATTTAGTCAAAGGGAACCCATTTAAATCAGAACGAATCCTTCAACTCAGTATATCATTCTCAATAAAAATGCTGAGTATTTTTATGGTAGTCGAAAATCGGAACTGATCGTCGTACGGGTCCTTTAGAGAAAGTTATAGATGCGTATAAGGTCGATGTATAGCAGGTAGATTTTGAACAAAATACAGGGCACGAACAGCTGCTAACAGACTCTGTCCCCGTCCCCCTCCTTTCAAATTCGGCATCTGTTTACTCCGATACTGGTGTTTCTAATGTTGCGATATTGTTTCAGACGAACCTGTAGACAAGGCGTGGTAGTTCATCAGTGGCCATGAGGGAGCGCTGGTTATCAAAAATTTCTATTAATTTTCGTGATCACTCGATCCATGGAACACGCTGTTGCCAATTCTGATGTTTTTGTAAAAGGATAGAGAATTTATCGGGACTGGATATGTGAGGTTATTGAAAACACCAAAACGCGCCAAATTTGTGTTTAACTTTATGCGTTATTTATTCCATGTAGTTTGAAAATAATTTCTCAGTTGGAATAAATTTGCATTGTGTTTCTACTGATCTGGACCAGAATTCGCAACGACATGCCCCGCCACTTGGCAACACAGGACTGTCATCTCCACTGCAAGAGTGCCGGTACCTGGCGGATTTTTTGCAGTACTACTACGCCTACATCATCAATTTTTTGATCAAGTTGGCCATATCGGTCGTCTGATTTGCTGACAACCTCTTATATGGGAACCCCAGTATATAGCCACTTTACGTGAGACGAAACCAGTGTAACCGTTGATCTCGTACAGTCTGGAGCTGTTTTTCACTTCAAAATGACGAGCGTTGTACCGTTTTGTGTATTATGTTGTAAAAAAAGTGGCAAATTAAACGAGTTCAGCGACGTAAAGCTGCAGAAGTGCATAGCAATTTTGGAAGTTCGGAAAGGCGCTAAATTAAATTTGGCTAACGTTGTGTTGCCTGAAAAAACGAACGATTTTCAAAAATATCACAGCCAGTGCTATAACCGTTTCACAGCTTTACCGCCTAAACAGAGAGGATAGGTACGACTCGAAAAATCAAGTAGATTCCTCTTCAAGAAGGTAAATATTATTATTACTTTATAAAAAAACTGAATGGAAGTGGCCGATACTTGATGAAAATGAGGTTGTCAGCAAATCAGACTACCGATATGGCCAACTTGAACAAAAATTGATGATGAGTAGGCGTAGTAGTACTGCGAAAAATCCGCCAGGTACCGGCATTCTTGCAGTGGAGATGACAGTCCTGTGTTGCCAGCAAGTGGCCATGTCGTTGCGAATTCTGGTCCAGATCAGTAGAAACACAATGCAAATTTATTCCAACTGAGAAATTATTTTCAAACTACATGGAATAAATAACGCATAAAGTTAAACACAAATTTGGCGCGTTTTGGTGTTTTCAATAACCTCACATATCCAGTCCCGATAAATTCTCTATCCTTTTACAAAAACATCAGAATTGGCAACAGCGTGTTCCATGGATCGAGTGATCACGAAAATTAATAGAAATTTTTGATAACCAGCGCTCCCTCATGGCCACTGATGAACTACCACGCCTTGTCTACAGGTTCGTCTGAAACAATATCGCAACATTAGAAACACCAGTATATAGACATCTAGTCGGAGTAAACAGATGCCGAATTTGAAAGGAGGGGGACGGGGACAGAGTCTGTTAGCAGCTGTTCGTGCGCTGTATTTTGTTCAAAATCTACCTGCTATACATCGACCTTATACGCATCTATAACTTTCTCTAAAGGACCCGTACGACGATCAGTTCCGATTTTCGACTACATAAAAATACTCAGCATTTTTATTGAGAATGATATACTGAGTTGAAGGATTCGTTCTGATTTAAATGGGTTCCCTTTGACTAAATTGAATTCCATTTCTCTACATGTATCTTATACCGCAAAACTTGAAACTTGTTACACTAATGGTTTAAATATATAGTTACACATATTTTGCGGGGGAAAAGTGCCCAGCTGACGAGGTAAAGGTGCGGTGCGTCCGCGGTCGCCCTGGCGTACGCAACGATGCCCTCCACCTTTACCTCGTCAGCTGGGCACTTTTCCCCCGCTAAAAATGAAGCTGAGTATTTTTTTTGTGTAACTATATGTTTGAACTATTAGTGTAACAAGTTTCAAGTTTTGCGGTATCAGTTTACAAAGGGTGTATTTTGCTTTTGTTTATATGCAAAGCTGGACTACATTCCCCCATTGTAAATTAAGCTGGTTGCGATTTTTCATTTCCCTATAATACAATTTTACTTTGGTAAAAGTTTCAGCTTTGGCGATATCAGTTTTTTCGTACTGATATTCAACGTGATTGGGGGGTTGCTGCAGCCACACCCCCCAGTAGTGCGCGAGCTGGTGGTCCATTCACTTATCACCCTAACCAAATAAATGCCTGGAAAAAAATTCAGCTTTTGCGGTTTTGGTCTTCAAGAAGGCCCGCTGCCTCCCGGTCTATACTCTTTATCGTAAAAACGAATATAACTACTAAGTTATGAACGAAAATATTTAATAACTTGTAACAAATTCTCATTTCGGTGAAAAAAATTTGTTTCTCTAACAATTTAACAATAAAATTACATCAGAAGGATTTTATAGAGGGGGTATTAGCAAAAAATTTCCACAATATTTTTCATTATTCCGTTCATTCATCACAGTTTTACCACAGCTTACTTACTAGTAAGCTGTGGTTTTACAGCGCTCCGAAGTTGATACTTTGGATACACATATTAAAATGAATAATTAGGATTATTTTTTATAATCTTTTCATTTTCCATATATTTATTATTCCTTCAATATTGTTATTACTATTTAGTTATCGACCCTTTCCCCCACTATAAACCTTTGGCTTTTATTTATTAGTTTATCAATAGTTTTTAACCCGAGTGTACATTTACGATATTCCCACGCAGGTGAGAAAGGCCCGGGGAGAAAAACATCTGCCTGCTATTACTATTATTATTATCATTATTGGTACTAGGAGGCGCAGCTGTTTTTTCCTCTACTTTTTCAAGCGTGCACATTGTAATATTCAATCATGAGTGATTAATTCATTTGCAACAAAATCATATCTAAAATTGAAATGAGAAGTGTAAAGAAAGGTTTTTTATAATGAGCAATTATTATGAATTGTTCCGGAGGTTACTGTACAAATTGCATGTTACCATTATTATAGTGATAGTGGAACGGATATTGCCGTTTTCATCCCTAAACGACTATTTGGGCCTTTTTTACCCGCATATATAGAATTCTTGTAAATTTCCAATAGGATTTGAAATTATTTTGAAAACCAATTAAAAAAAGCAAATGTTTTATGGTGGGGAGAAGGATCGATTACTAACAAATAATGATATAACAATGTTAAAAAAATTAAAAAGGTAATAGAAAACTGAGCCAATAACCCTAAGTATTTGAGATTATGGTCAAATTTGGAACGCTGTAAAACTCCAATAAATAAACGAAATTGAATAATTTATAGTGAAAATTTTTCGTTGAAACCCCCCCTATAAAAATGTGATCATGTCATTTTGTTGTAAAATGACCAGAAAAAAAATCTTCGCCGAAAAGAAAATTTGTTACAAAATTTTTAAATATTTTCGTTCCTAACTTTGTTATTTTCTATTTTACGATGAAGAGTTAGGGGATTGACGTTATAGAGAATTCAATTTGCAGCAAAAAATATCGCCATGAATTTTCTGTAGGATGAATTGATAAAGCGCGAAAACCATTTGCATACTTATATATCTTAAAGAGTATTTCACAACACGGTCAACTTCAGAGCGCTGTAAAACTCTAATAAATAAACGAAATTACAAACATTCATAGTGGAAATTATTCGTTGAAACTTGCATCTATGAAAATTTTCTGATGTCTTTTTATTGTGAAATGACTACAGAAAAAAATATTGCGCCGAAAAGAGAATTTGTTCCAGAATTTTCAACTATTTTAATTCATAAATTTTTTATTTCCGATTTTACGATAAAAATAATATTTACCACAAAAGTAACCTTAATTAAACACTGGTTCATATGATACGTATATTTGCCTGAGAATGAATAACACCAATTATTACCTATATTCCAAGTCTGAACTACGGGGTGTTGGTCGTGCACGACAAAAAAAAACGGACAGGGCTTCGTAAAATTATTTGTTCAATGAACCTCGATAAAACCCTTCCAATCTCTTGCACAACAAGTAATAGGGAAGAAATCCTAACCTTAATATATTACTAATTAAATTACTGAAGATATGATCTTGGGAATTCTTTTTCGAAAGTAAAGTTTTGCACTAATGAATAATTTAATGTCATCAAATAATTGCCGCTATGCGGTACTTAGCCTCGAATCCTTGTGCCTGGTAAATCCCCTTGAAACTGTTATAGGGCGGGTTTCACCACTAGAGATGAGGGATGACTACAACCTTCGGGTGGAATTGCTGCTTATAAAATCCTTAGACTGAATTTCTCGTGTTATTTCCCTAGTCCATCGCAATTCCCGTAGGGTCACACCGCCATACGAGTTAAGGGTGGATCGTACCTTCAGAGGGTTGAACTGTTGGTAATGTTAGTATTTAATAACACGATTCGATTGGTGACTATTTCGACACCCCAAAATGAACACCTGAAAATCATTCGTGATTCTAGAAATTCCTCATGAAACTCGGAGTAGTAACTTGAAATGGAAGACAGTGGCAACTCACCTTCGATTACAATAACCCTAATAATCCGAAGGTGTTTCTTAGAGATGATTTGGTATATATATAAACATATCCTCTTACAGAGATACCCCAAACGGTTTCAAATGCCTAATTCCAAGGTTACAAAAAAACCGCTTTGGCAAATCGATGAATTTTTATATCCGCTTGAAGCGTATTTATTGAAATTCACATTCACCATAAAAAAAATTCAACAAAAGATGCCCCCATGAATTTTCTGTAGGATGGCGGTCGCGGGACAAGGGTTGCAACCCCACAAATTTGAATTTGAGCTCACCCTAAAATGCGACCTCTGAGAAACGCAACCCCTGATGTAACTTTTCATTGAACCATTTGTGGCATAGAAAGCCTTGCGCGTTCTATGAGTTCGTCAATTTCTGTACAAGGTAGCTTTTCCAGCGGGATGTTCCACGGCGCGGACCAAGCGCTGAACTACTACGGCCAGACGAGGACGCAGGACAAGAAAGGCGTCACGATCCCTAGTCAAGTGCGTTACGTGCGCTACTACGAAACCCTGCTGAGCGACCGTCTCTACTACACGCCCGTCTCGATGTACATCAAGGAGTTCGTGCTGAACCCGGTGCCGAACTTCGCGGGCGGCCAGGGCTGCCTTTCGTTCACGATCTCGCACCAGACGCTGCTGCAGGAGGGCGAGAAGCTGACGCAGAAGTGCAAGAAGCTGCGCAAAAACGACATGTACGAAGTGAAGAAGAGCGACGCGCCGTTCTCGATCAAGCTCGACTACTGCTTGCCGCTGACGGGCGACATCAAGGTCGAGTTCTACAACAAGTCGATGATGCGCAAAGAGAAGCTCTTCCAGTTCTGGTTCAATACGTTCTTCGTGCGCGACGGTTTCTTGGACGGTAACGGCGGCGTCGACGATTTGTGTTACGTGCTCGAGTTCGAGAAGAACGAGCTCGACATCGTCAACAAGAAGGACAAGCAGAACAAGGTGTTCCACGCGGATTTCAAGGTAATTTATCGGCGCGTTCGGTGCCCGTCTCGATTGAATCGATTCAATTCGTTATTCGTCCAATCGACGAATCAAAGGTGTCGTAGGTGGAGTCGAAACAAAACATTCGCCTATGCATATGGAAGTTTCAAACGAAATTTTTACAATTTTTCTTCGTATTTTTTTTGAGTTATTGACCTACTACAATCTGAGAATACTGAAAGTTTTTTTCTGTCAAATCTGATATTTCTCAAAACCTTGGTATCCATAAGTCTGGGGTAAAATTGGCGTCACATGCCTACTATGATAATAGGCTTCATGAGCTCTTCCATTGAATTAAGGTGGCTATATACTGGTGTTTTCACTCCATATAAAAAATTGTCGGCAAATCACACGACCGATCTGGCCTACTTGATCAGGAATTGATGACTTAGACGGTAGTAATAACTCAAAAAATTCGTCAGGTGTCGTCACTCTCGCAGTTGAGATGACAGTCATGTGCACGTCCTGTGTTGCTAAGTGACTATGTTGTTGCGAATTCTGATCTATTGTGATCTCAATTCAAATGCTCTGTTCAGAAGTATCACAATTCAGCCGAATATATTCACGTTTATGCGTGTGAGCGAATAGGAGTGAGAATTGTAATCAAATTTTATGGATATGTGAAGTGAGATAACGTCATTTTCTCTGGTGAGTGAAATCATTTTTATTTTTTATGATCTTCTGGATTGAACTGAAAATATCTAAAACACATATCACTGCATTTATAGAATATTCAGAACGCGTGCCCACTCTAGAATGTTGTTGCCAGCAAACTTCTCTTGTGTTTTTTTATGATCACTACGAAATTTTTAAATGGTTATTGAATATATTAGAACGTGAGATTATTCTTGGAGGTAGGTCATTGAAGATGAAGTTTGTTTTCATCAAACGTCAGATTAATGTCGCGTTCTATTCTCTGTTCTAACCAAAAGTGATCTTCTCTATTGGCAACAACGTGTTCCATGGATCGAGTGATCTCGAAAATTTTTAGGAATTTCAACCACAAGCGCACCCTTGAGGTGTAATTTTGAACAACTACACCCTGTCTACAGGTTTGTCTGAAACAATATTGCAACACTGAAATCACCAGTATATAGCCATCTTACATTAAATTACTTAACTAAGATGACGCTTGCAATAAATTCGTACCAAAGTTGCTAGAACTAATCAGCTGGGGCTATACTTTTACTTCTAGACACTGACCGATCACCAGCCTATCTTCTTTGTTTCAAATGCTGACCAAATTTCCCATACTTGTGTTCCTTTCTGTTGATTTTGTTTTTCCTAAATATGACATTAGATTATGCTCATTTTGTCAGAAAAACCTCTGATATTTGACATATTTTCAAAAACAAGTATAGAGGAAACATATTTATGAAATAGTATTAACGGAAACATATTTAAAAAGCATGTACACATAAGATACATATCATTCGCGAGCATATTGAGAATATTTGATGATATACCTGTATAGAGTATTGATGCAATAGTATATTTTGTTAGGAGTCGAGAAAATAAGCTTTTCCTGTGCGTGCGCAACAATTCCCCATAGGGGTGCTGCCAATCACGAGATATCGTGCAAGCACGGAAAAAGCATTTATGGACGGGTAATGAACGGTATTTTTCATTATTTCTACCTAAAAACCACAGATTGTTGAGAAATACTTATTTTTTTTATTGAAAATATGCAAATATTGCCACAAACAAGATGCATATATTCCTGGTGAAATTTCTTCTATACCAGTACAATGTTAATGTTTTCGTCAAAAAAACGCTAGACCTACGGCTCACTTGATAATGACATCCAGGTAAATTCAAATTCTTGAAATTCCTTGACAGATGGTGTCAAGCGGCAACTCTAGACCCATGACATTATGAAGTTTGACGAAATTTCTATTAGCGAATTCTCTAGAACTACTTGTGCAGAGTCAGTGTGTTACTTCCTTTTTTCAACACTCTACCTAATGAAGGATAAAGATCACGAATTCTGTCAAAAAGTGCACGAGTTTCTACCAAAGGATTCGCTATATTTTTGATGTTTGTGTCTGTTTAGACTTAAATACAGATATGCATCTGGATACCGCTCTTGAGTCCTCCCTATTTACTCTCAGGTAGTTGCAAATGCACATCTGCCATATATCCCGAGGGTCACTGACAGAATTGGGAAACTCTTGGGGAAATATAACATAAAAACGGTTTTCAAACCGACCAAGAAGATCCAACAAAGCCTCAGATCGGCTAAAGACAAAAGAGACCCACTGTCAGCAGCAGGGGTTTATCGCATACCGTGCACCGGTGGGAAGGTATATCGGTACAACGAGAAGATCCATGGGAACAATGCTCAAAGAGCACGAAAGGAACTGCAGGCTAGGGCAAACTGACAAATCGGCCGTGGCGGAACACGCACTGAGTGAGGGTGACCACAGGTTTCTGTTTGAAAATGCTAAACTGATTGCCCCCAACCAGGGTTACCATAGCCGACTGGTACAGGAGGCGATAGAGATCCAAAAACACACGGACAAGTTCAACAGAAAAGAAGAAGCGTCGAGTCTAAACAGAATTTGGAATCCCATTCTGAGGAAGTCAAGAATAATGAAATCACGGCAGGTAGAGCGGCAACTAATAATGATGATTATTCCCCGAACCCGATAGAAGTAATTAACACTCCAGACTACCTGTATCAATATAAATACGCCTTACGAAATCGAAACGTTTGGTCATCGGAAATGGGTAAGCCTCTGAAGAAGCTGGCCACTCGCGCTAGCGAAATGTTAGGAAGAAATTCCACAAAATGACGGCCTTCAAACCCGAAGAAAAGTAGTTATCCTAAAAACCTCGGCCGCAAAAAGCCTTAACCATTTTGTTAATATCAGAATTCATAGAAATCCTTAATCTTCGGTGCTGCTTCAAATAATTTGATGAGATTCTTCAAAATATCGCTATCGACGTTAGAGGTAGTGGAGTTGAACTACATGAAAAAATAGTACGTCAATATAATTCGAAATGAATTGGACCCACCATAGCCCAGATCAACCTGAGTAATTTCAATTCATTAGGAAGGTTGCTATAGTGCAGGCTATTATGGCGCTGTACGAGAAGACCGTATTTGAAATCACTCTTCCGAAAGAACATATATATTCCATGATGTTAAATTTATGTTATTGCATCCTTTTACTGGGCATGTAACAACCATTGTCACTAATGCTGGAACTTGGAATAAATATGTTAAACTGGGAAGTTCTGAATAAAAATAAGCAAATAGCAAAAATATAACTTCTACCAAAGTAAAAACTGAGCAAGATGAACTTTTGTTTTTATAAACGTCAGACTAATCTCGTGTCATATTGACCAGTTAAACTTGAGTACATGTATTTTGAATGTTTTGTACTAACCACCAAAACTTGATACAGATTGGTTATTTCGTCCATAAATTTCACAACAGCGTTTGTTATCCATTTTGAAACACTATTCAAAACACCACTTGAATTAAATACTAAACAAACGGAAAATAACTAATAATTGAGAGCACTGGAGATAAACGACAAATAACTAAGAAAACTATGGTAGATAATTGATCTGGAAACGACAAATAGCTGGTTGAAAGGAACAGTAAAATTGTGGAAAACTTCTAGCAAAATTCGAATAAATTGGAATGCAAATGTCAATAGATGACAGAATTTTATTCTTGCACCATCTACTGGAAATCGAAGTAAACTCCGTGGATATGATTGATCGTGTCTATAGTTTTTGAGGAAACATTATCGAATCGGAGATCGCACCAGGAATATAATAATAATCTTGGCTACGAAACAAACGTTATTTACTCTGTTGCTAAGAAAATATACAAACAATTTGCTTGAGATGGATCAGATCGGTGATGTACCTCGGAATGTTGATGATTTATTTCTCTCTCGGTGTGTATTTTTCAATTCTATTGTCGATTGCTTGACAGATCACAGGTTCACTTGACTTTTTTCGAGCTGTTATATTGAAGATGACTTTTGCTTTGCTTAAATTCAAAATCGGGATCATATAATATATGGAGTTATCGACCGCAATAAGTAGATTGTTATTACATTGGAGTTTTTTTTTGTTGGTGATTGTAGATAATATTTCGGCAAAATTGTTTAATTTTTTCGAATAATTTTTTCATTCTGAACATTGTTTTTGATTCACTATCGAAAAAAAAATCTCCCTTCGTTTATTTTCTCTATTTGTTTTGAAACAGTTTTCTGATCAGATTTATTCATGTTTTTCATTTCATTGCTTGGTCTTTTGGCAGCTTATGAAATTCTATTGTTTTTCAAATATTGAGCAAACAAAATGGAACACGTAAAATTGCTTCACCTGGCTTAGATCCCTGGCATTATAGCACAGTGTATGACACATCATCTCGATATCGAACGGGCAGAAAATATATGGGTACCCAGTTTTTCTCTTGAAAACCACAAACCTTTTAAATAACTAACACGCTTATTTCCAAAAGTGGCATGTTACCGTTTTAATGGCCATTTTCTCAAGAACGGGATTGAGCGCTCTCGTCACTCAAGGCCCGTCCAATTTTATTGTCCAAAATGCCGTTAATATTTCAGTAACTAATCCAAATGTTGCTATTTGCAACATTCCTCGTGAAACATGAGAAATTTATGAGATATGAATGGCATTCCTAAGTATTTATTAAAACTAAAGAAGCTGATTCATCAAACGTTTCAACCTCTACGTAGGCAAATAATATTCAAAAACTGACAATATTGACATTTGTGGAAGCTTTATGAAGTTTGTGTATGCGCAGTACCCACTTGAAACACAAAATGTATTGAAAATTTCAATATTTGCAAGATTGATTTGAATTTGAAATCAATCTTGCAAATATTGATGAAATAGTATTAAAACCTCGGCAAAAGATGAAATTTCTCTCTTGATAGATCACCTCGACTTTCATCCAATGTGCTATTTCATAGCCAAAACGGGCACGCCTAATATTGATAATAGTGTTTTCCGTTGTTGACCCGTATAAGTGACCCCAGACGCGGTGCGGGTAAGGGACGGCGACGACTATTTTTAGTCTTGCCAGCGTTTGAAGTTTATTTTAATTTTTTCCAGTTGACGCTGCTTCTCCAGAGGATACCCAGGGAGGAGCACTGCTCCTCGCCCTACGAGCGACCCTTCCACGTCCAAGACACGCCGAGTGAGAGCTCCGCCGACTCCTCAGACGACTTCACGAACGAGGAGGACGATTGGGACAGCGGTGAAGGAAATTCACTTTTGCCCAGTAAACCTGAACACAGCTGTGATGTTATACACAAGAGTTGATCTTCAATATTTAATTTACTGATTTACTGTAAAAAGTTACAATAGATTGTAAAGTTTCCTGTACTGTAAATAATATAAAAATGTCTTATTTTGTCTTCGACCTTTTGTGTGTATTCAGCCGGTGGTCTCTTTTTGCTGCTCTAACTTCTGTACTGGTTGCCGAAAAATCTCTATTTGATCAATAATGGACCACATTCATGTCTCTGCGTTTTCCCCCAAGTGCTGATATCACCCTAATTATGTTATAATCTCCACACTAGTTTCTCATTCAGAATCCTCATATCAGCACGAGAAACAAAAATACAGAGAGGCATTAGCGGCAGTGGTGGACAACTTGATGGAATTTAATGCTGGGAAAACCCAGGCATGTCTCTTCTCAAAGAAAGCCTATCTTTCTTTGTCAAATATTCAGATTTCAGGAATATCTATTCCTACAAAGTCGAGTATCTCGATGATAGGAATTACGATGATGAGAAAAACATATGGGATAGATCGCTAAAGGTGCTTCCCAGAAGTTTGAATTTCTATTCTTTGTGAAGAAAACCTCCACGTCTCTTCAGCTTCTTATGGTCTATCTTAGAATATTCTTAGCTTGGCACCAAACCACTTATTGAAACTCCTTGATTCTATTCATGTTGGTGGTTCTTCGCTTATGCTCACTTTTTAGAAAGGTCAGAGACTTGTCACTCTATAGATATTTCCACGGTCGGTGCTCTTCTGAATTGTCGTCAGTTGTGTCCCTCTATGGAAGTATCATCACGGATAACCCGCCGAGTGCAGAATTTCCACCCCACTGTTGTGGGATTGGAAACCTGTCGAACCTCTCATGCACGGATCTTTCTTCAATCGAACAGCTATTTGGCAAACACCAGTTTTAGCATGGAACTCCCACTTTTGAAAAAACAAATGAATGTTTCTGGGGGACAGATGACGCCGCATTGGTTCATTTCGTCATATAACAAGATGTTGACAAGTATCTGGAATGACTTATGGATTAGTTCTAAGACATATTAAAAAATGCCTTAACTGGCCCCAATCCATTCGCTTTGAAATGTGAAACCTGGAACGATCTGTCTGTGACGTCAGACGCCCAGACAATGCACTGCCCGCTTGGTCGGGCTTCAACACGAACGCAGCACATAATGTCAAAACATGTGTTCCATGGTCCCAAGTTCCCGATTAGGAACAACGGAGAGGACGTGCCCGGAGATCACGCCCGATTCAAAACGAATGCAGTTGATCTCGCCTTGATTTTAAGAAGAAACGCGATAATGGCAATCGCGATAAGGACGTTCAGGGCACTGAGTTCAATTGAAGTAAGTTCTACGGTACAGTGCAATTCACCAGTATATTTCTGCCCTAATGGAAACCGACTTCTATTGTGTCGCACAAGCTGACAACATTGTCCAATGAAACTTTTCCTAGGGATCAATTACCCTAACTCCAAACTGATATATTTGCACTCGACGCGCGTTTCGGTAACAAGGTTAGCATCTTCAGGAAAAAAAAATCGTTTAGCCAGAGCAAGCCCTTCGGCGAGTGTCGATTTCTATTTTCTATGACGCCCCCCCCCCCCCCCAAGTACACTCTGACTTCATTAACGATACCGACTGTGTGTGTGTAACGTCACATTGGTCATGCTTTATTTTAATGATTTCGAGTCAATAATTTTCATTTCATTGATAGTAATAGTTGTAATATGTTGTATATTACATTGTAGTATAATGTCCTTCAGATGGAGAATATAAATATTAGAATGATCAGTGAAGATGGCGAATATATTGAAAATAATAAAGGAAAATAACTTCTAATTCTGAATTCACTCTCCCTATTGCTCATGAAGGTAACAATCCTGTTCCAGGCTTCTCTTTCATATTTACCATTATCATATCATTTTGAACAATATATATGGCCTGATTACATGTTTGTATCCAAATATCAACCGGACTATACTTTTTCTGAACGGCTGCAACCAAGATTCTAGGGGGTGACGTCATGTTTCGCCCAGAGTTCCCGAACGATTTTCAAACGCACGGACGCGCCGTGTGTAGTTTTTAGGCTGGATTCAGACAGATCCGAAATCCGATCATATGAAGATCCGATAGCTTTCTGATTGGTCTAAATTTCTGATTTCGGATCTGTATGAATTCAGCCTTGAACGCAACCCTATTTGTATTCTGTGCGTCCTGTGACTGTCTGCAAACTTACGTCATATGCGTTACGTCACCAATCAGTGTGTTTGTTTTGATGTCAGAAGACAAAGACCCAAAATCGCAAATCTTGCAAAAGTAGTAGAAACAAAGTACATGATCCAATTTCTCATAGCAATGGTAAAAATGAAAATAAAAAATTGACCTTTGATTCTCAGTAGTTATTTAATTGTGGGTATATCTCGATTGAATAACATCATTGATAATTTCGTGACCCTTGGTTTCAATCCTTATCAGGATTTTGGTCGAAATAGTTGATTCTGGCACGGCCAGAATCTGAAAATCGTTACCGGTGTAAAGTACTAGGGCAGTCAGAATCTTATTCTACCTAGTATTTTCAAAAGTGAACATGGGTGTAAAAGAGATTTTCCACTTTGTTGCTGCTGTACATTTCTGGGCGGGATGTTATTATGACTGGAACTATGTGATTATTCCAGCACACGTACATAACATGGGAGAATCTTTTGGATTCAGCGGCAAACTGAAATTTTTGACCTACTGGAATGCGGTTAGTTGCTTGATTTCATTGTTTGGTACTCTTTTAATAACTGAATTTTTTTCAGCTCATCCAAGCTGTGTTTTTTTCAATTTGTCTCATAAATGATTTCATTGGTACTAATGAGAACTTACCAAAGAGAAGTCCTCTAATTCGAAGAATCAAAGATAAGGTATACAAAGATATTTTAAATAGGTAGTATAATAATAATAATAATAATAATGTTAAGTACTTACTGATGTTAATGGAAACTAATTAACACAATTTTTTTCAGCTGATGTCATGCTTGGCACTACCTCTAGCACTGTTTGTTGGCCTGACGTTCTGGGGAATCTATTTTGTAGACAGGGAGCTGATCCTCCCAAAAGCAATCGCGCCATACTTTCCTACCTGGCTGAATCATTTAATGCACACCAACATAATGATATTCATTTTGATAGAGCTTTTCACATCTTTTAGAAAATACCCAACAAGAAAACAAGGATTGGGCCTCTTGTCCTCCTTTATGGCGATATATCTAGGGTGGATTCACGTCATTCATTTCTATACAGGCTATTGGGTTTATCCAATTTTAACAGTACTGAATCTGCCTCTGCGAATTGTCTTCTTTGTTGTACTTCTGAGTTTTATTGTATTGTTATATATTATAGGTGAAAATTTGAATAGTTTGATATGGAAAAAACAGATGAAATCTGTGAAAAAATCATGAAAATGTTTCATGTAAATATTGTAGAACAAATTGAATTGAGTCCTTAGTGATTTATTCATTGCTGTAAACTCGTGTGCAATTATTATAAACAGTTAACAAAAGATTGTTGTATTGTGACAATGATAATTTTGCTAAGCAACGTCCTACTTTTTATTTATATTATTTATAATCGGTGTTAAATTATGTAGAAAAATGTTTTTAGATTTTGTAATATTGGTGACTATGGACTGCATGTTTTTATAATGATTTGCTAAAAAAATTAAATTGTCTCCATAGCAGCAGAACATTTGTTTTATTTGGGTCCTGTTACTTTTGCTTTTTTGCAATAACATTTAATGGGTGATGATTCCTTCAGACATTTTTTCATTCTCTACTCTTGACAAATTCAACAACGATCTATCACAAGCTACGACCATAAACCAGCTATGTTACACACAGGCTCTTAGATTAAATATCGATAATTACAGTTACAATAATTATTGTACAGCACAGCGATAAGCTTGAATTTATTAGCGAAGAGTTGCAGAGCTGGCATAGGGCTATTGAAAATTATATTATAATCTCCTTCAGTATACTGCCCCAAAAGGAAAAACATGTTGCCCTTCATGAAATTGTTGAGATCAAGTAGTCGAGTTATCCTCTTCATTCACCTCCATTGAATGCTCTCACAGATGCACCCAGAAGAAGAATTATCATCCTTGGCGCTCCAGAGCGACCGACTCAGTATAACTACTTTTCTTCGGGCTTGAAGGCCGTCGTTCTTTGGAATTTCTTCCTAACGTTTCGCTAGCGCGAGTGGCCAGCTTCTTCAGGAAGAAATTCCAAAGAACGACGGCCTTCAAGCCCGAAGAAAAGTGGTTATACTGATAACCTCGGCCGCGAAAGCCTTAACGATTTTGACCGACTCAGTTTTGGAAGTATTTGAAAGAAATCAAGAAAATTTTATTTTCGGAATTCCATTGATCATTGATCACCTTTTATTCAAATTTAACAGAAAATGAGGTAATACTTCGGTCGCTATGAGCACCTTTTTTTCGAAATTTTTTTTTGTGGAACTTACGTAACTCGGTCTCCTCTACAAAAAATGTAAATGAAATAATCGGCGGTCTCTTATATTTTCGGAGATAC
Organism: Zygogramma bicolorata; assembly: GCA_032362365.1. Lineage (NCBI taxonomy): Eukaryota > Metazoa > Arthropoda > Insecta > Coleoptera > Chrysomelidae > Zygogramma > Zygogramma bicolorata. Next base: position 360,586 of record JAVJAQ010002483.1, read on the forward strand.
AGGGCATTTTTGGTGTAAAACTTCACAATTTTCCACATCAAATTTCTGTTGATTGAACACACAAAATTCCTCCTTCTTCTGATCAAACACCACACACTCTCTTATTTACTCGTTTTTAACATTTTCAAGCATAAAAAACCATTAGTTTTCCAAAAAATGCAATTATTTTCAAACCATAATCAATTTGTTGTGATGTCATAGTGCAATGACAGTCGAAAGTGATGTATTTGCAGTGTTGCCGCTCTCATTGTTATTGTTGAGAACTGAATGCATTAATGTTGACTTTTGAAGAAAGTTGGATTTTTTGAGAAAATAATGTTTTTTCTGCTCAAAAATGTTAAAGTAAATAAGAGAGTGTCTGGTGTTTGATCAGAAGAAGGAGGAATTTTGTGTGTTCAAACAACAGAAATTTGATGTGGAAAATTGTTTTACACCAAAAATGCCCTGTATCTATCCGAAAATATAAGAGACCGCCGATTATTTCATTTACATTTTTTGTAGAGGAGACCGAGTTACGTAAGTTCCACAAAAAAAAATTTCGAAAAAAAGGTGCTCATAGCGACCGAAGTATTACCCATGTTTCGTTCTAGAGAATGCTCACCTGAAAAGAGCTTATTGGTTTCCCTGCAAAAAAAATTGTTCAGATCCTATTCTTCTGACCATTTTATAGAACTTCTGACACACACACACCCGCCATTTCATTATCTACTTTTGACAAGTTTATCATATTGCAAAATCAACGGTAGGGAGAATCTATTTTACTGACTGAGGGATTTCTTGCGGAATGGGTAGTAAATGGTAAATTTTTTTTCTCAAATTGCATATTTGAATCGGAAAGAGAAGAACAAATATGCCCATAAAACTTTTTTCCCGAAAAACCCCCCTTGACCCCACTTTACTCTTGTGATTTTTCGAATAAATTTGCGGAATGGGTAGTAAATGTTGATTTTTTTTCCTCAAATTGCATATTTGAATCGAAAAGAGAACAACAAATATGCCCATAGAATTTTTTTCCCGAAAAAACCCCTCTTGACCCCACTTTACTCTTGTGATTTTTCGAATAAATTTGCGGAATGGGTAGTAAATGTTGATTTTTTTTCCTCAAATTGCATATTTGAATCGAAAAGAGAACAGCAAATAGGCCCATAAATTTTTTTTTCCTAAAAAACCCCCCTTGACCCCACTTTACTCCTGTGATTTTTCGAATAAATTTGCGGAATGGGTAGTAAATGGTAAATTTTTTTCTCAAATTGCATATTTGAATCGGAAAGAGAAGAACAAATATGCCCATAAAACTTTTTTCCCGAAAAAACCCCCCTTGACCCCACTTTACTCTTGCGATTTTTCGAATAAATTTGCGGAATGGGTAGTAAATGTTGATTTTTTCTTCTCAAATTGCATATTTGAATCGAAAAGAGAACAACAAATATGCCCATATAATTTTTTTCCCGAAAAAACCCCCCTTGACCCCACTTTACTCTTGTGATTTTTCGAATAAATTTGCGGAATGGGTAGTAAATGTTGATTTTTTCTCCTCAAATTGCATATTTGAATCGAAAAAGAACAACAAATATGCCCATAGAATTCTTTTCCCGAAAAAACCCCCTTTGACCCCACTTTACTCTTGTGATTTTTCGAATAAATTTGCGGAATGAGTAGTAAATGTTGATTTTTTCTCCTCAAATTGCATATTTGAATCGAAAAAAGAACAACAAATATGCCCATAGAATTCTTTTCCCGAAAAAACCCCCCTTGACCCCACTTTACTCTTGTGATTTTTCGAATAAATTTGCGGAATGGGTAGTAAATGTTAATTTTTTTTCCTCAAATTGCATATTTGAATCGAAAAGAGAACAGCAAATAGGCCCATAAATTTTTTTTTCCTAAAAAACCCCCCTTGACCCCACTTTACTCCTGTGATTTTTCGAATAAATTTGCGGAATGGGTAGTAAATGGTAAATTTTTTTCTCAAATTGCATATTTGAATCGGAAAGAGAAGAACAAATATGCCCATAAAACTTTTTTCCCGAAAAAACCCCCCTTGACCCCACTTTACTCTTGCGATTTTTCGAATAAATTTGCGGAATGGGTAGTAAATGTTGATTTTTTCTTCTCAAATTGCATATTTGAATCGAAAAGAGAACAACAAATATGCCCATATAATTTTTTTCCCGAAAAAATCCCCCTTGACCCCACTTTACTCTTGTGATTTTTCGAATAAATTTGCGGAATGGGTAGTAAATGTTGATTTTTTCTCCTCAAATTGCATATTTGAATCGAAAAGAGAACAACAAATATGCCCATAGAATTCTTTTCCCGAAAAAACCCCCTTTGACCCCACTTTACTCTTGTGATTTTTCGAATAAATTTGCGGAATGGGTAGTAAATGTTGATTTTTTCTCCTCAAATTGCATATTTGAATCGAAAAAAGAACAACAAATATGCCCATAAGATTTTTTCCCGAAAAAACCCCCCTTGACCCCACTTTACTCTTGTGATTTTTCGAATAAATTTGCGGAATGGGTAGTAAATGTTAATTTTTTTTCCTCAAATTGCATATTTGAATCGAAAAGAGAACAGCAAATAGGCCCATAAATTTTTTTTTCCTAAAAAACCCCCCTTGACCCCACTTTACTCCTGTGATTTTTCGAATAAATTTGCGGAATGGGTAGTAAATGGTAAATTTTTTTTCTAAAATTGCATATTTGAATCGGAAAGAGAAGAACAAATATGCCCATAAAACTTTTTTCCCGAAAAAACCCCCCTTGACCCCACTTTACTTTTGTGATTTTTCGAATAAATTTGCGGAATGGGTAGTAAATGTTGATTTTTTCTCCTCAAATTGCAAATTTGAATCGAAAAGAGAACAACAAATATGCCCATATAATTTTTTTCCCGAAAAAACCCCCCTTGACCCCACTTTACTCTTGTGATTTTTCGAATAAATTTGCGGAATGGGTAGTAAATGTTAATTTTTTTTCCTCAAATTGCATATCTGAATCGAAAAGAGAACAGCAAATAGGCCCATACATTTTTTTTTCCTAAAAAACCCCCTTGACCCCACTTTACTCCTGGGATTTTTCGAATAAATTTGCGGAATGGGTAGTAAATGGTAAATTTTTTTTCTCAAATTGCATATTTGAATCGGAAAGAGAAGAACAAATATGCCCATAAAACTTTTTTCCCAAAAAAACCCCCCTTGACCCCACTTTACTCTTGTGATTTTTCGAATAAATTTGCAGAATGGGTAGTAAATGTTATTTTTTTCCTCAAATTGCATATTTGAATCGAAAAGAGAACAACAAATATGCCCATATGATTTTTTTCCCGAATAAACCCCCCTTGACCCCACTTTACTCTTGTGATTTTTCGAATAAATTTGCGGAATGGGTAGTAAATGTTGATTTTTTCTCCTCAAATTGCATATTTGAATCGAAAAAAGAACAACAAATATGCCCATGGAATTCTTTTCCCGAAAATACCCCCTTTGACCCCACTTTACTCTTGTGATTTTTCGAATAAATTTGCGGAATGGGTAGTAAATGTTGATTTTTTCTCCTCAAATTGCATATTTGAATCGAAAAAAGAACAACAAATATGCCCATAGAATTCTTTTCCCGAAAAAACCCCCTTTGACCCCACTTTACTCTTGTGATTTTTCGAATAAATTTGCGGAATGGGTAGTAAATGTTGATTTTTTTCCTCAAATTGCATATTTGAATCGAAAATAGAACAACAAATATGCTCATAGGATTATTTTCCCGAAAAAACCCCCTTTGACCCCACTTTACTCTTGTGATTTTTCGAATAAATTTGCGGAATGGGAAGTAAATGTTGATTTTTTTTCCTCAAATTGCATATTTGAATCGAAAAAAGAACAACAAATATGCCCGTAGAATTTTTTTCCCGAAAAAATCCCCCTTGACCCCACTTTACACTTGTGATTTTTCGAATAAATTTGCGGAATGGGTAGGAAATGTTGATTTTTCCTCCTCAAATTGCATATTTGAATCGAAAAAAGAACAACAAATATGCCCATAGAATTCTTTTCCCGAAAAAACCCCCTTTGACCCCACTTTACTCTTGTGATTTTTCGAATAAATTTGCGGAATGGGTAGTAAATGTTGATTTTTTTTCCTCAAATTGCATATTTGAATCGAAAAAAGAACAATAAATAGGCCCATAGAATTTTTTTCCCGAAAAAACCCCCCTTGACCCCACTTTACTCTTGTGATTTTTCGAATAAATTTGCGGAATTTGATGATTCAACCGTCAATTTCTTCCACAACTAGTTTGTTGTAACTTATCCATTTTCGTAAATTGAAACTGATTTCAGAATTGATGAGATTTGGTTGCCCAGTTGTATTGCTTCTTCAACTGAATCAGCTCCAGACAACAAATCGTCTACATGAAAATGATGCAAAATAGCTTGTGCAGCTTTGGGAAAACTGTCCAAGTTTTCTATAGCTATTTGTTTCAAACACCTCACTGCCAAATATGGAGCTGATTTTGTTCCATAGGTGACGGTGTTTAATACATGTTCTTTGATATCCTCATCAGGACTAGCACGCCACAATATTCTTTGGAGACTCCTTTGATCAGGATCTATCCAAATTTGTCTGTACATTTTTTCAACATCTGCGCAAATAACAAAATTGAACTGACGAAACCTCAATAATATTGATATAAGTTCATCTTGAATGATTGGTCCTTTAAATTGAATATCATTCAACGATAAATTAGAATCTGTTGGAGCTGAACCATTGAAGACAACTCTCAACTTTGTAGTTGCACTGTCTTCTTTCAGAACTCCATGGTGAGGAAAATAATATGAAGGCTGATCATCAAAATCCGATGTTACTAAAGACATGTGCCCTAACTTCTCATATTCATTCATAAAGTTTGTATACATTTCTCTTAAAGTAGAATTTTTCAACAAGCGTTTTTCTAAAACCAGAAATCTATTTAAAGCTTTGTTTTTAGAATTACCTAATACAGTTGGTGAATCTGAAAATGGTATTTGTACCACAAACCTACCATCAAATGATTTTTCTGTCGTTTTGATAAATAATTCCCCACATTTTTTGTCATCATCAGACATATTGATGGAAAGAGATGGTGGTTCCTCAAGGGCCCAAAATTTTTCTGATCATGTAGATCGGAATTTACATTGAAATTACAATAACTAGCTGAAATATTTCTTGAGGAACGTCCTATAGAACCTGACATAATCCAACCAAGACATGTTTTTTGTAGAATAGGCTTTCTTTCTCCCAGATTGATTTGACCAATAGAAAGGAGTGAATAGAAAATATCTGCACCCAATAAAACATCAATGGAACTAGATTTCAAAAATCCAGGATCGGCTAAAGGAAGATGATGAGGAATGTTCAAATGAGATAAATTCAGATTGAAACTGGGAATTCTTTCAGAAATTTGAGGAACAACTAAACAAGAAATTGTGTTTCTAAAATCATTTCTCAATGATTGAAAATTAATGGAACATCTGTGCTTAATTTTTGATACTGTTTGATTGATACCAACAATTGATAAATTAATATTTTCCAAATCAATTCCCAATTTAGCACAGAAACTAGCGGTTATTAAGTTCGATTGTGAACCATCATCAAGAAGAGCTCTAGCAATATAAGGAACATTATTTTTATCAAAAACTTGAATCAATGCTGTGGATAAGAGAACCTCAGTGAAAGTTTCGTTCACTATTGCATTCAGCACCGAAGTATTAGATGTCTGAGAACCAGATGAAGTGGTTGCAACAGTATCTGTACAATTAGTAGTTTCCATATTGCTTCTATCAATTGAACAAAAATCACTGATCTTTTTCGTTTCAAAATGTAATAAAGTATTATGTTTGAGTCCACATTTTTTGCAACAACCATTATTACAATCTCGACTTAAATGTGATGACTTCTTCAAACAGTTCAAACATAATTTCATGCGTTTTGCATGCTCGAATCTTGATTGTGCATTCAAATTCGTAAATTTTTCACAATCACCAATGAAATGCTTTCCTCTGCAACATGAGCAAGATACATTAGTCGTTGCAGAAAATGATTTGCATGTTTTTATTTCTGATCTGAACTTTTCATTCACTTTCTTATCATTACGATTACTTTCAATCGTTTCTAGAAGTTCAGCCCTTGATTTGAGAAAATTTTTGAATTCTATCAGTTCTGAACGTTTATTTTTAGGTTTCTGTTCTTCCCATTGACGAAAAGTACTAGCATCCAATTTACCACTGATTAAAAATATAATTATTGCATCCCAAGAATCAATATTCAAACCTAATGATTGAAGTGATTTCAAATGTTTTGTTATTGAATCCAAAAGTTTTCTCAGTTCACTGGAAGACTCCCGAACTAAAGATGGTAATGAAAATAATGACTTGAAATGATTGTTAATCAGAATATATTCATTATTATATCGGTTGCAAAGTAAAGCCCACGCAATTGCATAATTTGCTGCGGAAAATTCTAATGAATGAATTACCTGTTTGGCGTTTCCTTCCAGAGCATCACGTAAAAAATGAAATTTCTCGATATCACTAATAGAAGTATTCAAGTGAATCAGAGATTTGAATATGTCTCGGAATTCGAGCCACATATCCAGATCTCCTTTAAATTTTGGAATAGGTATCGGAGGCAATTTTGGTTTTGATGCTATAGCATAGGCATTTGAATGAATTTCAGGGTTTGACATTTGTAAACTTTTTTGTGAAATGTCATCACAAATGTCAACACTTTCTGAACTACTCAAAATATTTTTACAAATGGCAATAACCTTATGAAAAGAACCCCTCAAATTCTTCTCTCTCTTTCAGTTGGCTATCTAATTCATCTTCATCGACAAAACGTTCAATGACTGTCTGAATTTCGTGAAATTCTGTCAATAAGACAATATTTGAATTCATTCTTGATTCAATTTCTAACAAACACGTTCTATCTAGTGAATTGCCATCTTGTATTTCAATTGAATAAACATCAATGAACTTCTTGAAGATGGTCAAACGGGATTTAATCACCCCTCTTTCTCTTTTCAAATTTTTTATTTCATCTGTCATTGTACCTCACCAAAATGAACAACTATATACCAGCACACAGAATAGGAGAAAATTTATTAGAGGATAGGGAATTATAAAAGGATACTCTCAGTACTTATCCCAATCCAAACAAAGTTCCGCTGCAATTCAGCTTAACGTTGATTTATTTATCTTGATGAAGACTACTTCTTCGGTTTGATAACTGCTATTGAGATCGATGACTGCTTATGAGCCCAATGCTCTGCCAATGATAGTTGATCCGCCGCCAAATCGAAGAATCACCATCCACCACAGTGCTTGCAAACCTCTGCAAGTTCTGGATCTTTGTCGATGAAAAAAAGAGCAGCTGGAGCTCAAAAAATGTTTGTGTTACAATTTTTATTGACGTAAATTTTCCATTGTTTCTCTCTACGAATGAATATGTGAGGGTTCTGAATAAATGAAAACATGAAGCTGCCAAGACTCTGTAGTACGGTAGATGAAAATTACCGTCAACTTCTGGCTCCATTGAAAGGAAGCAAATTGGTCATCTTCACACACAAGAGTAAAGTGGGGTCAAGGAGGGTTTTTTCGGGAAAAAAATTCTATGGGCATAATTGTTGTTCCCTTTTCGATTCAAATATACTATTTGAGGAAAAAAAATTAACATTTACTACCCATTCCGCAAATTCATTCGAAAAATCACAAGAGTAAAGTGGGGTCAAGGGGGGTTTTTTCGGAAAAAAAATCTATGGGCATATTCGTTGTTCTCTTTACGATTCAAATATACAATTTGAGGAAAAAAAATTAACATTTACTACCCATTCCGCAAATTTATTCGAAAAATCACAGGAGTAAAGTGGGGTCAAGGGGGGTTTTTTCGGAAAAAAAAATCTATGGGCATATTTGTTGTTCTCTTTTCGATTCAAATATGCAATTTGAGGAGAAAAAATCAACATTTACTACCCATTCCGCAAATTTATTCGAAAAATCACAAGAGTAAAGTGGGGTCAAGGGGGGTTTTTTCGGGAAAAAAATTATATGGGCATATTTGTTGTTCTCTTTTCGATTCAAATATGCAATTTGAGGAAAAAAAATCAACATTTACTGCCCATTCCGCAAATTTATTCGAAAAATCACAAGAGTAAAGTGGGGTCAAGGGGGTTTTTTCGGGAAAAAAATTCTATGGGCATATTTGTTCTTCTTTTTTCGATTCAAATATGCAATTTGAGGAAATAAAATTTACATTTACTACCCATTCCGCAAATTCATTCGAAAAATCACAAGAGTAAAGTGGGGTCAAGGGGGGTTTTTTCGGAAAAAAATCTATGGGCATATTCGTTGTTCTCTTTACGATTCAAATATACAATTTGAGGAAAAAAAATCAACATTTACTACCCATTCCGCAAATTTATTCGAAAAATCACAAGAGTAAAGTGGGGTCAAGGGGGGTTTTTCGGGAAAAAAGTTTCATGGGCATATTTGTTGTTCTCTTTTCGTTTCAAATATGCAATTTGAGGAAAAAAAATAACATTATTTACTACCCATTCCGCAAATTTATTCGGAAAATCACAAGAGTAAAGTGGGGTCAAGGGGGGTTTTTTCGGGAAAAAAATTATATGGGCATATTTGCTGTTCTCTTTTCGATTCAAATATGCAATTTGAGGGAAAAAAAATAACATTTACTACCCATTCCGCAAATTTATTCGAAAAATCACAAGAGTAAAGTGGGGTCAAGGGGGGTTTTTTCGGGAAAAAAATTTTATGGGCATATTTGTTCTTCTCTTTCCGATTCAAATATGCAATTTGAGAAAAAAATATTACCATTTATTACCCATTCCGTAAGAAATCCCTCAGTCAGTAAAATAGGCACAACCTCAACGGTATCTGAAAAAACAAAGTTATCTTCAGAAGTAAATTGATCCTAAATCTAAAGCTAGGGTTAGTTGTTTATTTACCTAAAGGTTTTCCGGTCCGCTACGGACTTTGTTACTACTTATTATTCTAATTTATTTCTCAATAATGAACCAGTGCAGTCACTACCTGCAAAGTTGTTGGTCCGTCATCTATTATTATTGATTATTCTGATTCTGATTACTTTCTTACCAATAAATTGGAAAGCGGGCTGAAAAGGATAGGTCCCTTGTCACCATAAATGCTGTTCTTACATTTTGCTATTTCTAGACTCTCACATTTATCGAGTAGTCTCTTGTGTCATGCACATGCTTGATCAGTTTAAGATTGGAGACTTGAATTGGACAGACTGGATATATGATGTACGCAATTCGAACATGTATGGAAACATGCGATCACATATTCTAGTTATCGTGGTCTCTTCAAGGCCAACGATGCTTCTCTGCTTTCGCTACACAGGTAGTTCAAAGACATCTTAAAGAAATCTTTGAGTCATATCTTATCTGAGACATTTATGATGTCTTAAAGATGTACATGTATATCTTTTATACATCTTTAAGACGTCTTAGATATGTATACGTATGTTACAAAATAAGACCTTTATCTTTTATCTTAAAGATGTCTTTCCATATCATCTGAAAGATATTGAATCATCTTTTTTGATCGAAAGAATAAAATGAAAAATCAATAGATTTTCTAATAAAACAGTAATCAGGTACCTACTCAGAGTAATTTTATTGAAAATTTGAACACCATATAATCTTATTACACATATATTTCAAATGGTAATTTCACTAGGGAAAATAGCTGGGTCCAAGTTTCGAGAATCGAAACCAGATTCACTGTGGCTTCCACTAGTTTCACTTGAGTTCAGTTGCATGGCTCTTTTGGTCTGCATGAGTAGAATTTCGGCAAACCTCTTCTCTTCATTGTTAACTTTATACTTACAGAACTACACTCCACAAAGAACAGATGGTTACCAAACTTGAAACAACAAACTGAATGAACAACCCCCGCGGCCCGCGGCAAACTCAAAACAAAAGGTTAGTTTTTCAAGTTTTTGGTTTTATAGGTTAGGTTACGTTACGATTATTGTGAATTTCAGATCAAGAATCAGCGGCGGCCCGTCTTGAACTGCTGATTGGCCCCGCTGCTTCAGCCAATCATTGAGCACAAAAGCTAGGCGCGAAAATAGTGCCGCCATGCCGGTTTGAATTGTTAAGTGGTACGAGTTTATCTGATTTTTTTTCATTCGAACATTAGAATGACATTAATATATATATTTTTTTTTCTATCACACATTTTATTACCAAAAACAGTTTCGCATAGAGAGAGGGAGAGATTTGTTAATTCCACTTAAAAACATTTATCAGTTATACTGTGTTAAAGAGTTCGTCTGATAAAGCATTTTTTTAGATATCTCAAAGATGCATTATATAGATATCTCAAAGATGAGATAAATAAGATACCTCTGGGTTATCTTCTTTTAAAGGTCTCGAGACGTATATTGCGGCATGATTATTTCTATTGCGGCCATGGTTATTCCAGTGAGGAATAAACTGGCGAATTTTCTCCCAGTAAACCGAAACATGTCTGAAATATTTCTGATACCGATCATTTTCCATTTGAAACCTTTCATCTTTTGACTCAGACACGTTCTTGAAACATGGCAGAAACCAGAAATGACCATGGTATGGAACCTGTTTCATGTGAAATGTTCCTAATACATACATGATGAATACATAAAAACACGTATCTGAAACAACTGCTTGAATCAATCATTCCAAGTCTTTAGTCTGATACTTTTTTGAAACAAGGGAAATTCAAAAGATATCCCAGGTATGATGAGAAGGTATTGTGGAACACGAAAAAATCAGGTAGGCTTTTATCAATTTTCAATTAATAACATAATTGAAGTGTATGTACGAAATGACAGGTCATCTCTTTGTTTCTCTCTTATGGAGGCTAGTGATGAAACCATGTCGACGTGAACCTTTCAAAGTGCTGTCATCGGAGAAAATCGTTTCCAGGCAGAATCTATAAAATATTATAAATTCTATCATAGCTCATTCTAAAAATACATATATCTACTTAAAAGTGTTCTTAGAACAACCACATATACTCATTACTTCTGTGAACTTCTTGAAATCACTGTCCTTCATTGTAACAATACGTTATGAGGCTTTGTTGTCAAGAAATTGATCTCTCAAAGTAGAAATTACTTGTAATGTAAATCAATGTTCGTATCATCGTATTTAAAATAGGAGAATGGCGTTAGATACTAGTTATTTTTGTTTGATGAATGGAAAGGAATACCGAAACAAATTGAGGTACCCAAAAGATGGCCAATAGGTTTAGTCGAGTATCTGCCTACAAGCAACGCTCTGGAGAGTGGCTAAGGGGATATGAAGATGGAATGACCATGCTTGAATAGACTTTTCCCTTCTTATATCTTCTTCCGTGCTAGAAATCACACTTAAAAGGTGTAAAACCTCGTTCATCCTTAGCTCGCACAAGTTTTGACTAAGGCGGGTTGACGTTCGTATATAGGGTCAGCAATTGTTAACGGAAAACCCAATTCTTTTGCAGGCGTCCTGAAATTAAAATTTCCAGCATGATTTATTAAATCAATTGTTGAGTTCCACTTTACAGAAATCGTACGTAGGCGGCCTTGGCAGTAATAACAACTTGTTTTTTATTATGACAGCGCTTTTGTAATAAAATGTTCAGAGTTTTTCCGTTCTTTCATTTCAAAAAAATGGAAAACGATGGTGAAAGTGAAGCCGCTGCCGCTAACGTCTAATAATGATAGGTACGTTTAATAATACTAATTTCAATACTGCAACTTCTGATCCCTAAAAATATTAATATAAGTTGGTAATTGTTATAATTGTGTACTGGTATAATTCATACATTCATAAGTTATGTATTAACGAAAAATATTATTGTGTGTGATTTAAAAAAAGTTCATAAGTATAATATAACCATCCAGATTTATTTAATATAATATACGCCCACAGAAAAAAATTGAGATTTTCAGGATTCCAGAACTCGCCCACAGCTCATCCTAGAAACTTCCTATTCATCCTATAAATTATCACTTTCAGAACTTGTTATGTAAATTACTATTTCAACCCCGTCTGTATTCTCATCATAAAATGTTGATTACGAGATTGCAGTTTCCCGTACCTACCACCTTGATGGGCTCATTTATATACCCCAGTAGGAATATTTAAGATATGACTGACTCTCTCTGGATTGTGATGAGTTCCACTAGGACAGGAACAATTATAATTCTATAGAACCATATTATATAAAAATGATTTATAGAACATCTTGAGTTCAAATTCTGTACAGTTATTCAAAAGTGTTTGTTTTGTATTAGCTCAAAAAATGGTTAACTGAGTGGACTGTATCAAATAATAATATCGAGAGAGTGAAGAAAATTACTTTTGGACTCACCCAAATCTCCAGTCTCTTCCCGATGATGAGATGGGGCCCCTCTCCAGACTATGGTGTTTTCCAAGCTATCCAGTAATAGGAATAATGCACTATAATGAGCACACTATACTCAGCAAGTTTGAGTAAATCACTGATGATCAAAATAGTCAGTAGACGCGGTAATATTAGATGAAGCGTTATATATGAATTGATGAGCGATCTCTGTTCGAATCAGGCGACGCACTCGATCTCGTTGGAGAAATTGGTATATCCGTAAAAACCCTTCAACTCTCTTCGCGAAATCATAAGCAAAAAAGTCTGAAAACTAAGACATGGAAATCAGAATTTGAAGTAAACATGAACGCATTGGCGTAGAAAAGAAAATTCATGAAAGGGATTGAATCAACTTAGTATAATTAAAAATAAATAAAAATAATGAAATGTGAAGAAATATAACTAGCATTTGATGAATACTTAACATTCCGGCCCACCAAAATGCTATGCATTTTCAGAAATAAGTGGGAGCGGACAAAGTTTGTTTAAAGGTCTCTTTACGGTGCCCTCAGAAGTTCGAACTGTAGCCACCCTCACTATACCATCAGAACCTGGGTGGACAGCATCTATTCTACCGAGGTTCCATTGTAATGGATGAGTTCCATTTTGATGAATGACGACTAAAGTGTTCGGTTCCGGATTCATTGTCAGATCAGACCATTTATTACGCTGTTGCAATGTGTGCAAATATTCTCTCTGCCAACGACCCCAAAAGTCTTGATGGATTCTTTGGAGAAGCTGCCAGCGAGTAAGCCTATTCATAGGTATATCTTTCAAATGTTCATCCGGAACAGACGTGAGAGGTTCCATAGTTAAGAAGTGCCCTGGAGTCAAAGCAGTTAAATCATTTGGATCTGAACTTATAGGCGTGAGAGGACGTGAGTTTAGAACTGCTTCAACTTGACAAAATACTGTAGAAAGTTCTTCATAAGTAAGAATTTGGGAGCCTATTACACGGATCAAATGGCTTTTGGCAGATTTAATACCTGCTTCCCAAAGCCCTCCCATATTAGGTGCATATGCTGGCAAAAAATGAAAAATTATTGATTCCTTACTGCAAGCGTTTTTAGAGAGATCTATTAACTGACGATTTGCTCCTACGAAGGTCTTTCCATTATCGCAATATGTATGAGAAACTCTCCCCCTTCGAGCAACAAATCGGCGCAAAGCGGCTAAAAAGGCATCTGTAGTCAGATCAGAGGCCAGCTCTAAATGAATGGCTCTGGTAGACATACATATAAAAAGGCATAAATAGGCTTTAGTAGCCTTACAACCTCGACCTCTATTCAAGGTGATCATAAAAGGTCCACCATAATCGACAGCAGAATTAGAAAAAGCTTTAACTTGTGAAACGCGAGGTGCGGGTAAATTTCCCATTTGGGGTTGAAATGTTACTGGCTTTACTCTGAAACATTTAATACATTTTGACAAAACATGACGAATTACTCTTTTTGCAGAAAAAAATCCAAAAATTCTGAAACAAGAGGTACTGCACTGTTTGGACACCGGCATGTAAATATTTTAAATGTAGATTCTCTATGATTAAATATGTTAAACGATGATTTCCAGGTAATAAAACAGGATGCTTTTGATCGTAGCTTAGTTTTGAATGGTAAAGTCTACCGCCAACACGAATAATCGACTTTTCATCGATAAATAAATTTAATTTCTGAAAGGGCTTCAATAATTTCTTACCATTTTTCATCTTAGTTAATTCTTCAGAAAATGATGTCTCTTGTACATACCGAGACAAAAACAAAAGTGAGTTATACAATTCCACATGAGAAAGTGAAGTTTTTATTTTATCTGATCTACAGTTATTCAAGAATCGAAGAATATAAGCAAATATTCGTACTATTTTTGAGAGAGAGGAGAATTTTTTTAATAAATGTTCAATAAAATTATCATTGTTAGTAATAACAGCGGATAAAGTGATTTTCTGTTTCAATTCTGAATCGATTAAAGACGAACAATACTCAGTGGGCTCATTCAAAGAAAAATTATTTTTTAAGAATGCAGGACCGGCCCACCATAATATATTATTTAATAATTCTGATGGAAATGCTCCCCGGGATGCAATATCAGCAGGATTATTTTTAGATTCGATATGATACCAATTGGAAGGAGGTAATCGTTCCTGTATGAAACTAACTCGGTTACTCACAAAAGTCTTCCACCGATGAGGATGAGACTTTATCCAAGAAATAGCCACTGTTGAATCAGACCATGCAACAATTTTGCTAAATTTAATTTTCGAAAGAACTGTTTTTGTCAAATATGAGATCAGATCGGCAAGAAGCACTGCTGCACATAATTCCAACCTCGGAATAGACATTACTTTAATCGAAGCTACTCTTGACTTCGCACAAACAAAAAATGTAGAAAATGAATTGTTTTATAAATCCTCATATATGTAACAGCGGCATAACCCTTCTCACTAGCATCACAAAAGCCGTGTAATTCGACATATGATGAATTATCAATTGGTATGATACGAGGGATGTGGAGGTTCTGAAGGACATCCAACTCAGAAATATATTTTGTCCATAAACGAATAATGTCAGTCGGGACATCATCATCCCAATCTAAACCTAAAATCCATAATCTTTGAATAATATGTTTTATAAAAAATGTTATTGGAACCAAGAAACCTAAAGGATCAAAAACCCTAGCAACCTCAGACAAAATATTTCTCTTTGTGCATTTTCTATCAATAGGTTTTGTACTGAAAGTGAATGTGTCTGAGGAGGGTTGCCAAAGTAAACCCAAAACCTTAGTAGTTTCATCAGAGTCAAGTGAAAGTGAAGCGGGGTTGATTAGAGATTCCGGCAATGATGATAGAACTTCCGAAGAATTACTAGTCCATTTATGGAGGGCGAAACCACCTTTATCGAGTAACTTTGTGAGTTCATCACGAATCTTGCAAGCTTCTTTAACTGAAGTACAACTCGTTATGATGTCATCAACGAAAGTATCATTTAAAACAATACGTGATGCGTCAGGAAAATTTATTCTTTCCTTTTCAGCAAGTAATTTCAAAGTGAAAAGAGCGAGAAATGGGGCTGGACGAGTCCCATAGGTAACAGTACGTAATCTATATTCATTTACTGGTAAAGAAGAATCAAAGCGCCAGAATATACGCTGATAATTTTGGTGACTTGGAGAAATTAATATCTGACGATAAAATTGTCTAATATCTGCCGTTAAAGCGATAGAATGCAGTCTGAAATTCGACAAAATTTCAACAACATCCTTTTGAAGTTTTGGCCCGGTCAACAACGTATCATTTAGTGAAAAGTTATTTCCAGCTTTAGCCGAAGCGTTAAAAACGACTCTTAATTTTGTAGAGATACTATCTAATTTTGATACACCATGATGTGGAATGTAATAGTGAGGTTCAGAAGAAATAGGGGTCGTTATAAGTTCCATATGATGGCAATCTAAATAATCTTGAAGGAAGTTTTTATATTCACTATATAAAACTGGATTAGAGAGTAAACGGCGCTCTAGAGAATAAAAGCGTTTCAAAGCAAGGTCACGACTATAAGGAAATGTTGGTTCATGACTCTGGAATGGTAAATGTACAATGAATCTACCCTCAGGAATTGTTTCGGAAACTTTCCGTTGACAGATTTCATCTTCGGGTGACAAAATAGTTTTTTTTGGTATGTCTTCTAACTCCCAAAATTTTTGAATGATTGCATTTAGTTCGCAATGTGATGTTTGACATAGTAATGATTGAGACGTTTGCCGTGCAATTTCATCATTATACTTCCCCATCAAAATGTATCCGAATGTGGTATTCATTGCAGATGGTTTATCTGGAGAAATGTGTAGTGGACCACCTTGTATAATGGATGGGAATAAATCGGCCCCAAGAAGAATATCTATAGGTCCCGGTTTTTAAAAAGTAGGGTCAGCTAAAGTTAAATTTTTTATATGCGTCCAACTATCCTTATTCAAAACAGTTGTAGGTAGATTTGCACAAATTTGTGGCAAAATCACAGCTGTAGTTCCTAGATTTATTTCACGATTCCCAATAGGTCTCAACTTCAAAGAAAGACTTCCTAAAAGAGACTCAGTACGAGTATCACCAATTCCTTTGATGTCAACAGCACACTGTATTTTTGGTAGTCCCAACCGATTAGCAAATTTCTGGCATATGAAACTATTCATTGAACCAGTATCAATGAGTGCACGAGCTTTCTGAAAATTACCGCGAACATCAGCAACTTCGAGAAGAACAGTTGAGAGCAAAACATGACTAGGAACATTTCGTGAAAAACTGGTCATGGAAATGGGTGAAATGTTACTAGGATTCGAACTGACCTGTGATGAGTCTTGTATTATCACATGTGGATGAGTTGCGGAGGAAACTGTATCATCAACATTGATAGATTCTGATCTAGTGCATTCTTGCCTAGATGACATGTTTGCATGACGATCAAATTTTGGATTATGTAAGAGGCTATGATGTCGTTTAGAGCACCAAGAACAATTTACATTTGATTGGCAAAGTTTGGTCTTGTGAAAAGAACTCAGACAATTGACACACATTTTTTTTGATTTGGCTACATTATACCTTTCTGTTGGTGAGAAAGAAAGAAATTGGCCACATTTATATATATGGTGATTTTGATTACATAGACTGCATTGTTTCGTAGGGTTGGTATTGATTTGAGAATTCGATTGGGTGCCCATAAAGACAGAAGATGAGTATACAGGTCTATTGTTTGAGGAATTTCTACGAGAAATTTGGGACTTCGTGTTATTTTCAGACCTTCTATTCTCATCCTGAGGTGAAAAGAAAAGTGCATTACAGCGTCTTTCCAAAAATTTGAAAATTTGATCATATTTTGGCATTTCGTCAGAATTATAGAAAAGTTCAAATAGAGTACAAGTATTGTTATCAAGTTTTTTCAACAGTATGTTAGCTAAAATGAAGTCCCAAGAATCTGTAGGATAATTCAGTGCCTTTAAAACCTCTAAGTTTTCCGAAAAAATATCTAACAGATTGCGTAATTCGATGGGATCTTCGGATTTTAATTTGGGGGCGTTTTCTATGCAATGCCAATGGTCTTGCGAAAGTAATCTCACGTTTTTGTAACGATTAACTAAAGTTTTATATGCTATGTTATAATTTGCATCCGTCATAGGTATACATTTAACTGAATTCAATGCATTGCCTTCTAATGACGTTATTAGGTAATTGAATTTTTCTATTGTAGAAATGGAATTATTATGATGAACTAATGAGTTGAAAACATCTATGTAAGAAGTGAAATCTTTTACATTACCTTTGAATTTTAATAATTCAATTTTTGGTAGACCAACATATGAAGAAGATGCTGTTGGGCGAATTGGATTATTGGAGATAGTTGTTAGATTTTGTTTTTGAGATAAAGTCATGTTGATAGCTTTAATCTTAAAATAAGAATTATCAAAATGTCTGCCTACGACCATTTCAATTTTCAGTTCATCTTCATCGGCAAAAACTACATTTAATATTGCACCTTGTTGTTTGTTGAACTCAAATTTAATATCATCAATTTCTTGGAATCTCACATTGAAAATTGGAATTAAAGCGTCATTAGTTTCTGCCGCCTCAGCGGCTTCTAAAAGATCGTTAAGTCGATTAACTTCTACTTGACGAAGAACTTTCAGTTCTCAACTTCTCAGCCATAGTTAATTGTTAGAAAAAGCGATGGAACTATTTTAAACACTTTCAAGGTCAAAGTAGTTCAGTTTGTAAATGGGCAAATGTTTCGATAGAAATATAGTGAGGAAAACACAGTCCGACCTTGGGGTGATAAATTCGAAATGAAACACGAAATAAACTGAAAAAAAAAATTAAAAAGAGGCGAAATGTTTACTTCAAACCTAAGTTGGCCAGTAAATCCGGCTCGAAGGACCAAAATGTTTTGTATTAGCTCAAAAAATGGTTAACTGAGTGGACGTATCAAATAATAATATCGAGAGAGTGAAGAAAATTACTTTTGGACTCACCCAAATCTCCAGTCTCTTCCCGATGATGAGATGGGGCCCCTCTCCAGACTATGGTGTTTTCCAAGCTATCCAGTAATAGGAATAATGCACTATAATGAGCACACTATACTCAGCAAGTTTGAGTAAATCACTGATGATCAAAATAGTCAGTAGACGCGGTAATATTAGATGAAGCGTTATATATGAATTGATGAGCGATCTCTGTTCGAATCAGGCGACGCACTCGATCTCGTTGGAGAAATTGGTATATCCGTAAAAACCCTTCAACTCTCTTCGCGAAATCATAAGCAAAAAAGTCTGAAAACTAAGACATGGAAATCAGAATTTGAAGTAAACATGAACGCATTGGCGTAGAAAAGAAAATTCATGAAAGGGATTGAATCAACTTAGTATAATTAAAAATAAATAAAAATAATGAAATGTGAAGAAATATAACTAGCATTTGATGAATACTTAACAGTGTTGAAGTTCGTGATGAATGAAACAATTTTATTTTTCAAAATTTTCAACGAAAAATCTTTTTTGAAAATAATGCGGAAACAAAATACTTATATCGTTTGAACCTGAAGTTCTGGGAAAATTATGCATAATCTGAAAAAGCAGATTTCCAGATTGCCTCGTTGCAAAATGCGATTTGAAATGAAAATTGGGCGGCATTTCTCAGTTTTTCAGCCGAGTTTCAACATGGAAAGATGCAATCCAGTATAATCACACCTTTCAATCATCACCAAAGACTCACGAAAGATATGAGAGCGAAAATAGTGGAAGGAAAAAAATATGAAAGATATTCTATACCAGGAAGCAAAAAAGTATTTTGTACTTGTCCCAGAGCACGCGCCCTGATATTCCTTTTGCTGCTAATTTTCTGAGTAGATTCAACAAAAATCCTGCAACAATTCTTTCTGGCACAGTGAAGAGAATACTCAGATATTCACGTGGAACATTTTCAGCAAGATTAGAATTTTTGAGGGGTATATTGAGGGGACCAGGATAAGGGCACTGGTCAACCTCCAGAAAGATATAAGCGCTCCTGAATGATCCCCTGCCAAAAAATAGGGGGCAGAGTGGGGCCCTGAATAGATGCCTGAGTGCAAAAGAGAGGAAACCTCCCCCTCTCACGTGCTGAAAGAAGAAGAACTTACAGGAATAAATGACTCGACTTGTAATTTGATTGGACAATTATGCTATTATCATTAGTATTATAACAGGTAAATATACGTTGCCGTCCGATCTGTTGATGACTATAAAAGCAAAAATAACAAATTTTATCATTTATAAAGGAGGTATTGAGAAGTTATCACTGACTTTCGTAAGTGTTCAATTATTATTATTATTCAAGTGTCATCTTTTGTTAGGTATTGAACTATCTGCCTGAGAATTCATCTAATGAATTATTGTATGAATTATCTGAATTACTCAAATATAGTTGTTGGGTTTTCGAGTATTCATAAAATTCTGGTATCGTCTCGTTCTTTCAGTGCTTACTGTTTTTTGAAACTCATATAAAAATTCAAATTATCGTTTATTCACCGATAATAATGAAGTTCGAGTCAGCAGCCAAAGCCAAAGTTCAGAAGCGCAATGGAGTGACCAAATCTAGGACTATTCGGAAGCGTGAATTGGTAAGTATTTTTCGTCAATCCAATATTTCTTCAGCACATTCTGAGAAGTTTATAATGAATCATAATTTTATTATCATAAAACGATAGCATTTTATTGATTTTATTCGCATTACAGGCCAAGAACGTCATTACCAGGGACTTGAAAGTCGTTTTGACCCCCATGAAGTGCAAAAAGGATCTTAAAGTCATATTACACCCGCTGGGAGTGGAATCTTCGAAAATACCCGAACTAACGCGTCATCTATCGAGGGAGCGCAAACGTTTCGAAAAACTCGTTGGGAAAGATCCAACGGACATCAAGAACTGGACTGACTATGCGAAGTGGGAAGAATCTCGAAAAGATTTGAAACGTGCTAGAGCGATTTGGGAACGTTCTCTGGATGCGGATCCAGGAAACTTCGAAACTTGGTTGAATTACGCCGAAATGGAAATAAGGAACGACCAAATACATCATGCAAGAGAAGTATGGAACAGAGCAGTGAACATTTGGCCAGGATTCAATGAATTTTGGTGTAGGTATATCAATATGGAAAAATCGATTGACAACATAGAAGGGATGCGGGCAATCTACCAGCGTTGGATGGAGACGCAACCGTATGAAGATGCTTGGAAGGCTTACATAAATTTCGAAATTTGCCTGCAAGAAATTGAAAATGCGAGACAAATATATGAGAGATTTATTGTCGCGTATCCGGCTGCGGAACGATGGATTGAATTTGCTGAATTCGAGCGAGACCACGGTTTCGACAGTAACGCTTTCAAAATATTCCTCCGGGCAATTCAATACTTCGAAGAGGCTAAATTACTTCGTGAAAAATTAGCCGATTGAAAAAATACAGGAGAACGACTGCTTCAATGCATGTACAATGTGAAATAATGTACACCAATCTTTAATGTGAATGTAATCATCATTGGAATAAAATGCATAAGATCAAATTCTTGATTATTTCATTTCTGACTTCGAAGTTTTTTCGACCAGTACTGCCGTGCTAAGGAAGAAGATCGTAACTGACAATTTGATCATTTTGAGATGATCGCATTTTAAGACTCATTTCAATGCCATCCACATTTCTGATAGGAAATTGATTATTCTCAGGGTGGGAGTACATATTGTTGGATGCTATTTTTTCATTGGTATTTCGTTGTGATATTTCGAAAAATTCAAAAATAAATGCGGATACGACTTTTTTTTATAAAAAAATTGCTGTTCGGAATTTGTGATTTCTCTAGTTCTCATCCTTTCTGTATTCAAAACGTACAGTTTCAGTTTATTTTTGTAAAGGTTTGGTGAGTTGGGCAGATGGCGCAGCAACGGCTATTTTGCTAGTTGTTTGTATCAGCCTAGGTCTAGGGAAGATACTCTACTCGAGTATGATTTTTAATTATGGGAAGTCATCAACTTATGTTGATGATGGCACTGCCTTGCACTGACGAGAGGCCAAATAGCCCGAAACCGGTCTGCAAGTGTGTCCCGTCCCAATAATTGAAAATCAATTCTGGTGGTGTATCGCCAAGAGTATATGTGGAATTTCTTCTGTGAAGAATCCCACACTAACACCTGTTGGATGTAATCCAATGCCCTTCGTGGTATTAGCCAGGGGAGTAGTTGTTTTCTAATAGGTGTTAGTCCGTCAACCTACAGTGTAGGTGAGTTGAGGCTGGCCTGAACAAATTGTTCATTTTTTGAATATTTGATTTAAAGCCAGTCTTCAAGCATCCCCATGAATATTTGTTTTATTCGTATTTTCCTTGTACGAGGAATTGGGGCCATGCGGATATGCTCTTGGTTAGTACCTAGTCTACGGGCAGATGGCGCAGCAACGGCTATTTTGCTAGTTGTTTGTATCAGCCTAGGTCTAGGGAAGATACTCTACTCGAGTATGATTTTTAATTATGGGAAGTCATCAACTTATGTTGATGATGGCACTGCCTTGCACTGACGAGAGGCCAAATAGCCCGAAACCGGTCTGCAAGTGTGTCCCGTCCCAATAATTGAAAATCAATTCTGGTGGTGTATCGCCAAGAGAATATGTGGAATTTCTTCTGTGAAGAATCCCACACTAACACCTGTTGGATGTAATCCAATGCCCTTCGTGGTATTAGCCAGGGTAGTAGTTGTTTTCTAATAGGTGTCAGTCCGTCAACCTACAGTGTAGGTGAGTTGAGGCTGGCCTGAACAAATTGTTCATTTTTTGAATATTTGATTTAAAGCCAGTCTTCAAGCATCCCCATGAATATTTGTTTTACAAGAATAAGAGGAACTGCACTCTCTCTTATGAATGATTACTTCATCCCCATGAATATTTGTTTTATAAGAATAAGAGGAACTGCACTCTCTCTTATGAATGATTACTTGAGCAATAGAGTACAAATTGTCCGAATCAACACTGAAATGAGCGACGAGAAAACAATTAAATATGGGGTTCCACAGGGTACTGTTTTGGGCCCACTACTCTTCTCCCTGTACATAAACAACTTACTTACAATACACAGTACCGGCAATGTAATCAGCTTTGCGGATGACACAGCTATACTATACTCAGATGACTCTTGGGAAAGCCTGAAAAATAAAACAGAATTAGACTTAAATAACATATTGAACTGGTTTAGCCACCGAATACTCACAGTCAATGTAGAAAAAACGTTTTTCCTGCCTTTCACCTGCTACAAAAAAAATCTCCCAAACTACAACAAACTAGAGATACGAAATGACCAAAGAAATATCGAAATACATTCACGAAGTCATATCAAATATCTTGGCATCACCATTGACTCACATTTGAGATGGAACTTTCATATAGACAATATCACGAACACTCTGAGACCATTATTGTATAAATTCAAGTACATGAAAGGAATATTGAATATAAAACATATGAAAACATTATATTATGCGTTCGTCGAGTCTCGGTTACAATACGCGATACTAAGTTGGGGAACAGCTTTACCTACCCATATGAAAAAACTAGAAATTCTACAGAGAAAAATAATAAAAATAATTTTCTCAAAAAAAAATATCTATTCTACAGATGATCTATTTAATGAAACGAAAATATTTGATCCTAGACAGCTATATACTTACAATGCAATAATACATCTATATAAAAATAAACACTTGATAAAAAAAATAGAACACCGATATGAAACAAGAACCAAACAAAATATTCCAATAAATAGAATGAACAAATCAATCGGTCAACGCTCATTAACGTACCAATCAAAAAAAATATACAATACACTGCCAGAAAATTTCAAGACCTACTTAGAAGAAATACACTCTACACGACTTATTAAATGTAAAACTAAAGATTATATTGAGTCAGTTGACAGACTCACTCTACACGCAATAATGCAATGTAAATAAATTCAATCCAAAATAATTAATGTTTCTGGGAGAAGGAAGGCAAAAAAAATTATTATGCATCACAAACCATTTCTAGTTTATGTTCTCTTCATTCTTTCTTCCTTTTTATTTATTTATTTCTTTATTTCTTTTACAACAAATTTCATGTATGAAAAAAACATTTTCATTCTCAAATATTATAAATTATGTAAATGTGCCCATTTATGTGTCATTTATGTGTCATGTGCTCATTTATGTGTCATTTATGTATCTGTATACATGTATATATTCATGAACATATTAACAAAACACAGAAATTCCATGCACAACCTCACGGTTAATATGGAACTCCTTGTTTATTCGCCATCAATTGTTCTTGTTTAAGGAAAGTAAATGTAAAAATGTATATGGAATGAATAAACTATATTATTATTATTATTATTATTCGTATTCTCCTTGTACGAGGAATTGGGGCCATGCGGATATGCTCTTGGTTAGTACCTAGTCTATGGGCAGATGGCGCAGCAACGGCTATTTTGCTAGTTGTTTGTATCAGCCTAGGTCTAGGGAAGATACTCTACTCGAGTATGATTATTTTTAATTATGGGAAGTCATCAACTTATGTTGATGATGGCACTGCCTTGCACTGACGAGAGGCCAAATAGCCCGAAACCGGTCTGCAAGTGTGTCCCGTCCCAATAATTGAAAATCAATTCTGGTGGTGTATCACCAAGAGTATATGTGGAATTTCTTCTGTGAAGAATCCCACACTAACAACTGTTGGATGTAATCCAATGCCCTTCGTGGTATTAGCCAAGGGAGTAGTTGTTTTCTAATAGGTGTTAGTCCGTCAACCTACAGTCCCAAATAGCACACGACGTCCTGAAGACGAACCATTTATGTCCCAGTTACGTCGATACGTCCCGGGACGGATAGGAGACATTCGAAGAACGTACATTACCGGATGTACCATGTATGTACTGGTTAGACGTCCCATGTAGGTACATACTTGGTCCCGTTCCAATCGGAATGTAATAAAAACGTACATGCTTGGAAGTACTATGTACGTACTTTATTAAATGTCCCTGATACGTTTACATTAACTCCTCTTCAGGTACGTACTTTTCGGAATGAATTAGTGACTAACCAATGACGTGTTTTTTTGTGAATCCCATGTACGTACTGCTCAGACGTATCATTTACGTACATGTTTGGAAGAACTATGTTCGTACTATTTGGACCTTCCAGGTGCGTACATATTGAGTCCCTTTCAGATACGTATATTTCGAAACGTTTGCGGGACATAATAGTAATGACGTACATTTTTGGAAATCGTATGTACATACTATCTGGACGTCTCGTTGACGTACTTTTTTGTACATACTGTTTGGACCTCCCAAGTACGTACGGATTGGGTTCCTTTCATTTTCTACATTTCTGTTAGTATGTACATACTGTTTGGACCTCCCAAGTACGTACGTATTGGGTCCCTTTCAGTTCAAGGGGTATTGGGATTTTGAGAGTGATCACTTAGTGTATTCAAACATATATCAATATTGGTAATGCAATATTCATAATGAATCATTCCTAAAAAAAATTGGAAAAATTGAAACATCGACATGTGGTGAATTTAAATACCAGAAAATTACATACAGAATTTTTTGCACAGCAAGTTTGATATTCCAAAACCGCCATCACATGAGACAGTGATCCTTTAGTGTTTTCTCGAATATATTTTCATTGTAACTGAACTTTCTAAAATTTTAATATTATCTCGAACAAAACTAACTTGAAGTCATCACATCTATAGCACCCAACTCCTTCTTAAAAACAAGTCTCTCCGTGCCGTAGAGCGTAACAGTGGTCGACAATAATATCTCCATAGAAAAGGTCGAGAGTTCAAGCCCCGCAGCAGCCAGGTCTTTTTCCAGGTAAGTATTCGGTTAGATGGTAAGTACACGTGAATGAGTAAAATTTCCAACTTGACTATTTGGTAAAAAAGAAATGAATAATCCCGAATATGAAAACTTATATTCATTAAGTGATATCATATGATATATCATTACGTTGTTTTCGAATATTGATCTAATATCGCCGAATGTTCACATTTTTTTGTGGCCACTATTGATATCATCTACAATATAAGGTTAATATTCCCGTAATATTGAACCAATATTGGTCAAATATGTTTGTTCTACTTGGGATAGCGCATACAGAATGGAAAATGTACGTTTTCGGAATGTCCCAAACAGTTCCCCTTTCTGTACATTTCAGGTCCTGTGTGGACTAGAAAAGTACGTACCTGGGATTACCGACTATGCGGAAACGGTAAGTCGCAGGGAGGTCTTATGTACGTCTGTCGGAGACAAAAGTATGTCCTAAATACGTACAATGCATCCTCACCGTACATATGCAGTACGTCCACTGGACGTACTTGTGCTATTTGGGGTGTAGGTGAGTTGAGGCTGGCCTGAACAAATTGTTCATTTTTTGAATATTTGATTTAAAGCCAGTCTTCAAGCATCCCCATGAATATTTGTTTTATTCGTATTTTCCTTGTACGAGGAATTGGGGCCATGCGGATATGCTCTTGGTTAGTACCTAGTCTATGGGCAGATGGCGCAGCAACGGCTATTTTGCTAGTTGTTTGTATCAGCCTAGGTCTAGGGAAGATACTCTACTCGAGTATGATTTTTAATTATGGGAAGTCTTCAACTTATGTTGATGATGGCACTGCCTTGCACTGACGAGAGGCCAAATAGCCCGAAACCGGTCTGCAAGTGTGTCCCGTCCCAATAATTGAAAATCAATTCTGGTGGTGTATCGCCAAGAGAATATGTGGAATTTCTTCTGTGAAGAATCCCACACTAACACCTGTTTAATGTAATCCAATGCCCTTCGTGGTATTAGCCAAGGGAGTAGTTGTTTTCTAATAGGTGTTAGTCCGTCAACCTACAGTGTAGGTGAGTTGAGGCTGGCCTGAACAAATTGTTCATTTTTTGAATACTTTTGAATTATACCCAGTTTATTTACATGAGTTTCTAAAAGTCCTCCCCATCACACGTGTAAACAACAACAAACTCCTACACATAACCTCAAAATGTGAGTGGAGAATGAATTTTTCATAGTGAATTCGTAAATTGTCGTATCTGCCAATGTACTCGTAGATACGATAATTTTGTAAAGTCAGTATAGTTGGTAGATACGACAAATTTCAAATTGAATTTTCAAAGTGTCTTCAGCTGAATAGCTACGGTATCCAAAATTTCTCAGAAGTTGCGTTGGTGGTTGTAGATGCCAAAAATGGCAATAACTCAATTTTGATGAAATTGTCAGTTACGGCCTTCTTCCTTAGCACGGCAGAGTACTACTATTCCATATTCAACAATTTGGAATACGGTGATAACATTCTGTATGAATGTGCTTGGATTTTGAGAACAGAGTTGCAATCACTTCAATTCAATTTTATTATCCCAGGAAACATTACATGTTTATGAATAGGGACTCAAACATACAAGTACATAGTCAATAAATTAAATTTTATAAAATATAAAGGAAAAAAAAAGTCCATACATTTAACGAAATTAAATATTTGTAAGCAGTCAAAATGAAATGGCTTTCAGAACTGATGAATACCAATGAAGGTAAAAAAAATAAAAACATATAACTGTTGACTACATGCAAAATATATTGTACATTAGCTGATTAAAAATTGTTTGTATTTTTGCTTAAATTTCATTGTTGAGCGAAATGCTTTGATTGTTTCTGGAATTGAGTTATATATTATGATGCCATTATGGTAAGACTTTTTTCCAAAATCTGATTGTGTTTCATTTGTTGCTAGTAATTTTGTTTGTCTTGTGGAGTAATTATGGATATCAGCAATTTGAGTGAAAATAATATCTGACTTTTTACTATTATTTTCAATAGAATGGATGAAACAGCTAATTTTGAGTTCATGGAGAGAATCTAAGTCCAATAAATTGTGCGGCTTTTATAAATTTATTGTTGATTCTAGATAAGGTAATTTATAAATACATTTAATTGTTTTGTATCGTAAAGTTTTCAAAGGTTTGATAATAGATTTACTTGCTGTCCCCCAAATGGAGATGAGATAAGGCAATTGTGAATAGATATGGCTGAAGTATATATTTTTCAATAATGTGAGAGATATGTAGTTTCTCATTTTGTAGAAAATTCCAATGAGAGGAGATATTTTCATTCTAATTCTTTCAATATGTTTTCGCCATGACAATCTCTCATGATATATAAACCTAAAAATTTAGTTGTTTCTGTGTATTTTATCAATTTATTATTGAATACTATGGAATCAGTAGGAATGTTGATTGATCGTTTGGAAATATACATAAACGATTTTAATTCTCTTCAGAATTCACGAAGGAATCTTTCATCAACTATCATCTGACATCCATAACTAGCAATAATTTGACTTCTCTCCCCTTTTCCTTCAACTATTGATTGATTGATTTCAACTATATTGATTGAAGTACTTCTGCTGGTAAAGATTTGAATGATACTTTGCTTTAGCAGCCAGAAGACAATAATAATCCGTTGGAAGCGAACTGAAAATCTGCACTACAAACTGAAAATATTTTGAAGTTCTTTTTTTGCCGAGTTCTAGGTTTTCACCACAAAAGCAGTGTCGTTGAAAATCAAATTCGCCAGCACTTCACCTTAGTTTCTTTTCGGGTGAACTACATGAAAAATTCGGATGAACTGGAGGAAATTCGACATTATTATTCTGGGTTCATTTTTAGTGCGCTTGGTATACTTCTAGTTACAAATACGGTACACTTTCAACTCTGCTGAATGTTTAATGGCCCAGTATCTCCCATTATTTCTTTCAAGAGCAACACTTCCCTATACAATATATACCAGTATTTACTGTGGTTACTTACAATAAGCAAGTTTATGCGACAAACCAAAACTTTGTGGTATTTACCACGGTTAAGTTTTGGTTCAAGATGGCGTGCGACTAGATGACGCCATTTATTAGAACCACTTGAATCCGCCGGTTTTAACCACAGTTATTTGTTTGGTTAGACTGGTTTGTTTATTCTTGATTATATTTTCTGTGTTTGTTGTGTTATCGTTATTTCCAATCCCAAATCCTAATTTTTTTGCTTTGACACTTAATTGGAAAATGAAATAATGGAGAAAAACAAAAGGCTTGCTGTGTTCATGAGTGGACAGCTTTTTTTTGAAAATATTCTACATCATAGCATTTTTGGAAAACATTTCAGCCAAACTATCTTGTTTTTGTAATCAAGTGGTCAAGAGAATATTTGGCTTTCGCTGCGAAGGAAAACAGATGGGAATGCTTGCAGTGGCTTGGTCTTGAAATTATTGAAACGCGAGAGGTTAGCACGTCCCCCTTCCGAGCGGATGACCGGAGTTCAAATCCCCACAAGGCCACCGTGCTGGGTAATCACACGTTAGAACGAAAGGCCTCGTTAATCCATTGCTCGCACAAGTTTCGACTTCTGAGGGATGACGTTCGTCAGCTGGTTAACGGAACAAACAAAATTAGAACCATTTTTCAGACGAAAATAATACATCGCACACTTTATGGGATAGGCAGATGGCAACTTTCATTTATATTTGTGTAAAGAAGGTAAGAAGATAATTGATACTCAATCTGAAGAATGGGGTTAGTTATTTATCGAAACTTTTCCTTGAATTGATACTCAGTATCAATTTTCTTCTCCTGAAGATGCTAACCTTGTTAGCGAAACGCGCGTTGAGTGCAAAAATATCAATCTCATTGTCTATTAGTTATTTATATCTCACATTCAAAGATAGTGAGAGACAATACTTGCATTCTGCTTACCTATCTGACTTCTATTTGGTCTGTTTTATTAATGATCTTTGATTAATTCCTAATATTCAACTGAATAGTTGGTAGTTTTGATAATTAGAGTCCTTGTCGGACCGGAAAAAAGTCCGATATGTAGGAAGAATTCAGGTAGTAGCTAACTTGCTCTGTAAGTTGTAGTCAGAGTCTGACTGTCAGATTGAGTATCAGTTTTTTTCTCCTGAAAATGCTAACTATGTTAGCACAACGGGCATCGAGAGCGAATAATATGAGTTTGGATTGGAGATGTGAAACCTTTGGTGTGAAAGTTTCTAGAGATATGATGTTTGTACTAAGTGGAACAAAATAGTTCTATCATGAGAAAACCAACCAAACTCAGTATGGCCAGCTACTAAAATATAAGAATGGATTCTCCACTGTCATAGAAAGTTTTTTTCAGTGGATTATTATTCACTAACCTCTCATTCTGAAACACCCCGATTCAATAACATCGAGAACTTCTAATAAGAGTTGCTGGCAGAGGTCAATTTTCCTGTTGAGGAGGAGGTCCAGCAAATCTTCCAAAGTGTAACCCTCAGTTTTAACATAAAGTTGCACCAACTCGCTTCGCAAAATTGTCATGTAAGAGTTTTTCGGATGTAAAACGGATCTGTATTTCCTGTAAATTGTTTCTCTTGCTTCGATCCCTGAAGAAATAGATGATCATTCCGTATTAACCGAATAAAAGCTCATCATATTTTGAACAATAATATATTTTGGAGACAATTAAGTTTGTTGAAGCTATTTTTTTTTTCTCTTCAAATTGAGTATTATAATAAGAATCCAAAACTTGTATAGGAAAAAATTATATCAAGAAATCAGCAGACTATTTGTGAATATATGCATGTCATTCATAGATGTCTGAATCCTACTTTTCACTACTACAGCAATCCTTTTAAAATCGCTGGGTGCAAATTTTTAACAACACATGAAAAGTAACTGAATATCATGCGAGTTTATGCGACAAGCCAGAACTTTGTGGTATTTACCACGGTTAAGTTTTGGGTCAAGATGGCGTGCGACTTGATGACGTCATTTATTAGAACCACTTGAATCCGCCGGTTTTAACCACAGTTATTTGTTTGGTTAGACTGGTTTGTTTATTCTTGATTATATTTTCTATGTTTGTTGGGTTATCGTTATTTCCAATCCCAAATCCTTTCCTTATTTTTTGGAAAATAACAAAAGGCTTGCTGTATTCATGGGTGGACAGCTTTTTTTTTTAAGATATTCTTTATCATAGCATTTTTGGAAAACATTTAAGCCAAATTATCTTGTTTTTGTAATCAAGTGGTCAAGAGAATATTTGATTTTCGCTGCGAAGAAAAAACAGATGGAAATGCTTGCAGTGGCTTGGTCTTGAAATTATTGAAACGCGAGAGGTTAGCCCCACAAGGCCACCGTGCTGGTTAATCACACGTTAGAACGTAAGGCCTCGTTAATCCATTGCTCGCCCAAGTTTCGACTTCTGAGGGTTGACGTTTGTCAGCTGGTTAACGGAACAAACAAAATCAAAACCATTTTTCAGACGAAAATAATACATCGCACACTTTTTGGGATAGGCAGATGGCAACTTTCATTTATATTTGTGTAAAGAAGGTAAGAAGATAATTAATACACAATCTGAAGAATGGGTTTAGTTATTTATCGAAACTTTTCCTTGAATTGATACTCAGTATCAATTTTCTTCTCCTGAAGATGCTAACCTTGTTAGCGAAACGCGCGTCGAGTGCAGAAATATCAGTTTGGTGTTAGGGTAATTGATCTCAAGAAAAAGTTTCAACTTTTACACCAAAGGTTCCAATATCATCGTTTATTAGTTATTCAATTATATCTAACATTTAAAGGTAGTGAGAGACAATACTTGCATTCTTCTTAACTGACGGATTTCTGTTTGGTCTGTCTATTAATAATCTTTAATTAATTCCTAATATTCAATTGAATAGTCAGTAGTTATGATGATTAGAGCCGTTGTCGGACCGGAGAAAAGTCCGATATATAGGAGGTATTCAGGTAGTAGCTTACTTACTTTGTAAGTTGTAATCTTCAGATTGAGTATAAATCTTTTTCCCCTGAAAATGCTAACTTCGCTGGCACAACGTGCGTCAAGTGCGAATAAAATGAGTTCGGTTTTATTGTAGTTGATCGCAGAAAGTTTACAAATCTCTCCTATTATTCCTTCTTCTTTCAATACATTAGAAAGAAGGAAATGAACTTTGTTATGATTAGAAATATGATTGTACTAACTGGAACGAAATAGTTTATTCAAAGGTAATACCACGAGTCCGTAGGACAAGTGATTTTATCTAATTCGGTTTGTTTGAATGCTTTTGCCTCAAAATAAAAAAGTTTGAGTGTTTCGAAAATGAAAATTTATCTTATTAAATTTGAAGAACGACCCAAATAGCACACGACGTCCTGAAGACGAACCATTTATGTCCCAGTTACGTCGATACGTCCCGGGACGGATAGGAGACATTCGAAGAACGTACATTACCGGATGTACCATGTATGTACTGGTTAGACGTCCCAAGTAGGTACATACTTGGTCCCGTTCCAATCGGAATGTAATAAAAACGTACATGCTTGGAAGTACTATGTACGTACTTTATTAAGTGTCCCTGATACGTTTACATTAACTCCTCTTCAGGTACGTACTTTTCGGAATGAATTAGGGACATACCAATGACGTGTTTTTTTGTGAATCCCATGTACGTACTGCTCAGACGTATCATTCACGTACATGTTTGGAAGAACTATGTTCGTACTATTTGGACCTTCCAGGTGCGTACATATTGAGTCCCTTTCAGATACGTATATTTCGAAACGTTTGCGGGACATAATAGTAATGACGTACATTTTTGGAAATCGTATGTACATACTATCTGGACGTCTCGTTGACGTACTTTTTTGTACATACTGTTTGGACCTCCCAAGTGCGTACGGATTGGGTTCCTTTCATTTTCTACATTTCTGTTAGTATGTACATACTGTTTGGACCTCCCAAGTACGTACGTATTGGGTCCCTTTCGGTTCAAGGGGTATTGGGATTTTGAGAGTGATCACTTAGTGTATTCAAACATATATCAATATTGGTAATGCAATATTCATAATGAATCATTCCTAAAAAAAAAATGGAAAAATTGAAACATCGACATGTGGTGAATTTAAATACCAGAAAATTACATACAGAATTTTTTGCACAGCAAGTTTGATATTCCAAAACCGCCATCACATGAGACAGTGATCCTTTAGTGTTTTTTCGAATATATTTTCATTGTAACTGAACTTTCAAAAATTTTAATATTATCTCGAACAAAACTAACTTGAAGTCATCACATCTATAGCACCCAACTCCTTCTTAAAAACAAGTCTCTCCGTGCCGTAGAGCGTAACAGTGATCGACAATAATATCTCCATAGAAAAGGTCAAGAGTTCAAGCCCCGCAGCAGCCAGGTCTTTTTCCAGGTAAGTATTCGGTTAGATGGTAAGTACACGTGAATGAGTAAAATTTTAAGTAATTAATTTTTTGAGTGAAATGAGAAGAATTCTCTTTTCTTGCTAAATTCGAATTTCGAAGAAAACGTAACTTTGAACAAGAAAAAGTGACTTTTATATTATTCAACGCGTGTCGAGCCATATACATAAATAAACTTTAGTGAATGATATACAAATTCAAACGAAGAGTGTTTTGATCCTACTTTTCACTACTACAGCAATCGTTTTAAAATCGCTGGGTGCAAATTTTTAACAACACATGAAAAGTAACTGAATATCATGCACAGTTTATTGGGTTTGTTTCACCCACAGAAATAACAGAACTTACAGAGTTCTGTCACTTGATCTTCAATTCCACTTATCGCTGCCTGATGGAAGCAAAATCATACACAAGAATTTTTCCAGGATAATGGATTATTCTACTGGTTGCCCAAGAAGGATTAACTCACGAAATGTTCATTACCGTACTGTAAGAACATATAATTTCTGTACACTACAAACGTAGGCTCTAGTAAAGTGAGGTAAGTGGATCCTTATTTGTGTAACATATACCTCCTATAGGAAAAGCCACATTACCGGACCCATTATTGAAAACTTCACAGTCTCCCGGAAATGTTAATCTACTATTTACTAATTATTAAGTATTGATTGATATCAACCTTCTCACTTTCAACAGTTGATATACATCTCCTTTACGTTCTTTGAAACATAACATGTTAACAATTCGAAATACTTGAGACAACTTCAGATTTTTAAAACCAAGCATATCTGCCAAACTATATTTTTTTCAATGTTGTGAGTCGGTATGACACAGTCTCCCAGAAATACTACTATTTACTTATTGAATTAGTAAGTATTGATTGATATCAACCTTTTCACTTGACATTTCACGCGTTGATATACACCTCCTTTACGTTCTATGAAACATAACATGTTTACAATTTAAAATACTTGGGACAACTTGAAATTTTTAAACCCAAGCATTTTTGTAAAACTATATTTTTTTTGTCGTTATATACTATTTCTCGGTGAGATTTCGATTCCTTTTCACATTCATCGCTAATACTAAGTCCGATCTGTAAGAGATTTTTGGTCCGATGTGTTCATGGACGTCGGATCCAAGAAAATCCAGTTTGTTAAAAGGCAGAATGGGCAAATTATATCATTACTAGTGAGAAATCAATCTAGAGGTAATCATTCATTATTAGCTATACCTTTGGTAAACCTTTAGTGTTCGCAAAGTGTCATCATATCGTATTCAACAACTAGAATTCCTATTTGGAGTATATCTGTATCACTCATTGAGTTTTGTTTTTGTTCATTGTTGAATTCAATTTCTCTTTGTACATATCGAATACATTTTCAAAGCAGATATAAAAAATCTGCACAATGAAATACGAGTCAGCAGCCAACAATGTCGTGCAGAAAGGCAATAAAGTTACCAGATCGAGGAGTATAATTCGAAAGCGTGAATTGGTGAGTACTGTTTTGACTCATTTTATACAATGTCCTACTGGACAGCTTCCATGTTTTTCGAGGCTTATTATGCAGTCGAATTCATGTTTATATTTTATTGGTTTTGAAGATTATAGTTTTATTTCAGGTGAAGAACATCATTCCCAAAAACTTGAAAGTCGTTTTGATTCCTGTAAAGTGCATCAAGGATCTATCAGTCATGCTGGATCTGAGATTGGAATCGTCGGAAATGCCCGAACCTGACGTCCACCTGCTACGGGAACGGAAACGTTTCGAAACACTTGTTGAGGAGAATCCAAGAAACATCAAGAACTGGACGGACTATGCGAGGTGGGAAGAATCTCAGAAAGATCTCCAGTCTGCCAGATCGGTTTGGGAACGGGCTCTAGATATGGATCCCAAAAACTTCCGAACGTGGTTGAATTATGCTGAAATGGAAATAAGAAACGAGCAGATAAACCGTGCGAGAGATGTGTGGGATAGAGCAGTGTGGCTTTGGCCTGGGTTCAGTACGTTCTGGTACAGATACATTGAAATGGAGGAAGCGGCGGACAACATAGAAGGGGTGCGAGCAATCTACGATCGTTGGATGGAGGTACAACCATGTGAAAAGGCTTGGAAGGCCTACATCAATTTCGAGATTCGCCATCGAGAAATTGATATTGCTAGACGAGTATACGAAAGATTTGTGATGGCGCATCCGGATATTAAATACTGGATAGAATTCGCTGATTTCGAGCGAAATCACGGTTTTCATAGTAACGCTTTGAAAATCACCCGCAGAGCTGCCCTGGTATTCGGAAAGAATGCAATGCTTTATGCGAAATTATCGATTAGTTGAAATAAGTAAATGGAAGTCCGAACATTGTTTTTGAAGCTATTATAACAGGAATCTCCACTCTCCATAACGAAGTCTACCAGGGCATAATAGAGTTTTGCAGCATGTCATAATTGAGGGTACTTCCTAAGGTTTCGTCTAAAAAGGTACGGACTTCAACTGAGGTATCAGACGATCACATTCATCAATGTGTAAGCCTAGAAAATTGACAAATTTTTCATTGTTCTGAGATTATGAAAGACAAAAGATAATTATATCGTTTCTGTTAGTTATGAAACCTGATTACCTGTTTTGTTTATTTATTAATATAAAGAAAATTTGACGAGAACCGCTTTTCCATTTCATTAACCACAACTTCATACTTTTTGGTCAGTATGTCATCGTCTTTACATAATAGAGAACTGCTCTCTGTTGAACCCCATTATAACATGTTCTCTGTTGAGATGCTTGATTATTGATTTGGACATATTGCTTTCAATCCCGAATCAAATAAAAATCCATCTTAGGGGTAGGCCCCTATTCCCATCCCCAGTAAAATCACAAAAGATCCCAACAATGCACTCGCAATTCTCTCATAACATGAAGATATAGCTGTCATAGTTGGTGTTCTACCTAAGAAGCCATGTTGGTTTTCGGAAAAGATACCCTATTTTGTTTTAAAAAATTGGTCGTTTCCGTAACCAACTGACGAACGTCAACCCTCATAAGTCGAAACTTGTGCGAGCAATGGATCAATTGTTTGAGAAAATTGAGTAATCTATAGCCAGATACGAATTTTCGAATATTTTAAAAATTCCACAAGAACTATTACGTGTCAGTAATTTTCTGATAGATGAGGATCTTTCTTTTTCAGTGCTTTTTAATTAAAAAAAGGGGGGTTTCGTCATACACAGAATATAATTCATTTTTCAGTTCATTAAGGAGTAGAACGAATAGTTCAATTTCAGTGAATTTAGGATGTATGGTACCAATTTTTTTTATTGAAGTGATATAGCCAAAATATTTGCTAAAGATTTCAGCGACTGAATCTTGGTCTTCTACCAAATCATCACCAATAATTATCAATGTTATGTTTCCTGTATACTTTGTTTTGTTAGTTAGTTCAGGAATGATGTGCCAAGTTGTCTTAGCTGGATTATCCGGTCTCTCAATTTTCTCATGAAAAGAGTTTTCTTTCCGTTGAGTGCACAAGAATGTTATTCTTGGCTTTCCTTTTTGGCAGATATCTCCTAACAATGGTATTTCTTTTTTCATTTCATAAAAGTTTTTGAATTTCTGACTTGATTTCTTAACCTCATCAATAACCCAATATTTTCTATTATGCTGGTGACGAGCCTTGCGTGTCGAGAAATGTATTTCAAAGTAATGGATGAAAGTATTATAAAAGCACTGATATGTCCAATTCTTATCAGTAATGTTATAGAGATCAAGCCATGTCTCCTGTTGTATATCATTCAATTGAGTTATTATTAAACGTCGGCTGAAATCAATATTGGGGGTCTGCTGCCTCCTTTTGGTGCCTAGGTCAAACATCACAGTTCTATAGTCAGAATAGGTATTATCTATCACCCAAGCAGTTTCATTCTCAAAAGTATTTACAAGTTTACAAACAAATGATCAATTGTTGTTGCAGTGCTCAAATTATATGCTGATAAATTTGTACCAAGATTTTTATAGTCATTACTTTGATTAAATGATTCCATCTTGAAGTTGTCAGCGAGTACGATATTCGACATAACCATTAACATTAAAATGATAGGAATTGATATTTTCATCTCACCATGTCTTTGACAAGCAAATAAAGCCCGTATCAAACTCAGATATATCAAGAAACAAACTGCACCTTAAAAAATACAATTTCGGTCGTTACTTAGTGCGACTCTGTACGAACAAGTGATCACGTGCACAAGGCACTTGCACCTGATAATCTTTTGGATCACTACTTTGTTTGGATGGACAGAGTATAGAAAACTTTTAACGTGTGAGTTTTCGGAGGTAAATTTGGAAAAAAAAATCGGAGGAACTCTCACGTTGGTTTATTACTCTGATACATACAGTGCATTTCTTTAACGCCCCCCCCTTTTATTTTTCGACCGGGTTAACTCAAAAAATTGAAACTTGGGATAATGAAATTGATGCATAAATACTATATTTCGGGTAA
This sequence comes from Zygogramma bicolorata, assembly GCA_032362365.1. Classification (NCBI taxonomy): domain Eukaryota; kingdom Metazoa; phylum Arthropoda; class Insecta; order Coleoptera; family Chrysomelidae; genus Zygogramma; species Zygogramma bicolorata. The sequence continues at coordinate 397,853 of JAVJAQ010002483.1, forward strand.
AATTGACAGATGAAAATTTCAAGATCGCGACTGGGCGCCACCTGGAAAAAAAATTAAATGGAAAGGGGGGTCTTATGATACATCATTTTGAAGCTCCTGAAGAATACTTTACAACCATAGAATATGAAGTCAATATATTCACCTATTACGAAATGGCGGAACATTTGATGATTGCCTGAATACATCGACGTTCAACTCTTACTTTGAGGAAATAAGCTGATATAAGAACAGCCTATCCGATATTTCACGTCGAACATTTTCTAACACAGAAACGTCGATATTTCTACAAATATTTATTATTCTCTGCCGTATACTCAATATTAAAGTAGGTTCACTTTCGTACACCTTTGCCTCAAACAACCACATAAAAAGAGTCTAAAGGTGTCAAATCTTGCAAGCGGGCTGGCCATTCCGTGGGACCTGGATGGCCAATCCAAAGACAATGGAAATTATTATCCAAATAGTTTCTTACTTGTCTGGAGCAGTGTGTGGTAGTGCTCCATCTTGTTGGAATAATAATATCCATATAAAATTCATTAGGATTCACTTCGACGATTTCGGTGATTAGAAGATCAACAGTAGTTGCCAGCATATTCAAATACAGTTCCCCTGTTAATGTTCAATTGACCATTTTGGAGATAGTTAACGTGGTACCTATCTACTTGTAAAATCTAAAATTATATGGGATTATTTGAACTGAACAATGATGTTTTTTGTAATACTGACATATTTGTCTTCTTTTTATAAACAAAAAATAACCTATCAACCTTATTTAAAAAAAAATTGTTCTGAAATTGTTCGTTCCGTTAACCAGCTGACGAACGTCATCCCTCAGAAGTCGAAACTTGTGAAATTTCACTTCAAAATACAGTATTTTTGAATCAGTTTCATTTTCCCAAGTTTCAATTTTTTGAGTTGACCCGTTCAAAAAATAAAAGGGTCAGGAAATTGAGGAAAAGCACTGTATATTTATTAGTGTGAAGTTATCCACAAATTCTCATCCACAAATTCTGACCTTGGGTGAGGTGGAGCAATATTATTGTGCGGTGTTGCCAAGTTTCTAGAATGTTTCGGACTATTGAACTATTTACAATTTTTGAGCATAAGCCATTTAGGGAGAAAACAATGACATTGGTGACAGAAAGTAACTTCCACTCGAAAAATAAAAATGGGATAATGAAGTGTTATTCTTCACTTAAATCAATTTACAATTGAAAAATTCATGAATTATATATTGTGAGAATTGGTCAAAATTTTATTCGATAATCAAACCTTCACCATATCCCAATAAAAATTCGTGAAAAACGATTTCTCATAGGAAAATACGGAGAATAGTGGGTTTCGATCAAATTCGTTTTTTACTGAAACTGAGAAGTGCTCGTTGATGAGATATGGTTTGATGTTATTTCACGGTGTACAAACAAAAAATTTGTGGAAAACGATTCTTGATAGGAAAATAGGGAAAATAGTGGATAGTGGGTTTCGATCGAATTCGTTTTTCACTGAAACTGAGAAGTGCCCGTTGATGAGATATGATTTGAAATATTATTTGTTGATGAAACTTTCACGGTGTACAAACGAAAATTTGTGGTAAACGATTCTTGATAGGAAAATAGGGAAAAAAGTGGATAGTGGCCTCTGATCAAATTCGTTTTTTACTGAAACTGAGAAGTGCTCGTTGATGAGATATGGTCTGGAATATTATTTGTTGATGGAACTTTCACGGTGTACAAACGAAAATTTGTGGAAAACGATTCTTGATAGGAAAATAGGGAAAAAAGTGGATAGTGGCCTCTGATCAAATTCGTTTTTTACTGAAACTGAGAAGTGCTCGTTGATGAGATATGGTCTGGAATATTATTTGTTGATGGAACTTTCACGTTGTACAAACGAAAATTTGTGGAAAACGATTCTTGATAGGAAAATAGGGAAAAAAGTGGATAGTGGCCTCTGATCAAATTCGTTTTTTACTGAAACTGAGAAGTGCTCGTTGATGAGATATGGTCTGGAATATTATTTGTTGATGGAACTTTCACGGTGTACAAACGAAAATTTGTGGAAAACGATTCTTGATAGGAAAATAGGGAAAAAAGTGGATAGTGGCCTCTGATCAAATTCGTTTTTTACTGAAACTGAGAAGTGCTCGTTGAGGAGATATGGTCTGGAATATTATTTGTTGATGGAACTTTCACGGTGTACAAACGAAAATTTGTGGAAAACGATTCTTGATAGGAAAATAGGGAAAAAAGTGGATAGTGGCCTCTGATCAAATTCGTTTTTTACTGAAACTGAGAAGTGCTCGTTGATGAGATATGGTCTGGAATATTATTTGTTGATGGAACTTTCACGGTGTACAAAACGAAAATTTGTGGAAAACGATTCTTGATAGGAAAATAGGGAAAAAAGTGGATAGTGGCCTCTGATCAAATTCGTTTTTTACTGAAACTGAGAAGTGCTCGTTGATGAGATATGGTCTGGAATGTTATTTGTTGATGGAACTTTCACGGTGTACAAACGAAAATTTGTGGAAAACGATTCTTGATAGGAAAATAGGGAAAAAAGTGGATAGTGGCCTCTGATCAAATTCGTTTTTTACTGAAACTGAGAAGTGCTCGTTGATGAGATATGGTCTGGAATATTATTTGTTGATGGAACTTTCACGGTGTACAAACGAAAATTTGTGGAAAACGATTCTTGATAGGAAAATAGGGAAAAAAGTGGATAGTGGCCTCTGATCAAATTCGTTTTTTACTGAAACTGAGAAGTGCTCGTTGATGAGATATGGTCTGGAATATTATTTGTTGATGGAACTTTCACGGTGTACAAAACGAAAATTTGTGGAAAACGATTCTTGATAGGAAAATAGGGAAAAAAGTGGATAGTGGCCTCTGATCAAATTCGTTTTTTACTGAAACTGAGAAGTGCTCGTTGATGAGATATGATTTGAAATATTACTTGTTGATGGAACTTTCACGGTGTACAAACGAAAATTTGTGGAAAACGATTCTTGATAGGAAAATAGGGAAAAAAGTGGATAGTGGCCTCTGATCAAATTCGTTTTTTACTGAAACTGAGAAGTGCTCGTTGATGAGATATGATTTGAAATATTACTTGTTGGTGGAACTTTCACGGTGTACAAACGAAAATTTGTGGAAAACGATTCTTGATAGGAAAATAAGGAAAAAAGTGGATAGTGGCCTCTGATCAAATTCGTTTTTTACTGAAACTGAGAAGTGCTCGTTGATGAGATATGGTTTGGAATATTATTTGTTGATGGAACTTTCACGGTGTACAAACGAAAATTTGTGGAAAACGATTCTTGATAGGAAAATAGGGAAAAAAGTGGATAGTGGCCTCTGATCAAATTCGTTTTTTACTGAAACTGAGAAGTGCTCGTTGATGAGATATGGTCTGAAATGTTATTTGTTGATGGAACTTTCACGGTGTACAAACGAAAATTTGTGGAAAACGATTCTTGATAGGAAAATAGGGAAAAAAGTGGATAGTGGCCTCTGATCAAATTCGTTTTTTACTGAAACTGAGAAGTGCTCGTTGATGAGATATGGTCTGGAATATTATTTGTTGATGGAACTTTCACGGTGTACAAACGAAAATTTGTGGAAAACGATTCTTGATAGGAAAATAGGGAAAAAAGTGGATAGTGGCCTCTGATCAAATTCGTTTTTTACTGAAACTGAGAAGTGCTCGTTGATGAGATATGGTCTGGAATATTATTTGTTGATGGAACTTTCACGGTGTACAAAACGAAAATTTGTGGAAAACGATTCTTGATAGGAAAATAGGGAAAAAAGTGGATAGTGGCCTCTGATCAAATTCGTTTTTTACTGAAACTGAGAAGTGCTCGTTGATGAGATATGATTTGAAATATTACTTGTTGATGGAACTTTCACGGTGTACAAACGAAAATTTGTGGAAAACGATTCTTGATAGGAAAATAGGGAAAAAAGTGGATAGTGGCCTCTGATCAAATTCGTTTTTTACTGAAACTGAGAAGTGCTCGTTGATGAGATATGATTTGAAATATTACTTGTTGGTGGAACTTTCACGGTGTACAAACGAAAATTTGTGGAAAACGATTCTTGATAGGAAAATAGGGAAAAAAGTGGATAGTGGCCTCTGATCAAATTCGTTTTTTACTGAAACTGAGAAGTGCTCGTTGATGAGATATGGTCTGGAATATTATTTGTTGATGGAACTTTCACGGTGTACAAACGAAAATTTGTGGAAAACGATTCTTGATAGGAAAATAGGGAAAAAAGTGGATAGTGGCCTCTGATCAAATTCGTTTTTTACTGAAACTGAGAAGTGCTCGTTGATGAGATATGGTCTGGAATATTATTTGTTGATGGAACTTTCACGGTGTACAAACGAAAATTTGTGGAAAACGATTCTTGATAGGAAAATAGGGAAAAAAGTGGATAGTGGCCTCTGATCAAATTCGTTTTTTACTGAAACTGAGAAGTGCTCGTTGATGAGATATGGTCTGGAATGTTATTTGTTGATGGAACTTTCACGGTGTACAAACGAAAATTTGTGGAAAACGATTCTTGATAGGAAAATAGGGAAAAAAGTGGATAGTGGCCTCTGATCAAATTCGTTTTTTACTGAAACTGAGAAGTGCTCGTTGATGGGATATGGTCTGGAATGTTATTTGTTGATGGAACTTTTACGGTGTACAAACGAAAATTTGTGGAAAACGATTCTTGATAGGAAAATAGGGAAAAAAGTGGATAGTGGCCTCTGATCAAATTCGTTTTTTACTGAAACTGAGAAGTGCTCGTTGATGAGATATGATTTGAAATATTACTTGTTGATGGAACTTTCACGGTGTACAAACGAAAATTTGTGGAAAACGATTCTTGATAGGAAAATAGGGAAAAAAGTGGATAGTGGCCTCTGATCAAATTCGTTTTTTACTGAATCTGAGAAGTGCTCGTTGATGAGATATGATTTGAAATATTACTTGTTGATGGAACTTTCACGGTGTACAAACGAAAATTTGTGGAAAACGATTCTTGATAGAAAAATGCGGAAAATAGTGGATAGTGGGTTTCGATCGAATTCGTTTTTCACTGAAACTGAGAAGTGCTTGTTGATGGAACTTCTGATCAAATTCTCATATTGATTGCAAATAATGTCCAAACAGTGAATTGTTCGAACAGCAACATTTATAGAGTGGAAGACGAGGCAAAAAATAAAAACTTGAGTTTCTCGATGAAAATATTCCTGGGTACATTATTTGTTCATCAATTAGATATTTGAGCGTGATTCGGTTACCGTTTGGACAGAAATCTACTCACTAAATAATCTGACCGAAAAAAAACTAAGCCGAATACACAAGAGTGTATATGTAGTCTTCTGCCCAATAGATGGCTGTCCGAGATAGCTTATCCTGTCACATGATTTTCGCTATGCCATTCAATATTATTGACCCGTGTAACTCTGTTTTTTTCTTATCTGGCCTGGCAACCAGTTGTAATGTTTCCCGCGCTTCAACTGCATAGAGACAGGGAAGCAATGCATAAATCGCAAAGATATTCATTTTCTAACAGTCAGACCAGTATTTTGTAGTAGACTTTAATGATTATTGGGATAACTTCATTAGGTTAAGCTAGAATTTAATAGATCTGTTAATATATTTGAAGTACCTATATTGCTGTATTTTATTAGGTAAGTGATAAGATCGACCAATCACGCCGAGAAAAAGTAGAATCGACTTTGGACAGTTAGCAATCGTAATGAAGAAATTTGATTTTTCGTACAAATTTTTAAAAAACAGTGATTACAACGACGAGTGTTACAAAAAAATTGCGACTGCTATGTTCAAAGGAGATACCAAAAAAAAATAGATATTTGCTTTCTAAAACTATTAAACGGAATTTCGGCAATATTATGGGAATTGTCGAAAATCCGCAATTATCAAGTAAGATCAATTCCAATAACGATTTTTTCCTGCGGTTCAAAAGCAACCTTGTGAAATTATTCCGTTTTCATAATTGATTTTTCTCAAAATCATCTTCGATAGTTTCAAGAATTCGCTTTTCAAGAATTCGCATTCGAAATTGAAAATTTGGCCGCTATAACTACTAAAAGGTAGAAAGATGGCCGATATTATATGGCGATGCAGAACATAAGGCTTGGTACATAACAGAGTATAATTCAGCAGATTACTGGATGAAAAGTTGCCACGGAAACATTGGAAAAATATATGAAGAAGGTTGATAAAATTTCTGATTCCAATAGACTGTACTGGTGTATCTGAAAATGATTGGCTTGTGATATTATATAAATATTGTTACATACGTGATCAACTTTACCTATATTAGACTATAAATTAGTGTAGTGAATAGTTTGCTAGTCGTTTCCCAACACTGTGTTCAATATCACAATTAAAAATCAATGTTTCTTTCTCTCATGAAAAATCGTTGTTCCTTTTTATTATAAGTGTTGATTTGCTGATTTTCTGTAGATGATAATAAACCGTTTTCGAAATTGTATTTCAATTTCAATCTTTTAGTTTTTATGAATGACAACGCGTGGTGAAGTAAAGGAACAAAGTTGAACAATTTTAAAATTCATATTTTCGTTCCGAATCAAACATTCGGTAGTGTAATTAAATTGAGATAAGGTAATAAATATAGAAAATCAAGTAGGTTCACTCCTTTGGGAAATTGCATTCATTGCTTGGACAATCTCATTTATGTAGAAGAAAAATAGAAACGTATCATTAGGAATTCGGAAATTTTTGTAGAGGAATTATTTTTTATGTACAAACTCTCTCTGTTGAGAGATATGTGTATATCATTCATTAATGTTTGATTCATTCCATTTTGTTAATAGAAGTTGTAATTTCTAGTTTATGATTCGGAGATTGAAGCCAAAAAATGTATCATTGAATAAGATCTTATTTATTACAAGAAACCCACTATCCACTTTTTCCGTATTTTCCTATCAAGAATCGTTTTCCACAAATTTTCGTTTGTACACCGTGAAAGTTCCATCAACGAATAACATTTCAAACCATATCCCATCAACAAACACTTCTCACTTCCAGTAAAAAAAGAATTTGATCAGAGGCCACTATCCACTTTTTCCCCTATTTTCCTATCAAGAATCGTTTTCCACAAATTTTCGTTTGTACACCGTGAAAGTTTCATCAACAAATAATATTCCATACCATATCTCATCAACGAGCACTTCTCAGTTTCAGTAAAAAACGAATTTGATCAGAGGCCACTATCCACTTTTTTCCCTATTTTCCTATCAAGAATCGTTTTCCACAAATTTTCGTTTGTACACCGTAAAAGTTCCATCAACAAATAACATTCCAGACCATATCCCATCAACGAGCACTTCTCAGTTTCAGTAAAAAACGAATTTGATCAGAGGCCACTATCCACTTTTTTCCCTATTTTCCTATCAAGAATCGTTTTCCACAATTTTTCGTTTGTACACCGTGAAAGTTCCACCAACAAATAACATTTCAAACCATATCTCATCAACGAGCACTTCTCAGTTTCAGTAAAAAACCAATTTGATCGAAACCCACTAATCTCCGTATTTTCCTATGAGAAATCGTTTTTCACGAATTTTCATTTGGATATGGTTGTTGGAAATAGTACCCTTTTCTTTTTATCCGAACGCGCCGCCAGTGTCATTGGTGCTTGATTGGATTGTGCGCGATGTACAGTAAACATTCTTTTTCCCCCCACATTTTTTGGAGTTTGACGCCTGCGTGCGAAATATGTTTTCTTGTTTGTAGACCGGGAGAGTTTTAGTTTGTTACGAACCTTCGTAGGCAAGAGAGTAAATGAGTTATTCATGATCTTTGTGTTTCATTTGAGCACTAACAAATGTACCAAAGATTTTAAAGTAAAAATCAAGAATACAGTCCACTAAGATTCAAGTCATAACATGGTCCATCGAGCAGCCGAATTAAGCATTAAAAACATTTGGTGAACTCAACAAACAAACACGTGTGTGGAAGCCGGTTTGCAGAGCGTCGCTACCAGAAAAGCCGCCAAGCAAAAAGTGAGTTTCCTCTTCATTTCATTTCATCCTTTATTATTGCAAATACAGTTTCGATTGATTTGAACTTACAAAAAAAATTAATCTCATTAAAAAATTATATTTGAATGCAAATATGGAACCTAACGTCTCATCACCCAATTTATTATTAAAAAAGCAACGGGATTCAGTAAAACAAAAACTTGCCCTTTTCGAAAAATACATCTATAACACGAAAGATGAAATTTGTGCGAATCAAGGACTAGTAAGCAATATTAGAATAATTGAAATCGAACAAAGAATATATAGACTAGAAAATATTCTGAATCAATTTGATAAGATTCAGAATGAAATTGAGTGCACCGTGGGAGAGGGCGAAAATATTGAAGATGAATATGCAATCGCCGAAGATATTGAAAATAGATTTCACGCAGTCATGGCCGATGCAAAAGCATTTTTATCAGCATTGAAAGATAGCATTCCAAAATCAGAGCCGCCACCCTCTGTCAGGAGCGCACATCAAGTTCATTCTGAAGGAGTCAAGCTCCCAACGATACAATTACCAAACTTTAATGATTCATACGAACAATGGATGGAATTCCGCGACATTTTCATATCTTTAATACACACAAATGCACAAATTAGCGACATCCAAAAATTCCACTACCTAAAAGCCTCACTAACAGGGGAGGCAGCTCAAGTAGTTAAATCAATGGAATTTACGAACTTAAATTATAAAACAGCCTGGGATCTACTATGTGAACGATTCGAAAACAAACGATTATTGGTCCAAAATCACATTAAATCTATATTTAATATAAAACCTATAAATTATGAGTCATCTACTCAATTGCGAAATATGAAAGATGAACTATCCAAACACTTGAGAAGTTTAGAACAATTAGGAGAACCTAGTAAAGACACTGTTCTGATTCATATTATCTCTAGTAAAATGGACTCAACAACAAAGAGGGAATGGGAAAAAGAAAATAGGACAAATCAAATGCCTAAATTACAAGATTTGAAAGATTTTCTAAAAGACCGTGCAAATTTGCTTGAATCAATAGAGTTGTCCAACAACATTCCAAGTAAGCAATACTTGAAAACTGATTTAGGAAAGTATAAAACAAAAAGCCTGCATAGCGCCAATTCTGAAAGTAAAAATGTCAATCCTTTCACTTGTAGCTCTGAGAGTAAAAGTCTTAAAACCTTTTCTTGTAATATTTGCAATAAAGACCATAGTATTTATTATTGTCCCACCTTTTTGAGATTAGCTATAAAAGATAGAATATCAAAAGTTAGACAACTTAGATTGTGTGAAAACTGCCTTCGTAATGGTCATTTGCTAAAGGAATGTCGATTTAATGGTTGCAAGGTCTGTTCTAAAAAGCATAATACCCTTCTGCATGAGGAAACTGAGAAATCTCAAACATCGTTCGTAAAAACAGAAATTTGTGACGACCCCGCTACTGATCAAACGCGCGAAGCCGATACGGGAAGTAGCACATCGATGTGCGCACTCGCAAAAAAGGTCACAACCAATAGCGCGCTTCTCTCTACCGCGTCTGTGCTAGTTAGCAATAGTAGGGGAACGATGCAAAAAAGCGCGCGTACTTTTTAGATTCTGGTTCCATGTCTAGTTTTATAACTACAGAACTTAGTGAAAAACTTAATGTTACAAAAATAAAAACAAGGTTAGCCGTTTCAGGTTTGAATAACGCGCTCTCGCATATAAACTATAAATGTAATGTACATATACAATCAATTCACGATTCATACTGTTTCGATTTGTCGTGCTTTATCATCGATCGAATCACAGGTAGCCTACCCGAATCGAATATAAATCGAGTTAGTTTGGAAATCCCAATGACAATCAAACTGGCTGATCCTGAATTTCATGTGTCAGGGCAGATTGATATTTTAATAGGCGCCGATCTATTCTGGCAGCTTTTGTGTGAAAAACAAATAAGTCGAGGTCCTCATAAACCTATTTTGCAAAAAACTAGATTGGGTTGGATTGTTGCCGTTCCTATAAATGTTTCTTCTAAATATTCCGCTTGTAATCATAGTAAAAATGTAGACCTCGACGAAAAACTAACCAAATTCTGGGAAATTGAGGAAATTAATATAAGAAAGGTATCCTCAAACGAAGAATTATTATGCGAACAATATTTTACTGAAACAGTACGACGAGATACCGATGGCCGATTCGTAGTATCGCTGCCGTTGAAAGATAGTATTAGTAAATTAGGGTATTCTCGCCATCTCGCAATAAAACGTTTCTATCAATTAGAAAAAAGATTGCAATCAAACCAAAGTCTGTCCGATTTATATAAAAACTTCCTTGGCGAGTATGAAAGCTTAGGGCATATGTCGGAAGAAATTGAACTAAACGATAATGAAGTCGAATATTAGCTTTGTTCTGGTTCGAAGATCCAGGACTGTTTCAAACCTGCGCAGGACATGATGCGTAGAAGCAAAAAATCCCAGACAGTCCAGGATAGTCTCGAACACTTGGTTGAACCAGAACGCTCTCTTCGAGTGACCACTGCGCCATCTTTCGTATACAGGGAGCTTTTATTTGACAAGTGGGCAGCTTGGAAATTAATGGTTTCAACACAGTAGGTTTGAGTTTTGAAGTTTTGAGTTGGCTGCCATTAAAAAGTATTTTGGGATTTTAGGAGTTCACTCAGTTCACTGTTTTTTCGTCATTCGTAATCGCAGTTTGAATCGTTCTTTAGTTTTTTATATTTTCATTATTTCTCTTTAACATTTTTGGTACCATGTCAGGTAAACATTGAGTGAAAAAGTGCATGGTCCCGATATAACTAAAAAATAAAAATTTTTCAGAAGAATATCAGTTGTCAGAGTTTCTAATATAAAATGAAAAAAAATGACGATAGGGATAGAGATAACTTTTTTAGCAGGGAGAGAATCCTAATACTTTTGGATTTGTATACATCATACAAACCAAAAGTAGGTAGAGGAGAAATTAAGAGTATGAAAAAAATGTGGGAATAATTATCCATAGAGTTATCCAATAGATCCAATAGATGCCATATCCTATAAAAAAGTGTCTGACAACAATAATCAACTTTAACAAGAAGAAACTAATACTTTGCCACAGCTTACTAAACTATAAACAAACACCTACCGTACCTCCGACTTGAACTTGAATGCGCATGCGCATCGAGAACAGTTTTCATCAGTTCTCGCTCAAGAGCAAAAACAAGTCGTGATAGTTCAGGACGGTCCGAGATCATTTTAAATGCGAAACCAGAACAGAGGATTCATCAATCCGAGGGGTAAACCACTGGGGCAGTCCGGTGTACATTTCATTGGCAGTCCGGTGGCAGTCCGTGGCAGTCCGGTGGCAGTCCGGTGGCAGTCCCTGGCAGTCCGGTGGCAGTCCGGGCAGTCCGGTGGCAGTCCGGTGGCAGTCCCTGGCATTCCGGTGGCAGTCCGCCATTTTAATCTTATTTTCGATTTTTAGTATGTTGCTTTTTTATCAAGGTCAACAGCGTTTTTATCTTTTGATTGCATGAGAGAAAAATTATATTTATAATAGATGAGCATCGACCATCAAAATATGTATAGAATAGATAGAGATTGCCCACTTTTCTGCGATGCTCTAGTAAGGCCAGTGGGTTCGTTGGTGCAGGAACATTAACCAGACGAACTCCTTTCCTCTTGACAGATTCCAGGAGCCTCAGCATATGTTTGGGAGCTGAACTCCAAACATGTGAACGATACTCCATAAAAGGTCTAATCTTTTCTTTGGAGATTATGAAAAGCCCTCATGGTGTGAAGTAGCTCTTGTGACCGAAGAGAAAACTGAGTTTTTGTTGGACAGTTTAGCAATGGACCTCACAATATAATCATCCCATAATACCTATAGGTTATTATCAGATTTCATTCAAAAGTTTTCTCTCCGCCTTGCACCTCTGGCTTCCTCTGATGACACAAAGATTCTCAAGAGAATGCAGTATCGAGTGTACTATCATCAGAGAAGCTGTGGACAGGACAGTGTATTTCACAATAGATCGATGATGTAGAAACAAAGTTGATATCTACCTAACTACATATTCGGAGTATAAATATGAAAGATTCAGGCGGTTGATTTTGCAATTTATTTTATTTTTTGAAAATCCTATGTATAAAATTCAATGGAAATCTTGTTGAAATGTATGGAATCCCTGTTGAAATCCAGAAATCCGTCCTGAAATCCCGATTAGGTGTACAAATTTCACGGAAGTGAAACACCTCTCGGTTTGACCTTGAAATATACCTTCATAGATCCCTGAGGTAGGAGGCCACAGGGTGTCCCACAACGAACTGCCACGATCAATTTCTCGGAAATTAGACTTTTAGAATTTTAAAAATTTTGCAATTCAATGAAAATCAACAGGGAAAATTTGGCAAAAATATTTCCAAGGTGGTGGTAGACTTTTTGGATTTTTTTTGCATTTTCAAAAAAATAGCTGATTCCATCGATCTGAGACAATTGTAACAAGTGTGATAGATCGATGAAATCACCTCTCCAGGGAAAGGCTAGAAGTGCCTTGAAATCGAGTTCAAAATGAAGAATGTTCAATTTGAATGACAAGTTACTGAGAAATCGATAGCGACAGTTCGTTTGAGGACACTCTTTAAACACATTCTTAGTTTGAATTAGAATACCTAGGCATGAGACGAATGAAAAGTGCAGAGTCGCAATAGAAGAAATATAGATGATGGACAACGACATCTTGTGTGAAAATGAGAGTGGCGAAGTATTTCAGAACATCTACCGAATAAACCCTAGTTTTTATCGTATATCTTCAGTTAGAATTTTTCCGAATTGATCAAATTGCATGGGGCTCGGCATTACCAATTATTATAGACATTTACCCACATCGAAATCGCAATTGATTTTCAAAAGCAACCCATTTGTAGTTTCGTCTAGTACAACCCTGAATGATACGCACGCGAGTTCGCGCGCGAATTATTGGTCGAGTTAGGCCGCGTATTCCAGCTAGCAACGTTGACGAGTCCTAGTTTCGACGAGACTGTTTCAGTCGCGGTTTCAGTTTATGATTTAACAATTGATTCACTGGGAAGGTTTTAATTTAATCGTTGGAAATTTTTTATCGTTTATTCAAGGATTTATATACGACGTATTAGTTTATCTCGTATAATGGAAGTGGAAAACGAAGAAGATGCATTTTTGAAAAATTTAGCAAGAGAATACAGTATTTCACTGTACACAGTGGACCAAATTCGAGAGATCTCGTAAACCATGGCAGAAAGTTGCGTATTTCTGTGCTGAATAAAATGACGTCCCAACATCGGAGAAATAAAAAAAAATCGAATTTTTTGCCCCTTTTTATTTATAATTATTTGGTGAGATATTTCGAAACGAATGTCAGTTCATCATTGCCTCTTTCACCATAATATGGCTTTGGACTTTTTGGATTTGGTCTTCCTTTGTGCTCTGATAATAATGATGTGTAATAACCTCGGTAATTAATTAACTTTTTAATATAATATGAACATATTGAGTGCAAAGAAAACAAACCGATGAAAAATGTATGAAAGAGAGATGACATTCGTTGACATTTTTCTCGAATCCAATAAATTTTCTGACGGTTGTTGAACGTCATCATTATTAGGCGAGTTATCAGGACACCAAAAGGGAACCAAATCCAGAATAAAACAGAGTCATATTTGAAAAAATAAATTTGATGATGGTGGACCCACTCGTGGGCCCAATACGAAAAATCAGACTTCAAATATGACAACGTCATCTTGTAGCAAGAAAAGAATGGTAATGATAAACTCACATTCGTTTTAAAATATTTCTTGTTACGCCTAGAATTTGGTCCATCCTATAGAGAAGCAGACTCGATATTTCATTATTTCACCATGAGAGATTCCGAGCAGACCCTTTTATTGTCAAGTTCGGGTCCTGCAGAAAAACATCTGCCAATAAGATTTTTTTCTATCAAACTACGAAATTGCTGATGTCTATAAACTCCAAATTTTGAGAAAAATGATACTCCACTTTTTTGTACTATGTTCTACGTGCATTATAGGTTTTTCTTGCAGTCAAGAGATAAAAAAACTGAACGTCGAATTTGTACTCCTAATTTCGAATACTACAAAAAAAGCCAATCAACTTATTTTTTCATTTTTTCTTTCACTCTGGTCCATGATGTCGAATGGAAATGTTTGTGAAAGTGTGTCACTGTGTCCTTTGTCGAAAGTGTTATTGTTTGGTCGTGGCGTTGCTCCATACGCTGAAGATCATTTCGCAATATTCCGCATTTTTTTTCGTTTTCCATTTTTTATTCTTGTGTCAAGTAGATTAGGGATTTAAAAAACAGACGAAGTAGTATTTGTTGTCATGATCGAGCGACATTCACAGTCCGGGCAGTTCGGTGGCAGTCCGGGCAGTCCGGTGGCAGTCCGGGCAGTCCGTGGCAGTCCGGTGGCAGTCCGTGGCAGTCCGGTGGCAGTCCGGGCAGTCCGGTGGCAGTCCGGGCAGTCCGGTGGCAGTCCAGTGGCAGTCCGTGGCATTCCGGGCAGTCCGAGTATAAATGGCAGTCCGGTGTACACGAATTTGCTCAGTGATTTACCCCTCGCATCAATCCGAACTTGTCCTCGACAAACCAGAACGCTCTTTATTAAGTGCGCATGATCCTGACGTCCGAGAACCACAATTTTTCAGAACCAGAACAAAGCTATTATATGCCACATCACGGTGTATTACGCGAAGATAGCATCACAACAAAGTTACGCGTCGTTTTCAATGCGTCTGCGGCAACAACAACAGGTGTATGTTTAAATGATCTACAAATGAATGGTCCGATTATACAGGATGATCTAATTTCAATACTCTTAAGATTTCGGATTCATGCTGTTATTATCTCAAGCGATGTAAAAATGATGTATCGTCAAGTAATTATTGAACCTAATCAAAGAAGTTTGCAAAAAATTGTTTGGCGGGATGATCCAAATAAGCCGTTACGTACATACAAAATTAATAGGCTAGTTTATGGAATGACGGCCGCGTCATATCTTGCCATTCGTTGTTTGCATGAAATAGCAAATATTCATGAAAATGCATTTCCCGAAATTTCACGCAAAATTAAAAAAGACATGTACGTTGATGATTTAGTTACAGGTGCCGATACACCGGAGAAAGCAAAATTTATATGTAAAAAAATTCATGAAATTCTTCTCACTGCTGGTTTCGAGTTAAGAAAATGGCGTTCAAATGTCCCTTCAATAATCGAAAATATAAGTGAAAATGGACATTCTGACACGCTTGAGTTTTCTCCTGACAAAATTCAATGTCGCAAAACTTTAGGTTTAACTTGGGATAGTAGCAAAGATAAACTTCAGTATAGTTTAAAAATTCCCGAACATCACAAAGATCAAACAAAACTTAATAAAAGAATAATGCTTTCTAGAATTTCCACTATTTTTGATCCTCTTGGCTTACTCAGCGCCTGCATAATCATTGCGAAAATACTTCTTCAAAAATTGTGGGAGGCTCATATTACCTGGGATGAAGAAATCCCTAAAAGCATTCATGACAAATGGAACGAATTTGAGTCCGAGCTGCATCATATAAATAACCTGAAAATAAACCGCAGGGTAGTGTGTGATGAAGCGATTGGGTTTGAACTCCATGCATTTAGTGATTCCTCTCAGGATGCTTATGGCGCATGCGTATTTATAAAATCATATAATTCAGAAAGGCAAGTATTGGTGAACTTGTTAGTCGCAAAATCTAAGGTCGCTCCTTTATCAAGGATAAATATTCCGCGTTTGGAACTTTGTGCCGCGCTACTTTCAGCACGACTAGTTACTAAAGTGATCGAATCTCTTGATATTAAATTTGACAAAATTTATTGTTGGACGGATTCAACTATCGTACTAGGCTGGATAAAAACAGCACCAAATTTATTAAAAATATTTGTTGGTAATCGAGTTGCTGAAATTCAGAGACTTACAAAAGCTTCTATATGGCGACATGTTCCAACAGCAGACAACCCTGCAGATTTGGTTTCTAGGGGTGTCAGCCCCAAAAATATTAAAAATTGTAAACTATGGTGGCATGGCCCGACATGGTTGACCAAACCAGAGCCGAACTGGCCCTCATTGCCAAATACGAACGTCGAATTGCCGGAGGTATGTAAACCTTCGCTTATTGTTTCATCAAATGGAGTTATCTTTCCTTTCAACCGATTTTCAAATGTAATGAAATTGAAACGAACTATGACATATATTTTGAGATTTATACAAAATTGTCGTATCCCAAAAGATCGACGTGAAACGGGCAGCCTTACCTTATTAGAAATAGATAAAGCTTATCTTTTGTTAATTAAAATTTCACAGAAAGACTCGTTTTTTGCGGACTATTCTCTGCTAACTGAGGGTAAACCTTTGAAAAGGGATAGTAAATTATTGAGTTTGAATCCTTTTTTATGTAAAGATGGGTTAATCAGAGTTGGCGGGCGATTGGCTAATTCTAATTTTTCATATGATAAAAAGCATCCAATTTTATTGTCCTCTCAACATGAGTTGACAAGATTGATAATGGAGTATGAACATACAAGACTTTTACACGCAGGGCCGCAATTACTGCTTTCCAATACTCGTGAAAAATTCTGGCCCATTTCAGGAAAAAACTTATCAAAGAAAATTGTTAGATCTTGTGTCAAATGTAGCAAATTTAATGGTCAAGTAATTCAACCAATAATGGGGAATCTACCAAGTTCTAGGTTGAACCCTGCCCCCCCTTTTAGTAAGGTAGGTGTTGATTATGCAGGACCGTTCTTAATCAAAGATCGAAAGGGTAGAGGTGCAAAAACGTATAAGGCGTGGATTTGTCTATTTGTGTGTTTTGTAACCCGCGCGGTTCATATCGATTTGGTTTCCGCTCTTTCAACAGAAGCCTTTATTCAAGTGCTTAGACGTTTCGTATCACGTCGGGGAATCCCATCTGATGTTTTTTCAGACAACGGTACCAATTTCGTTGGCGCTAATAACGAACTTCAGTTATTGGGTGATTTCTTGATGGAAAATTCAACAGCCATTTTTGATTCAGCTGTATCAATGAACATAAAT
Organism: Zygogramma bicolorata; assembly: GCA_032362365.1. NCBI lineage: Eukaryota > Metazoa > Arthropoda > Insecta > Coleoptera > Chrysomelidae > Zygogramma > Zygogramma bicolorata. The sequence continues at coordinate 414,998 of JAVJAQ010002483.1, forward strand.
TGGCACTTTATTCCCGCCAATTCTCCCCATTTCGGCGGAGTATGGGAAGCAGGAGTTAAAAGCGTCAAGCATCATTTAAAACGAATTTTAGGTAACATATTGCTAACGTATGAGGATTTTCAAACCTTGTTGGTTCAAATCGAGGCTGTATTGAATTCCCGGCCTCTCAGTCCTCTTTCCTCTGAACCCCATGATTTGACCCCTCTTACCCCTGCTCACTTCCTCATTGGACGAGCCATGCAAGGAGTAGCCGATCCGTTGTTGCATGATCTTCCAGAGAATAGACTTTCTCATTTTCAACATCTACAACGACTTCAACAACATTTTTGGGATAGATGGAGTCTTGAATACGTCAACGAATTACAACAGAGAACAAAATGGAAGCAGAGCCAGGGACATCTTCAGGTTGGACAGCTGGTCCTTGTGAAGGATAACAATTTACCAGTAATGAAATGGCGCCTCGGTCGTGTGTTAGACCTAGTTCCAGGAAGGGATGGTGTTAGCCGAGTTGCTTCAATCAAGACGGCTGATGGAGTTATCACTAGAGCACTTTGCAGATTGTGCCCATTGCCCGTTGGTGTTTAAATGACTATGACTGAGTGTTGAAAGTCTTAATCCCCTAGACTTCCAAGGCCGGGGGCATGTTGGAAATAGTACCCTTTTCTTTTTATCCGAACGCGCCGCCAGTGTCATTGGTGCTTGATTGGATTGTGCGCGATGTACAGTAAACATTCTTTTTCCCCCCACATTTTTTGGAGTTTGACGCCTGCGTGCGAAATATGTTTTCTTGTTTGTAGACCGGGAGAGTTTTAGTTTGTTACGAACCTTCGTAGGCAAGAGAGTAAATGAGTTATTCATGATCTTTGTGTTTCATTTGAGCACTAACAAATGTGCCAAAGATTTTAAAGTAAAAATCAAGAATACAGTCCACTAAGATTCAAGTCATAACAATGGTGAAGGTTTGATTATCGAATAAAATTTAGACCAATTCTCACAATAAAGCACTCTATGATTCTCAAGATAAACGGATTTGATCGCAATACACCTTTCTGTTTCGATTTATTCCTATTGAAAATTGTATTCATTATGTTCAGTGTTAAAAAAAAAAGAACTATAGGTCATAATTTCAATGAATCATTAATCGGTTCAATTACATAGAAACTATATAATTCAGGAATTTTTCAATTGAAAATTGATTTAAGTGAAAAATAACACTTCATTAACCTATTTTTATTTTTCGAGTGGAAGTTACTTTCTGTCATTGTTTTCTCCCTAAATGGCTTCTGCTCAAAAATTGTAAATAGTTCAATATTCCAAAACATTCTAGAAACTTGGCAACACCGCACAATAATATTGCTCCACCTCACCCAAGGTCAGAATTTGTGGATGAGAATTTGTGGATAACTTCACACTAATTGTATTCCAAAACATTCTAGAAACTTGGCAACACCGCACAATAATATTGCTCCACCTCACCCAAGGTCAGAATTTGTGGATGAGAATTTGTGGATAACTTCACACTAATTGTATATTTTTAAAAAAACATGATTGATCTTCACCACACTGAGAAAGCAAGAAAACATTCCTGTCACTTTTTATTTTTAAACTGTATGTGTGTCGAAACTTCTAAGGAATATTTCGAAATTCTCACAAACAGTCGGAACGTAAAATATAGTATAAGTACTTATTTTAAAACAGAATACATCAATGGTCCCTTCCCAAGAATGAATCGTTTGCTTATCTCATAGTCGATTTTTCCTGAAGCTATGGCTTCTGGTATATAGGCGTAATTAAGATGCCTGAAAACCCTGGTGTGTTTACTTATTCCTTTAGAAGTTTGGGATTTGGGATAAAAGTGGCGAAATCTGGATTGCTTGATTTTTTGGTGTAATTGAGCTTTTGGAGGTTTCCGTACAATATGTACAGATGTCGCCAACACGCTCTTGTCAGTCTTGTCTGAAGCTAAATTTGCACTAAGTGAAAATGTGCAGTCGTGTTTTTCCACTTTTATTTGATTGGCTATCGAGAAGAGATCGCAACCTAAATGATAATGGGTGGACAGTGAGATACCAGTAACGTCGTTTCGATATTTAAAAGCAATGACATCAACAAATAAACACGATAAAAACATCGTAAACATCAAAATTTCAAACTGACATGACAGTATGACAATTAACTTGACACTTGTCATCAAATTTGAAAAATGGGAACATAACGTCCTCTACCGAAAAAATAGAGGAAACCTTCAAAAGCGTCGATTGTTTTTTTCGCCACAAAAATCTAAACAAAATCTAATCAGTTGAATCACCAGGATTTCTAGGCATCTTAGGCGTAATAAACCTCGAATGAATTTTGCTTCATGCATTTTGAAAGTAATAAATATCATAATCTACAGTGAATGACAAAATGATATCAAGAGAACATGTTCGTTGTCTCATTGTTGACGTACTATTCCCAATCTGCTCTCAAAATCAACTGAACTATTAAAAAAAAACAGGATCAATCAACTACCTCATTTATTCTTCATTTCAAGTAAAAAAAAAAAGCATCAGGCATTCTCAACAAGCATGTCGAAGTTTTCCTTGAGCTGGTTGCAGGCCTCTGCCGCCATTATAGCCAGCTGACCCTCCGGAAGGCTCTCAGGTTCTTGTTTTAAAATAGTCACCGCCTCCCCCAGTGTATCGATAGCTTTCTGGAGTTGTGCCTTGAACTCGTCCTTGGACAAAGCGTCGTTTTGGTACTGGTGTCTTGCCAAAATCATCATCGGACCATGAAGTTCGTAGAGTATCATACCTGAAATATGCCATTTTCATTTCTCAATAGAATTAATCACTACACAGGGTGTAACATAAGTACGTTAAAATATTCAAGTGACGTATTCCTGAGACGATTTTAAGAAAAAAAGTCTATATGAACTTGTGCCCGAAAATGCTTCGTTTCGAAGATACAGGGTGTTGAAATTGAATTTTTTTGTTCCCTTTCTGAAGATAACTTGTAAAAAATAAGTTATTTGCACGAAATTCGGTATCCGGGGTTTTTTTTGGCGTTGGAAATCATAATTTCGTATTAATTATCATGTAACATCTAGTGGGCGCTGCGTACGCTATCATTATTTATTTCAAATTGCGTCACTTTTTTGACAGTGAACTTTAGGTACTTTTCATGAAATCTCTAAAATGTGGAATTTTATAATTCAATCAGTCACTTGAAAAAAAGGTAAAAGTCTGTTATCCGGTCACCCGAGCTTTTTTGAAAAATTTTTTTTTCAACTTACGTAATTTGAGCCGCTGAACACGAATCTGAAGTCAAAACGTGGCGCTCGCCCTTCGTTTCGGAGTTAGGACCCAGGGTTTTCAGGGTTGACATGTTTGTTTATTCAGCCAATTCCGCTCGAAATTCATCCTTATTTCTGTCAGCACAATATATAAATTCTATACCACCTTCTTCATCACTTTCTAACAGAATTGTAAGCATTTTTCCACTACAAAACTCTAAAAGGTAAATCGTCATAGAAATTCGAGGTTAGCAAAACAATAGAACGCGCATCGCGCGTTCTATTTTTTTGCTAACCTCGAATTCTTTTGACGATTTATCTTTTAGAGTTTTGTGGTGGAAAATGGAAAAATGTTTACAATTCTGTTATGAAGTGATGAAGAAGGTGGTATAGAATGTGTATATTGTGCTGATAGAAAGAAGGATGAATTTCGAGCGGAATTGGCTGAGAAACAAACATAGGCGTAAAGCCCCGATTTCTTGTCTTTGGGGGGCCGTATCTCCGAAACGAAGGGCGAGCGCCACGTTTTGACTCCAGATTCGTGTTCAGTGGCTCAAATTACGTAAGTTGAAAAAAAATAATTGTTTTAAAAAGCTGGGGTGACCGGATAACAGACTTTTACCGAAAAAATTTCGTGAATTTTCCCAAAGGTGTGCATTGAAATGAAAAGGCCATATGGAGCAATTCAGAATCTGAAATTTCTGTTTACATTTTATGAGAGAAGAGGACAGACATTGAATTTGGAAGACTATTTTCAAGATCTCCTATGTCATTTTTGCTCAACGTGTTGTTGAGGATTGTCGAAAAAAAGATGAAGAAATGATTCTTCCAATTTTTACGTTGATGATTCTGATGGTTCAATGTGGGTCCAATTTTGAAGAATTTGTATTTTGCCATTTCAAAAGGGAGAGAGCACGTACATTTCTCGTATTTTCCAATTAAGACTGTATCGTCAGCGAAACTAAGGACAGATGAAATGAATGAATATCCATGTTGACCATATTTGTGGAACTGTTCAAAATTCGGTGAAAAAATCAGTTGCTGAATTATATAGTGCTGGGAAAAGTGGAGAAGCTTGCATAACTCTTCAATTCAATTCAATTTTGTTCTTCGTTCTATCGTTTCAATTTAGGTTGTATTTTCCAGTTGGAAATTTATCAAGTGTCTTAAATTCACAAGGAGTGATGAGGATTGGATGGTTTATTAAATTGAATTACATTCTTCTCACATATCGGACTTTTTTCTGGTCCAACAAGAACTCTGTCTCTCAAGTATCTCTGCTGATTTCTTAGCGGATACTTGAGATAATTACAGAGGACTTGTCGGACCGGAAAATGTCCGATATGTAAAGAATTCAGGTAGTAGCACTCATTACTATACTTTTGTCTCAGTGTACTTTTTTTTGGATTGGCTTTGGATTTAATCCTTTAGCCACAAACATCTCGTTAATTCTGTAGTCCTTTTCATTCTTTAAGACCTAAATAGATAGTTTGTTGGAAATCACAAATTCTACAATTAGGTCATATAGGTATAACTCTTTCTTCCGTAGCTAGTAAGTTTTGAATGCTGGTAGGAAATTGCATGTTTAATTGTAGCAATTTGTTAATGAAAGTATTAATTCCAGGAATGTTTGCACAGTTGAAGAATAAGTGATTTAGATCAGCAATTTCATAATCATATTGGCATAACGGTGATTCAAGAATCCCAATTTTATATAAATGGGCCGGAAAGCAACCATGAGTCCTCAGTGTACTTGATCGCAAAAAGTTTACCAATCTTACCGATTATTCATTTTTCTTTCGATAAATTTGAAAGTTTCTCAGGAAATGAGCATTGTTGTGGTCAGAAATATGATGATTGTACCATAGAAATTATAACTGATGGACTGGCCTTTATGACAGTTTTCCATATAACACGATGCGGAATACATTAGAGAGAGAAAGTATAGGCACATTGAAGTGATATCGTGAATGACAGAATTATAATCCTATAATTGAATTACTCTATCCTTCTTAACCTCTCTTTATCTGCTACATCGAAGAAAGAATTCGTTTAGAGGCTATACTAAGTATTCTATCTTACTCGCATTTCGCAGTCCTCTTTCTCTTAGGGTCAGTCCATTAGTTGTAAAGTCTATAGTTTGGAATAAGTGGGACAAAATAGTTGAATATTTTAGATCATGATAGCTATGCTCAATATGTCCAGCTTATAAAATAATAGGAAGAATTCTTCACTGTCGTAGAAAGTTTTTTCACTCAGAATATTTAATACTTTCACTCACCTCTAATTCTGGAATACCCTGGTTCAACAACGTCGAGAACTTCTAAGAGTTGCTGGCAGAGTTCAACTTTTCTCTCGAGGAGGAGATCCGGCAAATCCTCCAAAGTGTAACCCTCAGTTTTACCATAAAGTTGCACCAACGCGCTTCGCAAAATTGTCATGTAAGAATTTTTCGGGTGTAAAACGGATCTGTATTTCCTGTAAATTGTTTCTCTCGCTTCGATCCCTGAAGAAATAGATGATTATTGCGTATTAATCTAATGAAAGCTCATCATATTCTGAACAATAATATTTTTTTGAGGTGATAAAGTTTGTGAACATCTTTTCCTTTCTTCTTAAATTTGAGTTATATAAAGACAATCCAAAACTTGTATAGAAGAAATAATATCAAGATATTTGCAGTCTTTCTGTAAATAGATGCATGTCATTCATAGAAGTCTGAATTGTATAGTAAAGAAGAAAGAGTATTTCTAAAAAAACTATCCCACGATCCTTATGGGGTGACAATCGTTCAATCACATTGAAGTCATCTTTTCTTTCCCAATTCGAATTTTGAAGCAAACCAGATTTTGAGGAAGAAAAAGTGACTTGCGTGAGATTCATATACATAAATAAACGTGAGTGAAATTTGAACGGAGAGTGTTTTGATTCTACTTCTCCTTTAGAAAGTTTGGTATGACTGATTTGCATTTAGTTGGAGAGAAAATAGTTTTTAGAACGTTCGTGTAAGAGTTTCAACTAGAAAATCGTCGCCCAGATTTCAAAACCTGCTATCTCAAATATACGATACTAGGTTTTCACAGTTGCAATTTACGGAATGAGATCGATGAAAAATAAATTAGTCACAATAAATTTCACAACTCAAAATCAATGAATTTCGAGATACGAGGTTTTAACATCTAGGCGACGAAATGTATCATCAATTATTTATTTATACGATCTTTTGAAATTCCGTTCTCAGAACAAGAGTTTCTTTCGGCCACGAGAGCCTTAACCATTTTATTAAGAGTTTCTTTGTTTTTCTCTCATAATACGAAGTATTTGCTATCTCACCTTCCGGTCCCAGGGTATATTCAACGTTGTCGATATCTGCCTGAATGGCAGCAAATACTTTTCTCACTGCTACAGCATTTGTTTTGAAATCGCAGTGTGTACATTTCCAATCGCATTTGTCGCCTGAAAAAAGAGTCGATAACACTATGTTATTCCTACACAAATGTACTGCTTTTATTTTTTACATTTTGATGAACGAATTTTGTAGTATTTATTCCAAATAACATTAAAACAAACTTGTCTAAAGGCAGGCACATTTGTTTAAGAATGTCCCCCTCATCGAGCAATGTTTCGAAAAAACGGTAAAAATAACTTTCATTTGCTATTTAAAAAAAAGCACAAACAGTTCAGATAAACGACTTATTCATCTTGATCTGATGCATCTGGCGACTCCTCTTGGAACATAATTGAGTTTGATACAACTGAAATATACTCTTCCTATAGCAAGTTTGACCCCATCTTTCAACATATTGAGAATCATGTGCAATTCGTGTGTTCTTATATCTATATCGAATTTGGGTAAGAAAATTTCATTAAGAAAGTACTCTTAAACGAGAACGAAAAGGACGTTACTACCATTTTGGTCCAATCGAACGTGGCTTTTTGTATTGAGAAATATTGAATTTCCTTAGAGGTAACTGAGTCATTTAACCTTCAATTATATACCACAAAGAGCCTTTCAGAAAACTTTGAAATACTCACTCAACGGTTCTGTGGATATGATGACTCCGTTATCACACTTTTGGCATTTCAAAGTACCGCAATGCGTTCCCAGTTCGGTCTTGTCGCAGCACCGTTCGCAAGAACAATCGAAGTACTTGCTGTCTCTTAGATATTCCCTTCGGACTAGGGTCGGCCACAGAGAATACGTGTAACTGCTGTACAGTTGGCCCCCCTTCGGTATATCAACTGCAGCTCTCACTGTGACTCTGAAAACGAAAAAAAAACAGTTTGATGGATCATGTTCCTTCAATTTTGGCCTCTGACAGGTCCACGCATGCATCCAATGCATCAGGAGTTTTTTTTTCAAGGCTCCGTTTCCAATGTTCGAATTGAAGAAATCAAACCTGTTAGTAGTATAACAACACCGGTTCTAGACCGAAACCCCGTGTTATTTCTTATGAAGGTTAATTCTGTAAATTTTGGCTTTTTCAAGGTCACTCAACAATCTGGTTTCGAGCGCCAAGTCACGTGACGATGACGTCATCACCATGTGACACCTCAACTCAAATGTTATGAAACCTCGAAGAACACAAGATTTTGTTCAAATGATGTTCGGCCTGTGAGGATTTTTGAAAGAAAGTAAAAAAGATAAAAAATGTGCGAGACGATGCAAATATAGTAAATGCCATCTTTATCGTTTGTGCCGCAAGCAGTTTTTTTTAGATCAACAAACTAATGGACAACGCCCCACCAACAGAGGACATATTATTCTTCCATACGCTTCGCGCATCGAACATGGGTCAAATTTTTGTCAGGTGCGAATTTACCACTTTTAATTTTTTTCATTCTATCATAAATTAATGAGTTATGAATGCATATTATAGAATATATCTCATCAGCCACCATTCCTCAATAGAGAAATCACTTCAAACAATAACGTATCACCGAGAGACCTGGGTTCAAATCTCCGCCCCAGAATAAATTATATATCTTTAGCATGAAAATGTATTGAAGACCTGATATTTTCATTGTAGAGTTTAGAAAAAATGAACTTGCTGAAGTAACAAATTTACATTTTCAAGCAAATCATAACTTTTCGGATCTGTTACCGTTATCACTTAATTGGAAAAAGTTATGTTACAAAAAAATTCAGAAGTGATTCGAGTTGCGCTATAAGAATTTTTGAGCATATTCTCAATATTTTTTCAAGAAATTTACGGGGACGACGGCAAATACTTGAATCGTTCTGGAAATTGTCTTCATAAAATTTTCGTTAAAAAAACAGTTTGTAACAGTTAACAAAAAGTCAGTTTATATAAATAAAAACAAAATATCCAAAGTTTAATGTTCCTGTAGAAAATAAATGGAATAAAAGAGATACATGGCGGTGGTCGGAGTTGATTTGACAGATCCTGTTCATCACATATGGATGATATTCAAGATACTTACAAGGAATGATTTCAAATGATTTTGTACACATTTTTAGTATTTTTTTCCGAAAGCAGCCGAGAGTATGGTTCAATGAATTGATCAAATCCAGGAGATAATACGAAAGCGTGAATTAATTCACTTTTACAAGCAATGATCGATGCCAACCCTTCAAGCGATTAATGCTTCTGCTTGTGTTGACAATATAATTTTTAGTTTTAATACTAGTGTTAATTTTTTTACTCATACCGACTGGACTATTTCAATGACGCAAAAAACAACGGGAGAGAAGAGTTTTTCAATATCAAAACTCAAACTGGATTTTTATGTTCGTATTTTTTTAGGTTATGAACCTACTACAATCTGAAAAAAATAATACGGAAACCTATAATTCTCAATCTTAATTTTTTTGGCCGTGATTACTTAATAACCCAAAAAAATACGAAGACAATATTCATCCACAACATAATAATTATAACTATCAAGCAGAAGGTAATTATAGTTCAAACTGAAACTTTCACATCACGTTGTTACTCTATTATCAACCACCAGAAATATCTTCAAAAGAGATTTATATAAAAAGAAAATGGCGGCTTTTCAGAAACTTTTCACTTCGAGTCCACAAATGTTGACCAAAGATCAAGAAGTCTGAAGAAGTCTTTCTGCTTCCAGAATTCTTTGTGAAACGGACATCAGATTTGGAAATAAACAAGAGGTAGTTGGAAAAAACGGTATGATACTTTTTTGCGAATTCGATAGGTATCTGTGGGTTTTCCTACGGTAGGAAGCAAATGTGCTACCAAAAAAACCCCCAGAGCGAAGAAGAACATAAGCCATCTCCTACCCGGACATGGCTCTGACTTATGGGCGCACACATGAGAGTGTTTATTGAGGGGGAATATAATACAAAGAATTTTCAGAATCTAGTTTTGTTGAAACACGAAAGTAGTCGACAGTAATGCTTCCTTCCTGACCAAGACTGAATACTCACCTACAATCCTCAGCATCGCCCGTTCCTTTATAATCAACAGCGTGGTGGATATTGGATACACAATTGTGGGACAGAATAGCCAGCTTAGGAAACAAACACCTGATCAATTGTCCTGTCTTTGTTCTGGCTTCGAAGGCGTTTATCTCCAGGATTCCGCAGACGGTGTGAATGAGTTCTTCTGGAAATTTGTCTAGCTTGCAAGGGCCTCGCAAATATTCGACCACGTTGTGCTGATTGAATTCCCAAATCGGGTTGTTCTTCCTCAAGTCGTTGTGAGACTCCATATTACCGATTTCCTCGTCCCACCGTTTCGGATCCTTCTCTTTGGTCAGCAACACTCTGAAATCGAGTTATCGCGACTGATTGATAGGCTAAATAAGTGAAGAATAAAGTATAAATGCATTCGGATAGATACAAAAAACATACATTTCTTGAAAATCTTAAATCGAAATTCTATGAGAAGTCTCCATATTCAGATGTCATTACATTCTACAATAAATTACCAGAGTTGAAACCATAGCAAGAATATACGAATCATTTCTAAACAAAAATCTAGAGATTAGGAATAACTTGCTTATTGAACTGCGTACGTGGGAACAGTATTCCAGAACAGGGTGGATTTGTACTTTATATATAATACAATATGTTATGCTAAGTCTATCAATTCTAAAGGGGTTATTTATTGATCCAGCTCTCCCATGGGCCATTAATATAAAACATTCGATGAAGCAATTATAACCAATCATTGGAATTTTATATAGAATTCTGAACCATGCATGTTCCCAGCAAATATCTTAGATTAATTCAATTTAGTTCAATATTTTCGAAATTGCAGTATTTAATCTCAGCGAGGAGATCATTAAAATGTTCTTCTTTGCTTCCAGTAGCCCATTAATTAACATTACATATTTTTTGTGAGTTATTACGTAAAAACTCTCAGGATGGTGGGCATAGAAAAAGAACAATATGCGAGTCTGGGATAAGGCCAATTATGTGCACTCGCGAATTAAAATTCTAGTATACAAGATCTTAGCGCAATACAGGCCAACTTTTTATAATTGTGAATATAAAAAGTTACTTCGGTAAAAAGTCGCTCCTGGAATACATATTCACAATGATCTACCTAAAAAGTTCAAAAATTCAAAAAATATTATGATTTCAACGTGACTTGAAACAACATTTGATGTCGCTGCTTTGTAATCGACTTCTTCAAAAATATTCGGTGTTTCTAATGGGAGTATTCCACAATTTATTCATATGTCTACTGAAGAGCCTAAGGAATGGTAATTCCTGAGAAAAACAAGCCTGTATATATTTTGAGAATGTCGTGTTATCTTGCTGCGTGAAATTTTATTGCTATTTCACTCTGTAGTATTGAAGTACCATATATCTGATTCAAGTTCCTTGTACTTGGTATACAAATTGAGCAAGAAAACTAGATTCCTATGTGATTAGTTGCCCATCACGCCATGTAGGGAAGAAATTAGTTGTTCTAGATAGACTCTTCTTACTTTTTGTGGGCGAATCGAATATGTACGAACGATATGCACATATGAAAAAAGTGTTTGCTGTTTTGCATATTTGGGTTTTGTCAGCATTACGTTGTACTAATGAAACACCATCCAAAACATTTTTGCCATGTCCTCATTCACAACATGCTCTCATTCTTTCCTGAATTATGGTTTCGCGAACAGATATGGAAAATCTGGAAGAGAAACTAGTAGGAAGAGTACTCGTCTGAAAAACTATGCAGTGCACAAGATTTCGTACCCAGCAAAATAATAATAATCATGTGGATGCTATGTATTTATTACCTCAATGGAGTGATACATTCATACTGCAAACAGACCTCTGTTGGATCTTCGACAGCTTGAAACTTGACGCCAGCTTTCGAAAACACGTCGCATTCGAATTCCTTGTGACTTGGTACATTCTCACAGGCCTCGCTGCAAACTGGCCAAGCACATTTCGAACATACTCTGGTGCAATCCACGAAATCGTAGCATCCGAGACAAACACAGGGACTATCTGAAAACAGAAGGCTGTGATAAATAACAAAACTCTAGCTGAGCATAAATCGCAGTGGTATTGATCGAGTGGACAAAGTTCTCGTATGATAAGATATCCAATCCTGACGTGATTTTCCAGTATTACCGACTTGGTAATACTATAGGTTTTTCGTGTTCACTTACAGTTCAGATAGCAAATGCTCTACAGAAAGTTGCCCCGAAGCGCCACGGTAGTTCAAAATTCAGCCATCACTTCTAGGAGCATTCGCAAAAGTGTTCAATAAAAATAATATATAAGTAATGAAATACGAGGATTGCTCGAATGGATATTTTGTATTTCGATATACCTAGTATTTTGTAGACGATCATCTCATTCGTATGGACCAAAACATCTCCATTCTCCAGAAATTTCACAAAAATGAAGAAACTTATATCAGCAGCAAGCTATTTCGATAGAATTAAATCAATGAGGACTTATGAATGGTTCAAGCGCTCGGCTTTTGACATAAAGGTCCTGAATTCGATCCTCCAATGGGACATAGATTTTTTCTGTCGTTTTGAAGAAATACTCTACCACGTTTGATGGTCGATGAGATCTTGAATAACCAAACTGCTCCTGAGTAAGAAAGCCTCTAGAAGTTAGTAACAAGAACCAATTATCATTTATTCATTTCATATTTTTCCATTTGTCAAGGAGCTTTACGAGTGTACCCAAAAGGCAGAGCCGTGTACGGCCAAAGAAGGGCTAATGTTCTTGAGAACCGTATGGCATTTGCTATTCCAACTACTTAAAGGACTTTGGAATGAGTTCTCACATACTTTGAATACTTGAAAATATGGTAACATAATTTGTTGACTTACTTCTATTTCTCTATTTTCACAAATCTCGTACAAAAACTCAACTGTCACAGACGAGTTTTATTTTGAATTATTCCCACCTCAATTTTGATAATAACTGTTTTACTTTTCATTTCAAATGTCCTGTTGTTGAATGAAAAATTTTATAAAGTACGAGTATGTGAAGCTCCTAGATGTCTTTGATTGCCAATAATTTAAAAAAATACAAAGAAATAGAAATGAAAAATTCAATTAAATTTCCCCTCATCAAAATAAGCGATATTTGTAATTATTTCTTACCTGATTTCGGACCATACGCGAAAGGTTTTTCAGAGAAAATGACATCTCCAGCTTTCAAACTTTCCTTTGCAACCGCATACCTTCCCAATTTGTCATTTCTTTCAATTATAAATAAGTCCTGAAAACAATTTGTGAATTTTCATTTGGAATCACAAGTTGAAAGGTACGAACTCGTTAATAATAATATAATAATGAAGCTATCTTCAAATATTGCCAATTCTTTCACACTTCAAACAAACATATGGGCTTGAGAATGAAATCCATTATGGTGAGTGAAATTTTGTTACAACGATTCTGTATTTATGCTTTGTCTTGCAGCAATATCCTATAACAGCCATCTCTTCGAATATAAAAAATAGTGCTTTCGGGTATTAATCCGTGTGTAAAATGTTGAAATGTTTGACGGGTTGACTTTCATGCTGGAGTCAATATCAAGAACTAACAGACATATATCTATCGATACCTTAGATAGTTCTATGGTATTGATAGAGCATTATCTATTAATATTGACCCCAGCTTGGATTTTTTTTGTAGAAATCAATTACGTTGTCAACTAACCTTATCAGCAGAACGCTCGTCGAGTACAAATAATATGTTTGGTGTGAGGGTAATTAATTTCTACAAATAGTTTCAACTTTTACACCATAGATTCCAATTTCGTTCATTTCAGTAGGGGAGTCGAAACGTCGAACATTTTCTATATTTCATTTAAGTTTCGTATTCTTGTTATAAAAATTGAGCAAGAGAAGTAACTTTTAAGTGATTCAGCATCCATATACCCATATAGGATGTTCCTCGGTGATATTCGATTTTCAAGGGTGTAAATTCAGATGGAAAAATAATTAAAGGTTGCTATATACAATATGGTCAAGAAATGTTTCCTTACCAATATAGAAGTTATTACAGTTTTGATAAAAAAAGTAGAAAATATCAAAGTTGATGGCCAAACGCATGCCAATGGGAGAATTTTTTTTTTATTAAAAAATGTGCAGCTTTATTATTTTTCAATAATTTCTCGGACAGTAAGTATAAGGGTTTTTATTACTAATAAATTCAATTCGAGAAGAATCTATAGGCGTATTATTTTTTCTATAAATGTATCGAAGTCTGACTGATTTGCTTTAGTTGTCAATTCTGAACTGACGGAATGCTGATGTAATTCTCTTGGTCTACTAAGTTGAATGCTCCTTGATCTATGATTATAGAATGGGACCTCATTTAATAAAAAACCCGTTTTGGTTCGTTTTTTAGTGTGTATTGACTCCCTGGATATTACTTACAGTTATTGTATTTTAACTTAACCCATGCGTCATCAATTAATGATCAAAGAAATCACACACCCTCTATATATAATATCTCTTTCTATCAACCGCTTTGAGCAAATCAAAATTCGTTAGCATTTGTCGTCTATGCAATTGCTATTGTGATGAGCTATCAATACTCGAAAAGTGAAAAGAGAGAGAGCCGATGGCCATAAAACCGACAGTGGTTTACATTTCAACCAAACTTGCCAGACATGATATTGACTAGCGCAGTACCATCTACCACGACATTGTCATTGGACTTTAGTTTGTTACCAGTTTTACATTGTTTTGTAGTCGAATATAAAACAAAAACTTTTTTTAAAGTTGAACATCTCTTAGTATAATTACTTTCGAGGTAAAAGTACAATACGATGTGTATAATTCACAAATATGCTTTTAAATTTTCAACCCCATAATTGACATTTGTGATTATTATTACTCATTACTGGGATATTCACTCAAAAGTAATCAGGAGTGTGGATGAAACAAAAAATACTGGCAATAAACAATTAAACAATATATTTATATATACGCTTTTTTAGATTATGCTTGGAACTATTCTCCATTCACAAGTGCAACAATATGTGTTGAACTTGTGCGAGTATTTTGGAAAGAAGAAAACGCATGGGGGACCTTTTTTAACACATCTACTGTTCAAGAGGTAACCGTCAAAACCAAGTAGTGTTACTGATTCGACAATCAACAACAATTCTGCGAAACAATGAAAACCTTTCTCTACGCCCATGACTTCCTCTACGCCAATTGCACGTGATTCGAAGAAGCCCACGCCTACCGACTGTCATCGCGATTCATCAAGAATATTTGAGAGATATACCAAACGCATTTGTTCACGCGGAGAGAAATATCGCGAAGGTTCCAGAGATGTCGATGCCCGTTTGAGTAAGGAAAATTACAGAATCATGCATATATATATATATATATATATATATATATATATATATATATATATATATATATATTTGAGTATAAACTGTATCTGAAATCATGCATATATATATATATATATATATATATATATATATATATATATATATATATATATATATATATATATATATATATATATATATATATGGATGAATGGGCGAAATGCAGTAATAGTTATTTGAGTGATTTATTAAGTTGTGAATTAGTTGTTTAAGTGTTAGGCATTCCAGATCACCTGATGTCTGGCAGGGGGGGCAAATACCACACTCTTTTGAAAAAAAAGTTCCAGGGGGGCAGATGCCGCAATATTAATTTATTTGAAACTCTTGACAAGTATGTGGAATGTCTTATTGAAATCCGTTGCAAAGAAAAAACTTATACGATATCCATATCGAATAAGGCAATCAAATCCGATCAAAAAGGTTGAGATTGATTTTTTGGTGAAAAAAATTGAGGTTTGATTGGCAAAAATTGAGATATTGAATATGAAATAGCAAAGTCAAAAACATTTAAATAAAGACATATGGAGTCATATGAAAAAATGTCGAAACCAAGTTTCAAGTTGAGTGTAGGTACCTACTCCAAAATCGTCTTCGGGTGTTGTCAGTCATCACCCGTGCATGAATGTGGATGAAATAACTTATTAGGATTTGTTAAACGGCTGCGGAGGTACGGAAAAAACAACTTTCTTATATATTTTGTGAGTGTGACTAAAATTAGAGTAGGGAGGTTTTAAGTTTCTCGTAAAGAAACTGGGCAAATGAGAAAATTTTGTGCCTATATCATCTTTGCCTCCATGTTCCATTATCCTATCTTTGATCCTTGATTTCTCTGAATTCGTAATGATTATATCGAAACGCGAAATGACATTTTGCGACCTTGGTGTACAAATAACCATTTCTAAATGGTGCATATCTGCATAAAAATATTCTGGCTCAGAAATGCGTCTCGCTCTTCCCATCAAAGAGTTTATTGTGCTCTTTTTTTTTTGGTTGAAATTCTTGTTCAGATATCGATCTGTGTAGGTGGGCTTTCTATAAACCCTTTGCCCAAGTTTTCCATTTACTCGTCTCTTTACATATACAAAATTTCATGAAGAAGTAAGTCACTACTTCTTTCTGTTCTCGTCCCAATGGAGATACGATGACGTCAGATAGTGCAAAGAGAGATTGAATCTGAAGGAAGGATTTCATTAACTGGAACATTTGAAAATATACCACACATTGAAAGTCACTAGCATATTATTCGGGCTCAATGTCAACTCTTTAATTTCGTCGATAAAATGTGTAGAATCATTGACTAGAGACTCAGTGTTTCCTAGCATTGCCTGCAAAAGGGTTGATAGTTTTCTTTGCTAGAAACCAGGAAACACCTAACAATTCCAAATACCAACAATATATTGCCACAAATTATTTGATCTTTTGGGGCATCGTTTCCTCTGGTTATACCCTAAGAAATATGAAACGACTGCGGTTTTTAGCATCTTTACAATCCAAATTAGGGTGAATTCTTTGGGCATATGTTGGAATTTCCAAAGACAATTGTGAAATGAACAAAAATTAAAAACATTGAGTCAGGTATAACTGTCGACTGGATTTCATCACTTCAGTCTAGGATCTCACATTCTAAGTTATCTACAATGAACACTGATATTTACCTTCTGGTTCATATTGTTCAATTAATTCGACTAGAATGAACACAGATATTTGTTTTCAAGAGAATCACCGGCTCCGACTCACAAACTTCACGCTGGTTAAGTCTAGTGAATTCTAAACTTTTCTTTGGCAGATCCACAACAAATTTATTTTTAGGTTCGGTATCTCCGCGCTGAAAATACATTTCAATTCAATTAGAAATGGACAATTGACCCTTCAAATGTGAAACGGAAAATTACAGTTGTTTACATTTTCATCTATGAAAAAACATTTTCTTTTTTCAAGTAATCGTGTGCCAAAATATTCTCAGAATTGCCACTAGTTTTCATCTTAAGAATCATCGCATTATCTAACCGTAAATATGTTTCGAGCTGGTCAGAAATCGAGAATTTTCCTGAATTGGTCAGAGAACATATCATAGACTAAGTGAAAACTTCCAGGCCAGAGCAATCGAAAATTAAAAATAATGAATATCACGATGTGCTGTCCCTAATACAGTTTTTTAATGATGACTTAAATTGGTTCATTAAATCAGATTCTTTTAAAAATTGTGGTAGTTTATTGAAATCATTTAAGCCTTCATGAAACTCATTATTCATTCCAAATTTCGTGTTAGTTTTATTAATGTAGAAATTGTTATTTCCTCTCGTATTGCAACCATGAACTTCATGATTTCTTAAGAAGAACCTCGGAAAGTTTTTGGGTAGTAATCCTTCATACAGCTTAAATATTCAGGTCATAAAAAATAAACGCTGAGATTGGAACCTTTGGTGTAAAAGTTGAAACTTTTCCTAGAGATCAATTACCCTAAGACCAAACTGATATTTTTTGCACTCGACGCGCGTTTCTCTAACAAGGTTAGCATCTTCAGGAGAAGACAATTGAAACTTGAAACTAAATCTCAAGCTAGGGTTAGTTGTTTATATACCTAAAGTTTTTTGTTCCGATATGGACTTTGTTTATTACTGTTAATTATTCTAATTAATTTCTCGATAATTGATTATTCTGATTACTTTCTCAACAATAAATTGAAAAGTGGGCTTTTATGTTGTTTTTACATTTTGCTATTTCTAGAATCTCACATGCATCGAGTAGTTTTGTGTCATGCCCATGCTTGATCAGTTTAAGATTGCTTTCACCAATTTTGTGGTCATTGTCTAGAGTCTGGAGCGTGTTGGGCGACACTGGATTTTTCTAACCTTCCGTATTTCATGTGTGCTAAATGCTCTTTGAAACGGGTCTCAAAAGCTCGTCGGCTCTGGCCAATGCATTTGTTGTCGCAATCTTGAAAACTGATTTCGTAAATTCCCGACTTCTCCGAGGTTTCTAATTTATTTTTTGGGTTACCAAGAAGGTGGTGTAATTTGTAAGATGTTTTATATGCAACTTTCATATTCATTTTATCAAATATCTGTTGAAGTCCTCTAGTGTATTGAGGTTCATATGGGATAACTATAAACTTTTCATTTTTCTCATCTTTTTGAAAAGTCGAAGATTTAAAGTGTTTTCCTAAATATACATTTTCTAATCATCTTTTCAACTACCCAGAGATAGTTGATATTCATTTCAAAAATTGCCTGATCCAAATTTTCATGTATACAATAAACCAGTGTATTATCTGCAAAGAGATTCATACATTTCGATCCAGAAATGTGGTTGATATCATTTAGATAAATAATAAAAAGCAATGGACTTAACACACTACCCTGGGGTATGCCACTCTCAATTATTAATCCATCTGACAATTCATTTAAAAATTTAGTTTTTTGCCTCGTGTTGAATAAGTAACTTTGAATCCAATTGAATACAATCCCCGTTATTTCATAATACTTAATTTTTTCAAATAGAATAGTTCAGTCAATTGTTTCAAATGCCCTTTTGAGGTCAAGAAATGTCGCAACAATGTACTGATTTCTATCAACTACATTTTTCCATTCAGTTATTAAAAATTGTAGGGATGTTTGACGTGAGTGTCTAGTTCTGAAATCCGATTGGTTACCTAGAATAGTTCATTGGTATTGAAGTAATAAATTAATTCATAGTTCATTTTCGGTTATAATTGCACGAGTGCATAAAAATTACCGATAATTTTGCAAGAAAGCGTGATATCTAAAAATTGCAAGAGTTCATTTTCATATTTTGGCGAAAATATGAAAATAACCGAATGCAATTTGTATAAGATATCACGCTTGAATGCAAAATTATCTGGTCATTTTCATGCGCGAATGTAATTCATTGGAATATCTCACGAATAAAGAAATTCTCAAGGAAATGTTAATTTTTGTTCATTTATACTTTCCTCTATATATTGTATGGAGCACTCACCAAAACGCGACATGTTTTTCTATTTTTGAAGTCTATCTGACATTCATTTGTGTTGTTTACTGACGTCTAGCGATACGGTTTCAAATGTGTTCTTATGGTGACTTGATACAATGCAATTACCGCTGTGAGTATTCGATAATTGCATTGCTCTTATGGGACATTTTATATATGAGGGAAATATTCGATGTTAGATGAAATGGCAAATAGTTGTGGATCAGTAGCGATGGCTACTCAATGATATTTTGTTGTCGATTTACTTCAGTTTCCATTCAACAACTCGATTATCATTGTCAGAAAATTTTTGCACAGTTCAATGTCAGTTTCTAGTCGAGATCCATATCGAAATATAGCAACGACAACCCAACGGTTGGATCCCACTTGGTATAATTGAAAATATACTGCTGTAAGTTTTCGATACAATGCAATTACCGTTGTAAGTTTTCGATAATTGCATTGCTCTTATGGGACATTTTATATGTGAAGGGAATATTCGGCACAAGAACAACAGAGGAAACCTCAAATTGATCAGGAAAAACACCGGTCCTAAGTGATGTATTATTCAAATTCAATTTTGCATAACCAGTGACATCAATGGATAATATAATAGAGAAACACCGATTATTTTTTAGATGTTTTTAATGTAATGTCGTACATAAATAGATTTTTTGCGCTCACATTGCAAACGCTGGTAATCCAATCAAATTAACTGTTCAAGAGCCCAAAATGACGATTTTCGCCTACCAGAGAAGCAGATGTGTCCATGCGTTTAGCAACAAATTGAAACTGTGGTTTCTACTAGTTGAAAGCTTCCCAAATTCACAGTTGCAACCCCCAAATGCATTTCAACATTTTTTAATAGAGTAATGGAAAAAACGCCTGTTTCTGAATTCCGAGCGCAGTAGTTGTGCAACAAATTAGAATAGTGACATCGGGCCAACGCTAATCGATAGATTTTTTAATTATCTAAAACTTTCAATTGAACTTTTATTGGATCCGACCAATAGTTTTCATTATATAAGCAAAAACAAAAAAAATTATTTCCGGCATTCAACTTCTAATTGTTGCTAAACGCACGGACAGAATCTGGCGCAAACTTTGGGGGATAATAAGGCTGTGTCTGCCGGAATCCACAGCTACTTTTCGGGTGGGCCAAAATTTTACGAAAAAAGTTTATTTTTTGTAGACCTTATAAAGGTCTACAGAAAAGCCCGCGACGGTATATGTCTATATCTCTTAGGCATAACTCACAATAACCTTTTTTTATTCCTGAGAAGCCAGAGCGGGTCGCTAGTCAATGTAAATTTCTGAAGATTGCAGGCCGCAAGGAAAAAACAAATCCAACGGCAGATAATTACAAGTCACGATTTTCATCTCCCAGCATTTCTGCGTCAATTTTATAGAAAAGCTCACACAGCAGGGCATCCCAATGAAATATCTCTTCAAATATTAACGAAAGGAATGAGCACTTCAAGAATCCCCGCCACTTGTGAGTAAAGTGTTTGCAGGAGGTCACATTTTTCATATAATCTATCACTTTCCGACTTAGTTACTATAAATGAGGTCTGCGTGTAAAGGTGACCTGTCACTGCCAGAAATCATTGCTAAGAAATGCTCTTGAGAACGAAATAGATGCATTATTAGACAGACATTTGAAATGGAACTTCCAAATTGAATACGTCATAAAAAAGTTACGACCGTTAGTACCTGAATTCAAATTTTTACAGAATATTTTCGATAGAAAACACATGCAAATGATTTATTTTTCTCTAGTCCAATCTCAATTAAATTATGGTATTTTATCATGGGGGAAGTTGACCAAATATATCTTAAGCCTTTGGAAATATTACATAAGTGGTTTTTGAAAATCATATTTAATAAAAACCTATGATATTCTTTTGATAAATTATATTATGACTGTAAAATAATGGATAGTATGCAATTATTCAGTTTCAAAATACTCACTTATATATTTTCCCATAAAAATTGCTTTAATGATAGTAAGCATACTCATGATACACGAAATAAAAATGTAATAACTTTAAAAAATAACATATGTAAAGTAAAGTCACAAAGAAATTTTCTATATTTAGCTCTATTTATTTATGATAAATTACCAAATTCAATCAAAATTACCAAATCGAAATACACTTATAAGAAAAAAGTGAATACATGGATTACTGAAACTCCTAGACTATATTTCCAAAGTATTATTGAAAGAAAATATCCAATATAGCCTGTGTCATGATTATATTGTATCTATTCATTTTTACACTACTATTCATCTTTGATATTGATGATTTTTGTTTATATTCTCATATTCACTTTAATTATATAAAAATCTAATATAATGTTTCCTCACAACAAGTGCACAATTTCGTGAGGTTCAATTATTTATTCACATATTGTTATGTTTTTTCACATTGTTATTGATATTTATTGTGAATAAATTGTTATTATTATTATTCTACGTTCATTCAAAGAACAAAACTTTATTGGGTTATAGTTGGTGCGAAAAAATTCTTCGGCAATCATTGTAAGGGTTCTCTTTTTGAAAATAAACAAGAAAACAGAAAGGTTAGAGATAACAATATTTAATTTATGCATAATATATAAGTACATTTCGATAATCAATTGACAAAAGTTTCAATTCATATATTAAAAAGTATATACCAATCAAAAACTAGAAACACAAATCAAAACTTTTGTTTACAAATCAGTGTATATAAAATGCTTAAAATTAAGTAAATAAATAACTATAATATAAATGACAAGTATATATCTGAACCTTTCAACATTACGAATATAAAAATATCACAATCATCTGATGTAAAAATAGAATAAATAACAGTTATTTAAAACGCCACACGACTATTGATAAAATATAAGCTCAACGATGCTCAAAGTCGACCATACTTAATTATTTAAAACACTCAATTGTATGATGTTTTAAGTAATTAATGGTTATATTGACATGTGCTACTATATGGTCAGATAAAAAAGTTCTTAGCAAAATATCGATATATTGTATAGGCACAGGTTTACACGTAGATAACATTTTTATAAGAAAATGAGCATAAATTCAAACAGTCATACATATTCGCTGCAATATTCGTTACAAGTGGATATTTCAAAAATTAATAAATACTCATGAAAACTTGTTTTTGTGATATTCATCAGCCAGCCTACTTAGAAATTGTCAAATGTGGCAATTATGGTCGATATACTGACTGATGATGTGAAGAGTACATATAAAATAATGATTCTGAGATCGTGTAACTAAGTAGTAGCAAACTTTTTAAATGTAGATAATCCGAACAAAACGAAATATTATCTTGTATTGGCTCGATATAAATAGTTGTGTTCATTAGGACCAATTTTTTTTTATGAAACATCAGACAACATTGCATCACCCAATTTTTTTTTTGTGGAAATTAGAATTAACTGCATCAATCTCTTCCCGAATATTAGTCTTCACTTAATGGATGCCAGCGTAGTTGACTGATGAATCATCATCATATTCGAAAATTATCTCTACATCAGTTTTGGATCGATCATTTATAAGAGATCATAATCTGCACAGAAATCCAACAGTACGAACGTGAAATTAAATTTTTCACTATAAATAGTAAATCCGAAAAACATAGTTCGATCAAGAATAAATTACACACCTAAATAAAACAAAAAAGAAACGTCACGAATAAATATCGGAAAAATATAGTTTTCCATACAATCACAAAGATCATACAATTAACGAAAAATTTGTATAAGTTATTTTTCCTTCGAAATTCTCACCACTTTTCGTTGGGACTTCCGTAACTAGAAGCCGATTTTGCCGTAGGAGAATTCTTTCTTTCTGCACCTGGGGCTGCAGAGAACGAATTGGATCTTTTGTTCAATTCTGAAAATATAATTGAGACGTTAGGTCAGAATAATTTTTTCATTGCTAATTTTTTTTTAAAGACAGGGTGTTCTGATCACCAGATTGATATTATCTCTGGGTATACCTTGTAACTGTTTCACGAAGCCACAATACTATATTGGGCGGCAGTTATTACAACAAAGTCATTTTCCTAATACGTTATCAACAACCTACCAAATAGACGATGTCGATGGTCGATGCCTCTAATTTCACCGATTGCCTTTTGGTTTTATTCACTCCTTTCCAACTTTTCAACGAATAATTAGCCGAAATTCTAGGCCCTAGATCATCAAAATTAATATAAATATCAAAGATGAACGAAAATCAGAAAGAGAGAACTGTTTATTTCTCTGCGAAAAACTGCTGTATATGTTTGGATTACTTCATATGTGCGCCCGAGAAGACAAATTGATTAGGCCGAGTTTTCAATCTACTGTAAAGAAATTCAGCTATCAGCCAAGTAACAGCAAATGAAATATTTCGGTCAATCCCTGAAACTTCAGGCTGAGGCTCAGCTGGTGATTGAAAAATAGGTCCTGCGTTTCTCAATTGTCACATGAAGCTTGGAGTCATTTTTCTGTGGTTAAGGAATGCGTCTTTTTGTAATACATAGGTACCTACCTCAATATGAAAACATACATGAATTATTCAAATTCTAAACAAGTGTACAAGGGCAGACTTCTAGTTTTGTCCAAAAAGTTGATGCGATAAAAAAAAATGAATTGTTAGCAACTCATATGATTTGATTTTGTTTAACCGAAAAAAAAATTGATTTCTGAAAAAATGAATTATCTGCAGTGTCGCTAATGTACCTATCAAAAGACAAATCTGACTTCGTTTCCAGAAATATTCTTCAATTCGAAAATATAACCTCGAAGCTCTCGCAAATTGAAATGAAAATGGGTCTTTCCGTTAACCAACTGACGCCCACTTTCGTCAACCCTCAAAAGTCGAAACATCGACAGGCGGAAGTGCTCACCCTACACTAACACGAACCACGATGTCAACAGAAATTATAATATCATTCATGTCAACAGAATTGGTCAAAATACAATAATTTTGAGGAAGGCGGATTTTTCCAATGTTTTTTCTTTCCATCTTTCTCTTTTCATTATTCGGATTATATTCCATTCCGTTGACCATGTATTGAATAATTCTACAGATTTAATATTCAACGTCATTCACTCAATATTGTTTTGAGCTAAGTTCAATGATTTAAAGATGAAAGCTTCTCAAAACTAAGTTCTTCAATAGTATATTATGCAACGTTCGTGTAATGATGGTTATTAATATATGAACATAAACCGGGATACGAAACGAGCCGAAGGTGAGTTTCGTATGGTTTATGCGAGTGTATTAATAACCATTACATGAGAGTTGCATACGCTATTTTATCTACACTCGATAAATAGTGAAGAACTACATATATTATATTTATATTTGTATTGCACACAATAATACTAATTTAACGAATTTCTTTGAAAAATTCCACAGAATTGTAATTAATAGTATTACTTCGAGAAATAAAACGATGAGATATGAAAAAAAGATCAAAAATCAAAGAAAAAAAGATTACTCGAGACCGGATTCGAACCAACGTCTCCTCCAGCTAGAAAAATCAATGTCAGCGCCATAGACGGCTCGGCTACGGACAGCCCACAAAATATGATGAAAAAATAAGTGATAAATCATGCATTTGTCAAATGAAAAATTTTATCATTCTAACTGTATTTCTGTCGGTGAAGGTGTCGAAGGTGATTCTCCCATATCGCTGGTATCAGACATTTTGTTATGATTATCGAAGTTTGGCTATATTCTTCAAAAGTTCAATACCTATACCGATTTTGACCTGACAAATGTCAAATAAAGAGCATGCACATCATGCTTGATTGAAAAATAATGACAATGAAACGGGTTGTGGGCATATAAGTGTATTATTAGAGTACGGGTGTAGATAAAATTATAAACATCACGACATAGTCACTGAACGCACTAAGAAACAAAATATATTCGAATAATTCGTTCAGCCAGTCTCAACTACCTGCACAATGATCGGATTAAAAAACATCTACTCCCTTGGCTTAATTTGCTTTTGGTGGCCTCGTCTATAACAGGCAGATGGCGGGAGATCAGTTTGGGGAAGCATGAGAAAAAAATTCATTTTTGGTGTGATCTTGCACTAACGGGAGACCAATTAACCCGAAACCGCTTCGCAAGTGTGCCCGTCCCAATAATTGAATATCATAAAAGCATATGACAGGTGATACTCAAAAGTGGTTCAACTGTCGTATGTTCAATATTCGTCTTGATATTATTCAGCTGATGAACTGGAAACGAGATGTGGAAACGCAAGAATCAATCACATACCTGATATTGCCAGCAATATTTTCCTGCGAGCCCCAAACGCGTTTATTCCAATCTCGATCAGGTCCTTGTCAGTCAAAGTCGGGAACGTAGTCAAATCAATTTCGTGCCTGGTAAACAAACCGATGTATCTCTCAAGTCCTAGCGAAGTCAGCATCGTCGGTAAATCGGTCCATTCCGAAGACATCAAGCAGTTCAGTATGTGGCTGGGGGTGTGGTCCAAGAAGTTGCTCGTGTTCAAGGACACCGAGTTCGGCATGGGGGCGCAGACGTCGTTTCGTTTTGTAGCCACGGGAGCGTTCCAGACGTCTTCTTCCTGGAAAGTTTTGAGATATAGCATGGTTCCATCTCAGACGAGCCACCCCGTATATACGTCAGAAGATGTCCCCCAAACGAAATCATTCGACGAATTTCGGGAAATTTTTCCACTCACTATGTAAATCCAATGCTTGTTTTAGATTTTTTGGTGGTTTTCGAGTTATGAATTTCTCGATGTTTCGTTGAAATTCCACACATCTACTTTCAAATCAATAAGATGCCTCAATTTTGACAAGTTACCATGGCAAATAAAAAAAATCCGGAAATTTTGCAAGGCACCACGATATTTAGCGAAAAATTTTTGACAGTTCAATTATAAATAATCATGTGATCTACAAACCTTAAATAATTTAGAGATATACCTGTATTATAATGCAAAATACATTTCTACCAACTTTAGTGTTCTAAAATTATGAAAGGGCGATAGACTGAACTTTTAACCATCTGAGTTTTAGCATTTGGTGTAGCTAAAGTTGTTTTTTTTTTTAAAGAAATATGGTAGATATACCTACATAGGAATTCCTTCAAAATGCGTCATGTTGCTTGTAAAAATATATTTCTACCACCTTTAGTTAATTAAAATTACCAAAGGGCAATAGACTGGGCTGGTCCATATTTGGTTTAACTATAAAGTTGATCATATTTTTATTTAACGAAATATGGTGGGTATATCTATATATTATAGGTATATTATACCTAGTGATTATCAAGATTCCAGGCAGAACCGGTTAAACAACATGTCAAAAACAACATGACAAATCAACATATCAAAAACAGCAATACCCTGACCAACTTGACAATCAGAGAAATTAATTTAAAAAGTCAGGTTGATTTGATAATTTTTTTCTAAAATATGGTGTGAAATTTTTTTAACGAGAACCACTCAAGCTTAATTTATTCCTGAAAATTTTCTTCCGGGCACGAATATTTAAAAAAAAAATTCCAACGTCGCTTCGCGATTCGGGATAATTTTCAAAATATTCGTACCCTCTAGAAAATTTCTGGAAAAAATTTGAGCCCTTGTGATATTATAAGTGAGAATTTCCGGTCGGATCAGTTTAAATGTTTTCAATTGTCTTGGTACGTTTTACATTTTTCAGAAGTTGTTTCGAAATTGTGTTCGTAATTAGTTCTTTCATGCTCGAAAGAAGAATCGAGTCAAGGTGCATCACTTTTGAAAAAAATTTACTCATGTAGTTCCCTGTCAGATTTTCAAAAAACCGCGGCACATCAGTTAAAATTTCACAGGAAACTACATAGATATTTTTTAATATGGATTTTCATCAAGTATGGATCAGTTCTATAAAATATTTGAAAATTTTATGTTCGAGCAAGGCGGAGCAAGCTTCTACAACGATATCAAAAAGTGGTAACCATTTTCAATAAAACCGGTTTTGCTGGCAAACGAATTATTATTTCTGTTTTATCATTTACAAAGTTAATTCACGTAAGAATTGCCTCAAGCGAGCCACAAGTAATCAAAATAACCGCACTGGCCTGCACGTTCATTGCATTTGAACCCGATTGATTTTTTTCAGGGTATATTGTAAAGACCTTGTGTATGCACGGGAAGTGAACTTCTAAGCGGAACTGATTTCGAAAGGATTTCAAAATTACCAAGAAAGAAGATTTTCATTATTTACAGTTGAAAATTCAACTTTGCCTTATTCGAAAGTTAATTTTTCACTTTTGAATAGAAAATTATAATTTCCATTGATAGGGACCTGATTCTTTCATGGGTGAAAATAAATCATAGATATCATGTTGGTAACAACACTTTTTGAGAAACCTACCAGAACAATTGCATAAAAAATTAAAGCCAATCCCAACAAAAATTCTCAACAGAAACATTCACAAATTCATGACTCGAAAACTACAAAATTTGTATATCATGGAATAAATTTGGATGCGCTCTATATGAGAAATTCAGATTTTTTTGGCGTCTTGATTGGACCACTGTGTAAACTGGATATTGAAAATATGTTCTGTGAGATTTTCACCCAGACGATATGTTTCTATTCGATAGTTTTTTCATTTCCTGCTTGAAGAAGCTATTCTCTTTTGATTGACAACAACGGTTTCAAGAGTTTCGACCATTTCCCTTGTTGCTTAAAGTTTTTAGTTATTGAAAATTTCTATTTCTATCCTACTTTTTTGTGACATCAGTTTAATTTTTCCTATTATAAGCATTATATGTTTCTTGGGAAATAAATGAATCGTTTTTTTTTTACTTCTTTATTTAGCGTCGGCCTATTTCCGCTATTAAGGCCAATCACCGACGCCGGTGAGCACACTTCCCCCAACCGGAAATTTTGCTGAACCCTCTGGTATTTCAACCAGAGGTAGGGATCTTTAACGTGCCCAACATCCATGGACTCGGGACCGCCGGCTTTACGTCCCCTCCGAAGGATGGCATATCCTCAATATATCTTGTGCTCATTGAAAAATAAATCGTTATTATATCATATTGTAATTCTGTAGGATTGTACAGGAAACTGTGATATTCTTGTAAATATTTCAAACATTGTAATTTTTCTTACCTTCTTGTTTTTCAATTTATCCACCAGACCCGCAGGACTGGTGTGGCTGATGAAGTATCCAGACCAAGAGTTATTGGGCACCCTGTAAGTCCCAGGTTGAGGCCTGCTTTGCATCGCTCTGATTCCCGCCAGTCTTTTGCTCTCCATGTCGGATGGTGCTAGATTGTCTTGACGTTTATCCACCGACGGTCCGTGATATCCAGGAGAAAAGGTCATTTCCGACAGCACCGAGGATATCTCTGCTGAATTAAAATAGTATATTATGCAACGATCGTATAATGATGGTTATTAATACATCAGCATAAACCGGGATACGAAACGAGCCGAAGTTGAGTTTCGTATGGTTTATGCGAGTGTATTAATAACCATTACATGAGAGTTGCATACGCTATTTTATCTACAGCCAAAAAATAATAAAGAACTAAAAATATTATATTATTAGGTATTTATATTGAACACAATAATAGTAAGTAATCAATCGTATTTCTTCGAAAAATTCCAAAATTATAATTAATGGTATACCCACGGAAAATACAACAATGAGAAATGAAAAGAAGAAAAAAATTAAAAAAACTTCTGCCGAGGTCAGGAATTGAACCCAGACGTAACTGACCACTGCCGGCGCCATTGACCACTCGTACATGAGAGCTCATATAATTTAGTTGAAAATAAAAACATATGTGTTGCATATGTCAAATGAAAAATATAATCCTTTCGATTGTATTTTTTTCTTGTCTAAGACATCTGTGGAGGGTCGCTGGTAATTCTTCTATATCACTGCTATAAGACATTTTCATACGATTATCGAAAATTGACTAAATTCTTCAAAAATTCAATACCTACTGATTTTGACTTGACAAACGTCAAAATGCAAAGCTTGCACATCATGCTTGATTGAAAAATAATGGGTTTTTATTGGTTGAAAATCTGTATCGTAATGGATTTCATTATAAAACGGGTTGTGGGCATATAAGTGTATTATCAGAGTACAGGTGTAGATAATAGTATATTATGGAATGATCATGTAACGATGGTTATTAATCAACGAGCAGTAACTGGGACACGAAACGAGCCCAAGGTCACTTTCGTATAGTTTATGAGGATGTATCAATAACCATTACATGAGAGTTACATATGCAATTTTTCTACGCCCGATAAATGATGAATACTTATTAATATTATATTTGTATTGTGGGTCCCATTCATCTGGAAGTGGAAGAAATATCAACATTTATTTCATTATTGTAAGTATCAGTAGTCATCGGAAATGAGTAAGCCTCTGAAGAAGCTGGCCACTCGCGCTAGCGAAACGTTAGGAAGAAATTCCAAAGAACGACTGCCTTCAAGCCCGCAAAAAAGTAGTTATACTTATAACCTCGGCCGCGAAAGCCTTAACCATTTATAGTCGGGCCGTTCAAAGATGGAAGAAAAGAAAAATATGAAAACTAAAATAAGATAATGGAAAAATGAAATGGAAGTAATGAGAAACTGAAAAACAAGAAGGGATATTTTTTAAGAAGTTTTTATTTCGCTGTAAGACGACGTTTCGTCTTCTGGAGAGGATTCGATATAAACTGATAAAAAGTGTAGGAAACAACACTTTGAATTCAACACAGTTCCGCGTTTCACCGCGCCACCGCTGGGATATTATTTTCTATCGCGAATGGTCACGTATGATTAAATAATGATGTCAATTCTATGGCTGTCAGCAGTCATTTGTCGAAGGTATCACTGCTAGGAGGAAGCAAATTATCGGTTATAATTGCACGAGTGCATAAAAGTTACCGATAATTTTGCAAGAAAGCGTGATATCTAAAATTTGCAAGAGTTTATTTTCATATTTTGGCGAAAGTGCCCGAGTCCGAAGGACGAGGGCTCTTTTACAAAATATGAAAATAACCGAATGCAATTTGTATAAGATATCACGCTTGAATGCAAAATTATCTGGTTATTTTTATGCACGAATGTAATTCATTGGAATATTTCACGAATAAAGAAATTCTCAAGGAAATTTATTTATTTTTTGTTCATTTATACTTTCCTCTATAGATTGTATGGAGTACTCACCTAAACGCGAAATGGTTTTCTATTTTTGAAGTCTATCTGACATTTATTTGTGTTGTTTCCTGACGTCTAGCGATACGGTTTCAAATGTGTTGTTATGTTGACTTGATACAATGCAATTACCGCTGTAAGTTCTCGATAATTGCATTGCTCTTATGGGACATTTTGTATATGAGAGAAATATTCGCTATAATGATGGGTTTTTGGTTGCCTAGACTTCAACTTTTTCATCAGTTGTTCACAATGAAGGAGGTAATCGCTGTAAAAATGTTCAGATTGCCAGTAAGTCCTCAACTTTTTCATCGTTTTATCGCGCTGAAGGAAATACTCAATTAAAAACTTACCCAATTGTTGAGTTTGTGATTCCGGAAACTGTCTGAAGTTGGAATTTCTCGGACTCGATACACCACTCGAAAGCGAACTGTTGTTGCTCGAAATCGCCGAGAACGCTCCGGTTTCTACGCTCCGTTCCGAAGAACTCCCGGTCGTCTGACTCGGAGTAAGAGACTGATACCTGAAAAAATGTAAGAAGAATAATGATTCGTATGTAGATCAAAATTCACTCTGGTTGATGTTTCGCAGATGTCATTTTCATTTAATAATAGTTCTATAACTCAGAGGCATTTGCGTGAGGCTGAATTCAAACAGATCCAAAATCCGATCGTTCGAGGATCTGATAGCTTTCTGATTGGTCTAAATTCAAATTTAGACCAATCGGAATGCCATCGGAATTTTTTCATTTTTCTAGTATTCTATTTGAAATTTGGAGAGGTTCAAAGTGAAACTACGTTGGTTATCTTATAGTAACTGACGATTGCTTGACGCTTTCAAAAAAACATTTTTTTTCTGGAACATTCACCGAAACACAATATCATCAGCAATTGCTTCATTGCGGAAAAATAGTACATTCTTTCGAGGCTTGTTCCTTTTATCAACCGAAGGGTCCGAGCAAACGCCAATAACCCCATCATCTTCTAAACATGTCTCGTCTTTTGACTCCAGTCTGACACTCTTCATCTGAAATTCCAGTTGAATGGAATAACACAGATAGAGAACTATCACACAAGCAACAGTGAATTCGTACCGTCACGATGCATAAGGCTGTATTCATTCTCACTTCCATCTTCCATGCCTGAAGCAATGCGGAACATATGAGTCCCCTTGAAGTGCTCGTTTTGTCCGCATCCCGCGCTGCATTCGATTCCATTACCCCTACCACTTACTTTACACGGTTCATTGTCACGGATAATAGAGTATACGGTCGTTCAATGCCACGTCATTGACTTGTACATCTCACAGGGTAACCAATCAGAAAACATGATTGTCAGCCGGTGTCATTTTTAAACTTCAGACCTGCTCAAATCATGTTTTCTGATTGGTTACCCAGTGACATGTACAAGTCAATGACGTGGCACTGAACGACCGTATACTCTATTATACGTGGTTCATTGTAATGTAATATGTAATCCATCTCTCTCTACTCACCCGCTACTCATCGACGGTTGCACGCTGTACAAGAACTGCGGCTGTTTCGAGATGCCCACGAAAGGGGGCGCGTTGTGCGAAGGCGTGAACGTGGGGTACTTCCAGGTGGGCGAGACGAGCGGGCTCATCAGAGGAGACATCGGGTGGATGTTGTTGTTGCTGAGGCCGGTGGCTGTCGAAGACTGGCACTGCGCGGGAATCACGGACGATAAATGGTACGACGGAGGGATATCCGCGGTCTCGGAAGCATCGTCGAAGCCAAGGATCAAGTTGCGCGCCTTGTATATGTTACCTGTGAACGATTTGATGAGGTGATGATGCATTCATTTCAATGTGCAATTTCATCATGAGGTCACGTTCAAAACGTGACCGATGAATTGAGAACGATCAGATACAAGTGAAAGCATACTGTTATATTAATGAATGACCATGCACGCCTTTTTATCCAGATAGCACAAAGACATCCAGTCTCCAGCCTTGTTCATGGGAAGTTCGGGGGAGAAAAAAAAATTTACCGCTAGATATCCTGACGATATCCATTTCAGAGCCACTGATATTCACATCAGAATAGGCATGAATCTGAATATTCTGTGCTATCTGGATTTGTACGTGTACAATACAGTTTGAATAGCAAATTGAATGAAGACATGATTTGTATATTATTCCTTTGACTTATTTTGAAAGTTTAAAGAAGTAACATATATGACCCAAACTATATAACCAATACACTCTACGAAATTGTCAATTCAATTAACGGAAAGACCATAGGGTTTATTGAAAAGAAATCATAAATCACATTTAATTCACAACCATTCATGCTTTGAAAAATGATTTGAATGAATCGAGTTCACTAAATATCAGTTGAAGTCCTTTCAAGGAACTCAATTTCCAATTTTATCCAACTCTGTTTTCTGCAAACCTCTATCTGAGGGCATTGGAGATGTTTGATGTTGCCTTATATCTGTTGATTCAGAGTTCAAACTGAGAAGCTTTCTCCAGAATCCTCGAACTAAGATGGCTATATACTGGTGCTTTCAGTGTTGCGATATTGTTTCAGACAAACCTCTAGACAGGGTGTAGTCGTACAAAATTACGCCTCAAAGGTGTGCTTGTGGGTGAAATTCCAAAAAATTTCCGAGATCACTCGATCCACACGTTGTTGCCAATACTTTTGGTTAGAACAGAGAAGAGAACGCGAGATCAATCTGACGTTTGATGAAAAACCAATTTATTCTTCAATGATCTACCTTCAAGAATAATCTCACGTTCTAGTATATTCAATAACCATTTAAAAATTTCGTAGTGATCATAAAAAAACACGAAAGAATTTTGCTGGCAACAACATATTCTAGAGTGTGCACGCATTCTGATTATTCTATAAATGCAGTGATATGTGTTTTAGATATTTTCAAGGCAAATCAGAAGATTATAAAAAATAATAATTCACTCACCAGAAAAAATTGCATTTTCTCACTTCACATATCCATAAAATTTGATCACAATTCTCACTCCTATTGGCTCACACGCATTAACGTGAATAATATTCGGCTGAATTGTGATACTACTTCTAAACCAAACTTTGAGATCACAATATTATATTGCTCAAATGAAAATATCAACAATCAACTAATTTTTTCAGCACATGAACCAGAATTCGCATAACGACATAGCCACTTGGCAAGATAGGACGTGCACATGACTGTCATCTCAACTGCGAGAGTGACGATACCTGGCTAATTTTTCGAGTTATTACTACGGTCTACGTCATCAACTCTTGATCAAGTAGGCCAGAACGGTCGTCTGATTTGCTGAAAATCTTTTATATGGAGTGAAAACACCATCATATAGCCAGCCACCTTACCCCGAATGTTAGTAGGTTTTGACAGCACACGATATATCCCTATATGTTTCAAACCCATCTATTCTTACTAGCATTTTTCTCGACGCCCTTGATGACGCAAGCTTTGGTGTTCTGCTTTGCCTTCTGCCTGATGTTGATGGCAACGTCGCAGCTCGTTTGGATTTCGGCGATCTGGTCGGGCCTGATGCGAGCAATCGTCGATTCTTCCGGCAGATCGAAGATGATTATCAAAGGCAGGCTGCCTAACAGCAACTGTCTTGCCCTGTACACCTGAATGCAAAGAGGTTAAACTATATCTGGTGCAGATGGTGTAAACCTCAAAGGCTGAACGCCATCTTCTGGATGACCGAATACTCATAGGCAAACTGTAGAAGATTTCTAACAGCGAGCAGGTCGTACGGTGAAGCCGTGTAACAAATAACCCGCCGTCGACAGGACCTACGGACACAATACTTTCCAAACTGTCTGATTTCAAAGTAAAAATCTGAATCTGGTGTAGATGGCGTAAACATTTACGCTACAGAAAAAAGTCAAGAGGGGTAAGGTCAGGAGACCTGGGAGGACAATGAATAGGGCCATGAGTTACAATCCATTTA
Organism: Zygogramma bicolorata; assembly: GCA_032362365.1. Classification (NCBI taxonomy): domain Eukaryota; kingdom Metazoa; phylum Arthropoda; class Insecta; order Coleoptera; family Chrysomelidae; genus Zygogramma; species Zygogramma bicolorata. Next base: position 449,212 of record JAVJAQ010002483.1, read on the forward strand.
CGATTGAACAATGCCACCAGAAGCTGATACACTAGTTGAGGAGACATCATGAAAAACGGACTAACGATTCATGAACCAATCGTTTTGCACCGAATATTGATTCTTCTGTTGTTCATTCCAGAATTGTAACAGTTGGAATCATTGCTTCATTACTGAAATTATTGGAATTCTGTTGACAGTCTTGATAAACTAAAGCCGCTATACTGATGTAGTCAACTTGTAAGAGAAAATAAAAATTTTGTTATCGAGTACGAATTATAACAGGGGCTGCTTGCAGCTAATCTGATCTCCGGCCTTTTCCCACCATGTTTTGTATTTTTCTTTCCTTTAAGTTTTGTCATATGATGGGAAATAAAGACCTTTATTATTATTATTATTATTATAATAATAATAATTATAATGAAGTTTATTCAAAATTCATGAAAAGGAGAATATACATCAATTTGTGAAAAACGTGAATGAACGGTTCAATTATACCCGCAAAGTTGAAAACTTGTTGCCAGATAATCAGAGATAAGAATTACATGTACGTATATGTTTTATAAATTTGTAGATTTCAACAAAATAGTATTTAAAAGTGAACGAATTTACTTAACTGAGGTAAAAGATTTCATGAAATGAATTCCGACGAGACTCTTGAATCCAGTTTTTAATTTGTAGTTTGAAAGATAATAATGACTTGATCGTTTTTATATGATTTGGAATCGAATCATAGTAGGATGGCAATAAATAATTGTCATTTTTCTGACACATTGTTGTTTCAACTCAATTTTCAATCTGATATTGTTTTTATTCCTTATTGTTTTTATTCCTTGTATTATACATATGACTATTGAAATTTATATTTAATTTGTGATTGGATGGATATAAATCATGTTGTTATATCCGAATAATTGTCTCGTGTCCATTTTCTGTTTCTTTGTACAGATTTTCACTTGGATACAAATAACACTCATTATATATGATTTTCATAAACCGTTTCTGAAGAACCCAAGTCAGAATTGCATAATTCAATTGGGACTGTAGTAATGAAAAATAAAGAATGTTAAGGGTTTTTACGCTCATAAATGTTTTGAGATACTTGAATTTTGATAATAAATTTCGTAATTTCCGCGGTTGATTATGATCAGACACTTGAAGTTCTCCAGGGTTCACTTCTGAGCCCACTACTCTATATTGGCTATGTTTTTATGGCAAGAATTTGACTGAATCTAAGATTCGATTACTTGAAGTCAAAAGTACATAATGTTCGAATTTACTGCGGATTCACATCGAACTATTCGATCTCTAAGAATTTGCAACGTATGAATTTTGAAAAAATTCGGATTACCTCGTGTATATTGCCTGAAATGTTGACGTTGCTCTTCTTGAGGCTGGGGATATTCGGGTCCTGGGCGTCCGGGAACATGATCTGGCAGTTAGTGTATTGCATAATGAGCTTCAGGTTCGAGTGGTTCTTCCCAAGAACGACCTGGTGGTGGTGCGGGGAGATCTCCATCGACATTTGGACCGGGATTTGGCTCTGAAAATGACAGGAAACCTGTTCAAACAATATACTAGGCAGTGTATATACTGACATCAGATTTCGAATATTGGAGTCTATGAGAAAATTATACCAACTATTGACACCGATTTCTTCTCCTGAGGCTAAAATGGCGATCGAAGCACGCCTTGAGTGATATCTTGGAGTTTGGGTAATTGATCTCTGATGGAGCTACTATGTACATTAGTTACTTTCCTAACAAATGTGGAAAGTTTTTATTTTTTATGAAACGCCGATGAGCACACTTTCCTCAACGGAAATTTTGCCGAACCCTCTGGTATTCCAACCAGAGGTAGGGATCTCTTACGAGCCCACCATCCATGGACACGGGACTGCCGTCTTTACGTCCCCTCCGAAGGACGGCATATCCTCAATATATCATTGATATTGTTACGTCCTAGCGCCGGTCCTGACCAGATCGTAAACGCAGATGGGGAATCGCGTCGCAGCGAACGTAATTTTCCAGGAACCCGGGGATTCGCCTGGAGAATTCGAGACGCGTCATCAGGGCTTCTCTCGACGATTCTCGATTGGCACGCAGATATATAAATACGGGACAGGCTTCGCCAGAGACAGAGAATTTTTATTCAGAGCTAAGTGGAGCGAGTTTAGTAGAGCTAAGTGTCGAGAGTTATCGAGATCTAAGTGGAAGTTATTGCTAAGTGCAAGAAGTGTGTAGAATTGTTAGTTCAGAGAGTTTTAGTAGCGAGCGAGCATTGGAAAGTTATCAGAGTGATTTTAGTGATTGTGTTGTATCGTATTGTGATAGAGAGTTATAATAAAAGTAGTTGAGTCTTGTTTGGTGTTTTAATAGACGAACCCAGAGGAATATCGTAACAGGTGTCAGAATTGAGATTTTCCAAGGGATATATCGTAACAATATATTGCCTGCGAGATATGCTATGCTATTTTGCTGCAGTTGTACGGGGCTTTCGAGGCAGTCTTTCCCTGCATGAGGTCACCCATCCAAGTATAAACCGAGCTCGGCGCTGCTTCACTTCGGATATTGAATGTCTGTCCAGTCATTCGAATGTCCCACAAAAATGCTATAGATTTGTCCAGATCGCACATAATAATTCTAGATGAACCATAAATCATAGATAAATGATCTGTCATTGCTTAGTGCAAAGAATTTGAAAAAGTCATACAAAAAGGGAAACAATATCACTGATTAGTTGCACCAAATCGTGCATAATTCTAACAATTCATGGAAAATAAAACAATCAATCGAATGAACTGTGCCGAAACATTCGCATATCCTATTTCCGGCATATTTTTTCATGCCATTTCCCATCAATGACACATCAAAGTATTGATGTGTCACTTACAGAGTGTCATTACCAGATTGTCATCCATGTTTGATTACGGTCTATTTGCAACTGATGTACTTTGTCGGACGTACTTTGCTCCTTTCCACATGGATTTGTTTTCCTAATGCGGTACAATGTCCAAAGTAACTCCATAAATCTAAAAGTGTTGTATCGACTTCTCAAGTATTTTGAAATCGTTTTGAAGACTTGTTCGATAGTGTGCTACAGTATTTAAGGTAACTAGGAGGGTAAGTAGCCTATCACGCACGAGCGAAAAATTGAGGCGTTAGCAGAGTATGGCAGTTCGCGAGTGCATGTAATTGGCCTTATCCTAGTGTCGCGTACTGTACTTTCTCTACTCCAACCGTGCTTGTGCGGTAACTCCTGGAGTTGTAGCAAAATATTCTTCGTTATCACATATTTTCAATTTTCGACGAAACACAAAATTACGGCAAGTAGGTGAAACAATTGCTTGTCGATTACTACTATGGTACTATACTACTATACTATACAAACTGTCGAACAAAACACTTCCTAAGAAGACTATTCTTAGTTCAATTTTACAAAGAATTTCGAGCGAAAATTCGCTGAATTTGGCTTTTGAATTTAGTCATGATATCAAATTTATCAGGTTGAATGTTGCATATTCCATCATTTGAAAAAAATATCGAAAGCGGCCGCCATAAATTTTCAAGGCGTTCATTCTAAATGAGACATTACCTAACAGCTGTCAAATAGGTAATGAAGGTATTAAAATCGTGGAATAAGGAAAGGGTACTCTACAGCACTAGTGCGGAAAGTGCTACTTTCCGCACAGGAAAGTATATATAAAATGCACAGTTCACCACAGGCCCAAAGTAAAAAAATTTCACTCCCTTACCGCCAAATTTTCGCACATGTACTCCATCAGCAGGAGGGTGGCTCGTTTCACCTGCTCTACCTCCCACTCGACCCCCTTGACGAGCACCAGAGTGGCGTGCAGCTTGGGCCTGGTTTTGAACATCACTTGCACTCGGTATTGGTCTTGGATCTTAACAACGTAGGTCGATGTCGCATCTATATTCTGAGTCATTATCGGCAATTCGAATCCGAAAATTAGTGGAATCAGTTCCTGAAAGTTCAATTATACAACGAAGTTCAGAAATGCAATGTCTATCAAACCAGTTGTGAAAAGTTTCAATTTGTGTAACGAATACGAGTTCTGCGGGACGTTAGTCGTGGAGTTAGTTACACAAGATATATGTTGATATTTTTACGAAATCTCCTAGCGCCGGCCCTGTCGCTCGTGAACGTAAAATAATATGAGGGGTCGAAGAGAGAACGTTGAAATAAAAGTAGTTTGGTGTTGTTTGGGAGTTTCAATGAACGAACCCACAGGAAATATTGTAACAATATGATAATTTTTATTCGTAACAATAAGATACAAAATACAGTATGTTTATGGACAGTATTGAATGAATAGACAATGAAGTCAAATGAGCACTTATGACATGAATACTTTGGAATTCCGCTACTCTGAATGTAACAATGTGAAACATTCTGGGGCAAGTTTTTTAAATGAAATACTTAAAAGTTCATTAATTTTTTTATACGAGGCGGAATTTGGATTCTTCGCATAGAAAATGCATATTTTTGTCCCTTGTGAGATCTATAAACATGAAAGTCCTCGTTTCATTCAAAAAATTGCAATGAACGAAAATTAGGACTCTAAAGAATTGAAATGGATGAAAGGTCTTATGAATGCTTTAGGTTGAAACTAAGGGAAGTATATTGAAAACCGCTGCATAACTCATCGAAAAGATCTCAAGGACCATCAGAGGAGCATAGGTACAAGTTGAAACGGTAGGACACTCAAATTATTACAAAAAATCTATTCACGAATCACTTTATTTCAATATGACATATTCACCCAATGAGTTTAGTTGCATTAGAATGCTCATTTGAAAAAGCTTTCATTAAATTTTGAAAAAAGTGTTTTTCATATAAAAAACGTTTCACGTTTATTGCAGCCGGCGCCAATACTAATCAGTTTTTCAGCCACGTTCGTACAAATAATGGTCATTTCAATAGATATTCCTTACTTTAGAAAACGATATAACATGTGTAATTCGGAAAAAATGTGTTTTGTCTGAAAATTTCAACATGTCATTCTAAAAAGTTGTTGAAAATGCTCGAATCCAAAGTCGTGGCATCCCATTCGATTTTTTTTTTTTGAAATTATGAACTGCCACTGTGTTAAATAATTTTTCGGTATTCTAAATTGATGAATTTTCAAACTAGCCACGATTGATTCACTATGGCATAACTTCTTTTGAATTCAAGCGTCTTTTTAAAATCAACTTGAATTTTGATTTTTTTTTCAGGTAACCGACAACTTCGTGCTCGTTTCAGCAATATTCAATAGGTTCCTAAAAATCCGTAAATATTTCATTTAACAAGGACAATCGCCAAACTACAGGTTCCTTGAGCGCTCATTTGTTTTTTCCATTGCTATTCGTATCTGTTTTACTATGTGATAAATGATCTAGTTTGAAGCACTTCGATAACTATTTTTGATACAAATGTAACAGTAATTCAAAGTTCTTTCCTATGCACATTATTTTAAGAAATGTTTTCGCCGCCTTAAAATTATATTTGCAAAATTCCAGAATTTGTTGGATTGTGTCGCAACTAATATAAATCTGGCGTCTACTTGAAAAAAGTATGGTCTCAATTTGGATAAAGTTATGCCAGAGTGATTTTATCGTAGCAATTTTGAATATTTATGAACTGAATCAGAATATTGATTTTTTTCAAATGTATGAAAAATAATATAAAATTGTCCAGTTGAGCACAGAATTAATCGAAACTTTCAGTCTCAACAATAGTAATATGTTGTATATTTCTTGAATGAAGCTACTTTATTCTAGAAAAGATCAATATTTTTGAAAGCCATTCTTATTACATTTAATATGGTTATCGAACATTCACTAACATTATTCAAAGTTCTTTTCTTGTTTTTTCATTAATCATCATAGTTTGGTTCGTTGATTTGTTCCAAAGTTTTTTTGATAGAAATATTGTTTTTATAGTAGTAGTATGTGAAATTCTCAGTATTACCATTTTCTGACACATTTGAACTTTCGAGTTTTCAGATAATATATTATTATTTTTAGGTATTTCAATTACATTCATAACTTCATTTCTAGAAATTTTACATTTATTATGAATTATCCATAACTAATTGCTGGACCTTCGCACAACTCCACCTATATGAATTCTATAATATAAATAGTGTTTCTTATGGTGGATTCATGCAACAATCGTAGCTCGGAAATCGGAAGTCGCAACAAAATATAAACCATTCATGCAGCAATCTCAAGAGCTGTTGAATCGTAAGAGTGGAAATTTGTTCAATATCTTACGAATTCCGACTAAATATACCTGCATGAACGTTTTCATTGAAAGATATCGACTCAACTTCTTCCTTACGACTTGCGAATTCCGAGTTACGATTGCTGCATGAATCCACCATTAGTTGATGACTTGTATCAGGGGAATCTCAATGATATTTATTCTCTCTTTTCTCATCAATAGGTCACCGATAATTGTTTTGATATTTTTATTTTATTTCCAAAATTTGAGAGACGTTAACACATTTTTACTTTTCCATTGTATGGCTGAAGGATGTGCAAGGAATGGCTTTTGTTGTATTTCTGCCTTAAGGGTAGTTACTATAATATACTGGCGCCATCTACCGTCGGCAACCGAACATAGCAAGGCATTGTCAGTACCCGAGTGTAACACAAACGGACAGAGATCACATACCCTAACGCGGCTCCTGGCGCTCTCGACTCCATCGATGTCGCCCGAAATGGAAACCTGGTTGCTTTTTTCGGTGGGATTTGAACGATTCGAGTCGGGAAAGTGGACGTGGCACTGCGTCTCTTCCATCACACGTTTGATGCTCAACCCGCCTTTCCCGATTATGTGCGAATGGTCCGTGTAACTGACGTCCATTTTCATCGTAATGCGATTGCACTGAAAACGATCACGTTGAAGAACTATTTTTGGTCTTATTTCTTCAACCAAGAAAAATGGAAATACAAAACTTCTGTGAACGAATAAAAGAGAAAAAAAAAACGATCACATACACTCTCTGTGTATGTTATTATCATTCATAGACGTTTGTTTGATTCTCTCACAAAAAAGAACAAAGTTCATCTGAAACCAAATCAAAATTTACTTTATTGTCTGAAGATTTGAAGATTTGCATCTCATTGACAGAGTCCAAGAAATACAAATAGATATAAAAAAGTATTAAAAATGGATATATAAAACACTATAATGTAAAATAACAGTAATAAATAATAAAGTGTTAAATTATTGTTAAAAAGATTCGCTAAAATATTACTCCAAACTGTAATAGGGTACAAGTAGGTGTTTCACCGCCTTTTTGAAGTGGAAGTTGCTCAGATTTGCAGATCTTATTTCTAATGGTAAATGATTGAAAAGTTTACTACTATTATAGTATATAAAGTCTCTAATTAGATTCGAAGTCGGGATGGGAAGTCTAAAGGTATAAATGCTATTACGAGTAGCATATGGAGTAGAAACAAAGCTGAACTTTATTTATGTTTATAGATAAGGCAACCCTTCTCAAGGATGAAAAGTGCGGTGACTGTCAAAATTTTTTTGGTAGTGAACAAATTCCAGCATGATACTCTGAGTTTGACTTTACAAAGACACCTTAGTGTCCTCTTCTGTAATATCAACACAGAAGAGAGAAAGGATGAGTTGCATGCTCCTCAAAAGTGTATTCCATATCGTAGCTGAGATTCAATAAGAGCATGGTAAACGGTTTTTGCGACATGGAAACCCAACTCATTGGAAACCACTCTCACTGCATAACACCCGAAGGAAATCTTACTTTTGAGTTGGTCAAGGCGTTCATCAAAATTCAGCCTATTATCAATGAATACACCGAGAAATTTTGTCTGTAATTTATTTTGCAATGTGGCAGTCTATTGGAATTTCTTCAAGCAAACTTTTGAATGATATATTCGTTTTCGATGCATTTGAAGATAATAAATTGGCATCGTACCAGCTTTTCAATTCTCCAAGTCGGATGATATCATCTTATATAGCTCCACTGGGCTCTTTCCTTCCACATCAAAGGAGAGTGTTAGTAAAAAAATTCCGATTCTACTCCTCACAGAGAATTTTTTTTATTTCCTTTTTTCTGATTCAGAGAGGAATAACCAAAAAAATAGTTCCTAGAAATTTGTTTTACCCACAAAAATGCCCTAGTTCCTAAAGTTGAAAATTCACATAGGTGGTTTCAATATTTTCACTCGTTTTGCTTATTTTTACAGTCATTTCGATTCAGATAATCGAAATACGTAATTATAATATCATTTTTGTTGGGAAGTCCTGTATATACTCACCCTGGTGTCCAAAATAGTCATAATCCTTTCTTTGGCAGTTTTCACATCCTCTGGTCTTCCCGCAATTCTAACATGCGGATCTGGAATATAAAAAATCCTTATTGCATCAGAATAAAACACCCTTCAGAAAAGGGGATTACCTTTTTTCGATTTTGCTCCGATTTTCAGTTTGTTCGGCCAAGTGATATGAGTGTCTGTGTCTTCCATGATTTTTGCAAAAAATACGTCTGCTGGGATAAGGGCCTCATTGTCGCCTGAAAGTATCGGGAATTGTGACAATAGTCAATATCAAAGTTATCCAGGAGTGAAGACTCCTGGATATGCATACACTGAAGAAGGTGAAAACACCTACCTACTATATACAATGCGGCGGTTAAAAGTACCCTTCCCCACTTCATTTGTGAAAGGGATAAGATATCGAGGCCTGGCAAAGGAGGCATCATTTATTGCATTATTAATTTTAGTTTTTTTAATAGTGACCCCCTTTTCAGAAAATATACATCGTTCAAAAGGTCACTTGATTATCTATTCAACTTATAGAAAGTTAGCTAGTAGTATGGTTTTCCTCGGCAAAGAGGCTCGACTCCAATCTTCATTTACTCCAAAGTAATTATCATGAATAAATAGGTGATTTTTGAATTGAATTCGTCTTCTAAGCTACCTCCCAACCAATTTTTAGTCAAATCGGTTCAACCGTTCTCGATTTATAAATAGTGTAACTAAGAGGGCCCATACACGATACAATCTATCGTACAACCAGGGGCCTGTTTCATAAAATTACAAGTCTTGTAGCTACAAGAGAAAGACAATGCAGGTACAGGTAAAAAACGAGTAAAAAACAATTATTTATCATCGTCTTTCTTTGTATTTCTCTTGTAGCTACAAGACTTGTACGTTCTTGAAACAGGCCCCAGTTGTACAATTTTAGTTGATGAGACCGTTTAAACGATAATTGCAACGTTAGTGGCGTTGTAGTCCAACCTGCAGTACGACCGCGTCGAATCGTACGGAAGTTTGACATGCACAAAAATCTGTTGTACAACTGAGTGCTGCATACGACAAGTTTGAACGTGTAGGTGCATTCATCAATTGAATGTTCGATTTCAGTTTGGAGATTGCGATCATGGAAAAGAACGAAAGATTTTGGGAAGAATTTATCGACATATACCATGAACATCCTTATTTGTGGGAAGTGAAATCAAAAGATTATGCTAACAAACATAAACGAAATGCTGCGTACGGGATCCTTCTGGAAAAATTTAAACAAATTGACACAAACGCAACTGTGGAAGTTTTAAAATAGAAAATTAATAATATGAGAACAGCATTCAGAAGTAATTTAAACGTATTGTTGTCCATTCTTAAGTAATTTCGGAAATCTGCAGGTTCATGAACCCGTAAGTGTTTTATTAATTTCATATGTGAAAACAAGTATCGTTTCATTAACCAATCCTTGCACCATTTGGTTCTTTTTTTCTTTTTCTTTGCTTTTTCATCCAGTAGAATAACAAGTGAAGCTGCTATCTTCTTTTTTGATATCATAGGCACCATCACGAAAACTGAACTGAACACCAATGTGTTGTACTACAGATCATCAACTGATCTACACGTGTGTGGACAAAACTGTTTCCAACTTGTCGTTCCAATTGTCTCTGCAATTTGTCGTGCAACTTGTTCTACGATATATTGCATCGTGTATGGCCCGCATAAACACGACTTTCTTTTATTACTAAATCTATTAAGCCGGTCGCAAACGACTCGTGTACTTGGCGAATAATCGTTACTTGCGTATACTTGCCATGTCGTGTGAGTGGGTTACTTGTACAATTATTTGTTACTCGTTGGTTTTCCATTTGTGGTCGGTAAAAATGGCCCGAGTCAAAGGAATTACGATTATTCGTTCACTTGCCAAGTACACACTTGTCTATACTTGTATATAGGCGCTCAAACGAAATGCAAAAATAATAGGCTTTTACTGCGACTATTCAATAGTTTTGTAGTTTCTTCATTTTTATGAAAATGAGCCAGTCATATGGATGGCTAAACATAAACACCATAAAAATAGTAATGCAATTAATGATGCGTGGAAAAGAATACAAGATAATATATCTGTCCAGGGTACTATAAATGAACTGAAGAAAAAAAGATTCGCTAATGGCCACATTTCGGCCAATCATTAAAAAACTTAAAGCTACATCTGGAACTGGATCCAGCGCAGTAGAAGTTTGTAGGCCTACTTGGTTTGCGTTCGAAAAAATGACTGCCACACCACTGATTCTTTGTCAAGGTTTTAAGCCAAATGTTCGCACTCGCGTACTTGTACATTGTACACGTCGTGTGAGCGCCCTGGTTGCCATCGCAATTCGCAAAGCTCGTATCTTGCCAAGTAAGCAAATAAGTGCGTATTTGTCAAATACACGAGTCGTTTGAGCCTGGCTTCAGATCTATCCCAATTCTCAAATATTAGAAAGACCCATACAACGAGGTTTCACATGACCTTTTTTTCAATTGGGAGAAAAAGCTCATAAAAGAGTACTACATTGATGTCTTTTCACGTACACTGTTCGATCTTGTGAACCAACCAACTGACGAATAAAACTGTTACCGATCAAAATTATATACAAAAGAAATGGGATATGCTCTTCTACCAAAAAGGCTAACACTTCAGAACGAAGAGAAAGCGCTGCATTTTGACATCAAAAGCGGCTCAAAATACGTATATAGAATTTTTTTTCTAACGCTTGTCGGCGGACAAATATAGTTTTGCCGGATTTGTTTTTAGTGCCTGCAGTATTATTTTCCTTTTTGAAAAAGTCGAGCATATCTCATTCTCCCACAGTTTTTTCATATGCGTCCATCATCATACAATCTATAAGACTCTTCGTATGAAAAATATAATAACGTACAGGGTTATTCACTATAAATTACCCACCCCTTTTCATCGTTATTATTGCCTACAGAAAAAAAAGTTAAACGTAAAAGTTGTGTGCTTGACACTAAATTTTGATAAAATGCTGTCAAAAATACAGAGGCGTGCGGATTTCAGGGGATACAAATTTTTTAATATTTTTTCCCAAAGGGAAACCCAGTATATTATTGAGTTTTTGGAATGGTCTTTTTTTTCCTGATTTCAGAAATATACCATATGTTACCCCCATCTTATAAAGTTTTCGTGTTATTAGAGGTGAGGAAGAAAAATTTCAAATATTGAAAAAAAGAATACAAAAAGTTCATTTAGGAAATTCAAATAACATGATAAGTCATAAAAAATGTTCAATGTGCCCACCATTATTGTCAATGCCTGATTGATAACGTCTTCTTCTATTTATAAGTGCATCGAAAATAGCTTCATTAATTATTATATTATTATTATTATCGTCTTATATCGTTTTCGAGTTATGAGACGTCGATTAATGGTGAATTTATGCACGACATAGCTTAGTCTTAACATAACTCAATCATAAACTTAAGATGAAACTATAATTTTTTATGGTAATGTTCACGCACGCGACTCAAGGACTTAAGAAATATTTAAGAAATTCATAATTTCTCCTACCCGTTCAAGAATTTGAATAATGTATACCCAATATGGATAGAAAATAATGGAAGCATGAAATGGCCACCTAACAGTTCAGACTTGACCCCTATGGATTCATTTTTCTGGGGATTTCTAAAAGTCATTGTTAATAACGATAATAATAATAATATAATAAATAATGAAGCTATTTCCGATGCACTTATAAATAGAAGAAGACGTTATCAATCAGGCATTGACAATAATGGTGGGCACTGAACATTTTTTATGACTTATCATGTTATTTGAATTTCTTAAATAAACTTTTTGTATTCTATTTTTCAATATTTGAAATTTTTCTTCCTCACCTCTAATAACTCAAAAACGTTATAAGATAGGGGTAACATATCGTATATTTTTGAAATCAGGAAAAAAGACCATTCCAAAAATTCAATAATATACTGGGTGTCCCATATGCAAAAAATATTGAAAAATTTGTATCCCCTGAAATCTACACGCCTCTGTATTTTTGATAGCATTTTATCAAAATTTAGTCATAAGCACACAACTTTTATATTTTGTGTAGGCAATAATAACGATGATAAGGGATGGGTAATTTATAGTAAATAACCCTGTACAACGTTCTCATCAAAAATTCACTTACAATCAAACTTTAAAACTTGCGAGAGACGTCAAACAGACAAGTGATATGATGTACAAACTTGATACTAGGAAAATTTCGTAGGATAGACATTGTACTCTTTTAATAAGAATTTCTCTCAAAATCAGAAAAAACCTTGCGTATAACACGATAGAAAATGCCATTTGTATTATTCACGCTCCTTTGTGGGATCATGATTATTCTTCCTGCAGAAAGCGTGTTCATTATACACAATTTCACTTTTTCTACCTGGTTACATACTAACTATCTATGCTATTTAAACCTATCATAATGCCCTAGGGTATCATGGTCGTTATAACCATTCCCGTATCACGGAAACAAACAAATAATAATAGTGAAGTAAAGAAAATAGGTATTTTTTGGGGTTTTCCCTTTCCTGAAAATAAAAGAAGCTTTAATAAATTCTTATAATATCTGTTTATAGGGCGCATTGGTCAAGCTGGATTGACTGACTATTTTGTCAGTTCGTATTGTATTCTTTGAAGCGTGAATTTGAGAAAAATGTAAAAAATATTGGCGACGTTTCGGAAACCACCCTGCTTCACTTTTCGAATCCCTTCGAAAAACTTCTCTTACAGATTCTAGTTTTGTGAGTTGTGTCAAAATGTGACACATGAGTGACTCATCGATAGTTCCACCAAGTGGTGATCTCGACACAACCTGTTTCAATGAACAAGAAGCAATCTCCTTATTTCCGTTTAATACATATATTATTATATATTATTATTATCCTGTCATAAGTAAATTGATTTCATTCCACCACGTGTTGACCATTTTTTGATAATATGAGCTCAGCTGATTTCGACTTATTTCTCGTCTTCTCAAGTTGTATTTATGTTCAGTTGTTCTTATTTTTAATGGTCGTGAGGTTTCGCCAGAATAAACACTATCAAATATGCATGGAATACTTTCAGCACAATTTTTATTCTGTTCTATGTTCTATTACCTGAACGTTTGATTTGTTCTGATAAACCATAGATATAAGGAATGATTATTTTCATCTGAGGAATTTATTGAATATTAGTGTTTGCTCTGTACGAGCCTCTTTCAAACTTATGGATGGTTTTATTAACAAATTCATTAGGTAAGTATTTTCTCCGAGTACATTTTTCATGGCATATATTTCTCTGTTTCAAATTTCATGATTTGATGATATGATTCTTGCTCTGTCATAGATATTTGCGATTATCCCTTTTTTGAAAACAGATGCAGAGTTGTTTCCGAAACAGGGGAAGTATAAAATATTCTTTACATTTTTCTCAAATTCAATCTTTGAATTGCAATACCTAACTGACAAAATAGTCAAGTCAATTTTACTTTTCCGTAATATTGCAGTTACATATTTGCGTTCCTGAGAATTTGAAAATTAATACCAATAAGAAAGGTGTTGCAATCGAATCAAGCGGAAGATTTCAGACCAATCAATATGTTACCAGCAATAGAAAAAATACTAAAACGTGTCGTTTATACAGAAATACTTGATCATGTTGAAGACAATGATATACTCTCACCTTATTTCCAATCGGGTTTTCGCAAAAATATAGGATGTGAATGTGCCGTTCAGTACGTTTTGAATGATTGGAAAAATTCTGTTGATCAAGGAAAGATTGTCGGTGTAATATTTTTGGATTTGAAAAGAGCATTTGAAACAATTGATAGATCCACTTTATTATTAAAATTGAAAAATTATGGAATAACAGAGAAAGCATTGGATTGGTTTGAAAGTTATTTATCAAAAACAAAACAAGTTGTTCGTTGCAATGAATACATATCTGGGAAAATTGAGGTTGACATAGGTGTTCCACAAGGTAGTGTTCTGGGGCCTTTACTCTTCAATTTATATATAAATGATTTATCAAATATTTTTCGAAATTGTGAATATCACTTCTTCGCAGATGACACTATGATTTATGCAGAGGCTGATGATTGAATTTCTCTTACAACTGCAATGAATTCGGAACTAATATAATTGAATGGACAAATTACAATAAACTGAAAGTGAATATAGATAAAACAAAATGTATGATATTAGGATCAAATAGACAAAAAATAAATCAAAATAAATTCACATTTAAAATTGGAGATGATAACATTGAGATGACAGAAAAATTTAAATATCTTGGGATTATAGTTGACTGTGAATTGAAATTCAGTCATCACATAGATCGTATATGTAAAAAAAAATCTAGGAAAATTGGTTTACTCAGTAGAGTTGGCAAAAATTTGAGTGAATCTTCGAGAAAATTAGTGTAAAATACCATAATATTGCCTCATTTCACATTCTGTAGTACAATTTTATATATTTCGTCACGAACCGATAGAAAAAGACTCCAAGTATTACAAAATCGGGCTATGAGGGTGATTTTGAGATGTGATAGGTATGAGCGAGTAAAGAGTATGCTTGATAAACTGGGATGGTTGAATATCGAACAATTTTTGATATACCAAACACTAGTTTTCATTCATAAAATGAATAAAAATTTATCTGCTCCTTATTTAACGACATATTGAAAAAATTCAGTGAAACACACACTCACAATACAAGGGGACAAAATGATTATATATTGAATCAAAATAACCTTAAATCAACGCAAAATTCAATTTTTTTCAAAGGGGTCATTGAATATAATAAATTATCAAACGAAATCAAAAGAAAAAATTCATACAGTTTCAAATTTGCTGTTAAAAATAAATATTTGAATATGAATTGAATTTATATCGAATTATCTACATGGTAATTAATTTATATAGGTTTTTATGTAATTTGAATCTTTTAGATAATATTGTTGAGTATCTCTAAAAAATATTAAGTATTTATGTTCAGTTATCATGAAAGATTGTTAAATAGCTATTGAGCTGAATAAAGTTGTTCTATTCTATTCTAAATATTCCAATTTGCCCAATAAACTGATATTATAAGAATTCAAAGCTTTTCCTCTTTCATTTCCAGGAAAGAGAGAACTCAACAATGGATTTCAATACTCATTTACCGGCTATGAGGGTGATTTTGAGATGTGATAGGTATGAGCGAGTAAAGAGTATGCTTGATAAACTGGGATGGTTGAATATCGAACAATTTTTGATATACCAAACACTAGTTTTCATTCATAAAATGAATAAAAATTTATCTGCTCCTTATTTAACGACATATTGAAAAAATTCAGTGAAACACACACTCACAATACAAGGGGACAAAATGATTATATATTGAATCAAAATAACCTTAAATCAACGCAAAATTCAATTTTTTTCAAAGGGGTCATTGAATATAATAAATTATCAAACGAAATCAAAAGAAAAAATTCATACAGTTTCAAATTTGCTGTTAAAAATAAATATTTGAATATGAATTGAATTTATATCGAATTATCTACATGGTAATTAATTTATATAGGTTTTTATGTAATTTGAATCTTTTAGATAATATTGTTGAGTATCTCTAAAAAATATTATTTATGTTCAGTTATCATGAAAGATTGTTAAATAGCTATTGAGCTGAATAAAGTTGTTCTATTCTATTCTATTTATACCAATTTGCCCAATAAACTGATAATATGAGAATTCAAAGCTTTCCCACACAGCATGAAATAATTGTAAAATATTTATGAATTATTTGCAAGCAAAATTTTAAATTATTTCATAAATCTTTAATTGAAATATTCATGAAATAAAGTTATGTCCGACTTTTTCTCACATTGAAATATTTCATGAAAAATTTCATATATATATTTGCAAGGAACAGTGAAATATTTCTGCAAGATTTGCTGAAAGTCGGAGAAATGTATCCTGAAATCTTCAGATAAGGTTTTTGCGATATTCCAAATACTGCATGGATGAGACACTGAAATATTTCAAAATATATGTCTGCAATGTTTGAGTAATATTTGGTGAAATCTTCAAGGACATTTTTTGCAATATTTCAATGGTCAAGTAAATGAAACTCTGTGAAATATTTCTGAAAATATTTTTGTAAGATTTGTGTAAAACGTCAGGAAAGGTTTTGTATTATTCCAAAGGTCACTGCAATATGACGTGAAATAATATTTCAGCAATATAAAAAATATTCAGTGAAATATTTGAACAATGTTTTTGCAAGGAACTCTGAATATCTTTATAATATATTCCTGAATAATTTAGCAATAATTTGTAGATATATTATATGATATATTGAGACAAGTTTTTCCATTATTAGAAAATTTGCATAAATCAAGCACTCGAATAAAAGTATATTGTCTTCACTTGTTGATTTTTTCCACCTCAAGTTGATTTTGAAGAATGAAATAAAAAATGTATAATTATATTTCCCACTTTCATTTTCCAGAACGATAGACTTCCACTGAAATATTACTAAAAGATTTTTCCAACATTTATCACAGACATATATGAAATATTTATTGTATATATCAGTGAAATATTTGTTGAAAAATTCATAAAATATTTTTTAACATTTATCCTTTTCCCTATTGAAATTTCTCGATCTGCAATATTGCAAAAACTTTCATATACATTTCGTAGAATATTCCATGAAATATATATGGATTATTTGAAGTAATATTTCATGGAACATCTATGCAACATCAGGAAAATATTCCTTCAATGGTTCGAAAACTTCCTTGCCGTGAATATTCTGTAAACATTTCGTGAATATTTCAATGAAATATTTCTTGAAAATATTTTGAAATGTTTTACTGCAATATTCCATGCTGCGTGGGTTTCCTCTTTCATTTCCAGGAAAGATAGAACTCAAAATTGGATTCCAATACTCATCTACCTCCTCAAATAAAATTCAAACAACATTTAATATGGGTACACCATGTTTCCTACCTGTGAGCATCTGCTCCAACTTTTTCCTGTCCACTCTGAATCGGTCCTGATGCAAGTCCGAGACGTCCTTCAATCCCAGTTTCGTTAGGAAATCTTTCAGCTCCTCCTTCGAATCCCAATTGGAGTTCCATTCGGAAGTCCCCGTTCCGGATTCCGAGACTTCCGACAGCGTGTCGGAATTTTTGTTCACGTCAAGCACGCGATGCGGCAAGAAATTACACGCCAGCGACATTTTTTGTTTTTTTTTTTTTTTCGTAACTATTCCGATTCACAACAATATACGATTCGGCATAAATATATTAAGTAATAAATAAATAAATAAACGTTTCTTACGCGTAGCGTTCGTCACCTGTTTCCGTGTTTTCTTGATATCGAGCGCGTTTCTGTTATTTTCATAGGTGACTTGTGAAAACGCTACTGGATGTTGGCTTTGGAACGACTCACGATATATTTCATGGATTTTTTGCTGTTCATGGTTTCGACTCTTTTTCTAACACATACTTTTTGTTCAATGGATATATTTCAATCGGCTTGTTCGTTTGGGATGTATACAGGGTGTTATAATGATATTGTTTAGTTAGAGAAAAAAAAACTAATTTTATCAATCATCGGTTATCAGTAACACGTTGACAAAGCAATATTTTTCACTCGGTGATAAGCACCAAAGACTGATTCAAAAAGTGAATTTTTCTTCTAAATGGTTAACCGTATTACAGGCAAGTGACAGATGGGTCCTTGGATCGACCCCCAAATAGAGCAGAATTTCTTTTTTTCGAGAATTCCTCTCTGTTGTATTGTCTCCGACACGTTTAATTCATGGCTGAAGGTGGCTGAAGGGTTCGCGTCCTCCTTTTTTGCTGCTGCTGAGTAATGGCGGAGGGAGTGGGTATCATGTCCTAATATTATACAGTGTGGTCCACTAAGTCTGCAACAATTGGGAAACTTTTTTATTATCGATTTCTCAGAAAATTTTATTCTTGACAAAAGTTGCTTTAAAATGGCTTTATGACAATCACCATACAGGATAGGCCAAAAAATATAAATTTCGTTCAAGAGTAAAGTACCCTTATTTCAGAAAATATAGAAATATGTTGAGGAGAAAAGTTGCTTAGAATTGAGAGTTATGTTCAGATACGAAGTCATGGCCTGCTATTCGATTTTTTTTTCTTTTGGAAAATTTTGAATTACCCCCGTATGATACATATTTTTACTATTTTGATTCAATATGTATTTGAAGTAGCTACAATCAAATCGGTTTGGAGTATTTCTTATCAAATTAAAGTGAATTTGTATAATTTACATGGATTTGTATTTTTTTAGGTGACCGTCAACTTCTCGTTTGTTGCAACGATATTAAACAGAACTCTAAAATAACACAAATACTTTTTTTAACGAGGCAAATACTTTACTAACTACATAAAAATATTTGTGTTATTTAAGAGTTCTGTTAAATATCGTTGCAACAAACAAGAAGTTGACGGTCACCTAAAAAAATACAAATCCATGTAAATTATACAAATTCACTTTAATTTGATAAGAAATACTCCAAACCGATTTGATTGTAGCTACTTCAAATACATATTGAATCAAAATAGTAAAAATATGTACCTATCATACGGGGGTAATTCAAAATTTTCCAAAAGAAAAAAATTCGAATAGCAGGCCATGACTTCGTATCTGAACATAACTTTTAATTCTAAGCAAATATTCTCCTCAACATATTTCTATATTTTCTGAAATAAGAGTACTTTACTCTTGAACGAAATTTATATATTTTGGCCTATCCTGTATGGTGATTGTCATAAAGCCATTTCAGGTACACTTAGTATAGTTTTGGAACATGTACCAACTTTTGTCAAGAATAAAATTTTCTGAGAAATCGATAATAAAAAAGTATCCAATTTGTTGCAGACTTAGTGGACCACACTATATATATACCATAAAAAAATTTACTACTAAAGTCATTTGGTGTCTTGAATGATTTTTTGAAATTTGGTGCTCGGAACCTGTTCAGTAATCATCATCCAATCTCGGATATGCAAATGACAGATTTATAGTTTATACGCCTTTGGGAAAAAAACAGCCATTTTCTGGCAGTCAAAACAAAGCAAGTGTTGTCAGGTACGAATGACAGATCTTCTAATTTTGGTGTGTAGTTTGGCTAATGTCCCAGTTCTTAGGAGATTGATGTTTTGTTTGTTCATTTTGTTTTTTCCGTAAACACATTGTCGTTTTCCTCCATCAATAGTTGAAGCATGAACAAGCTGAGGACTGAGGAGATCTCACCTTTCAATATGCAAGTCTCAGCACAAGCAATATAGGATAAAGAAAGTTCGCCCAATGCTCCGGTTGCCCATCCAAATGCCAGCTGCGATCAACTCCCCAGCAATCTCAATAGGCAATTATAGTGTTTCGTGTTATTCAAATGAAAAGATCATGAAAAAAACTCCTAGGAGGTCACGCGAATATTTTTTTAAATGTCTAATTCTAATACAAGAAATTGATGTGTTATGCCAAAATGTAAAACATAACCACCAATGCTCCGAAAAAGTTGTTTTTTGTGGTTCCAATTGATGTCCGAATGCGAAAGGAATGGATAAGAGTTATGAAGAGGTTGGATGAATTTGGAGCTAAAAAACTTACTCTATTTGCAATAAGTAAATTTATTCATTTTAATCATTGAAGAGTGCTTAGGTAATAAAAACATCACTATTTATTTATTAAACAGACCTTGCAAGGTTTGGTGAGCTTGCGCTGCGACGTTTAGGTGCGTAGGTAGTATTTGGTATAAAAAATAATGAGTTCAATTATTGAATTCGATTTTCGTAATAGTTGTTAGGCGGCAATAAACAGGTAGCTCAACTCCCACTTTTTCGTTTTTACTCCTCGCATTTTGGCGGCAACGAAATACATATTTTTTGTAAAATAGTGAGCAACCATAAATCCTTCTCTTTTAGATGGATTACCTATCTGATTGTCCTTTTTCAAATCCTTCATCCATGCTATTGAAAGTACAATATAAAAGTAACAGTAATATAATGCAAGTCGGAACAGAACAAAATACAATTCACTAATAATGAATCCACTAGCACAAAGTATAACAACTGCAGACGGATATGTTACCTAGTAAGCAGGCGGAGGGAGTGTTGACTTATGACATAATACAGAGGCTATAAGCGTTCGTGCGGGTGATTGAATGTTTTCTAGACTTTTAAATGTGTTTGTAAAATTCCAACTACGTGGTAGTTTTGAATAAAACAGACAAGTGAAAAAGTTTCAAGTGATTTCGCCAACCTATTAACATTCTTATTCATTGCCTCTTGGCCCCACCTTGACAAGGCGCCACTGTTTGTGATTATTCGACATCAGCCATGCGCAAAAGAACTTTGTTGAATCGGCAAATTGGCAACACGGTTTTCGGTGCCTATGCCTATGTTCAAATTTCCTTCAATCTTTGCAATCAACTGATAATCGCTGAAGAGGTGAAAATGGTTGAAAGTCGTTTCATATATAGAAGCGCTCTGATATATACATTATATAAAGCGGGAAATGTATTTCTGTCTACGTCCTGAGACTTCGAAATTGCGACAGGTGGTCTTTACAGCTATGTGCCATTGACTAAACTCTGGCTAGATCTTTTGTTCACCAATGTAGGTGCATCAAATTTACTTCGACAAGGCCGCCTTATAGAAAGGTGCCCCTTTTCAGAAAACTTTGATCTTTCGATTATTGTCTTGCTGTTCGAGTATTGTAGAAATATACATTCTAATTTTTCTTCGGGATGCATTGTGATCATTATTTTCGATATTCAGGTCATTAGCTTACCAGCAGACTAGGCAGTAAACTAAATAGGTTTTATGTATTTTATACCGATGTTTTATTATATACCTACCAATATTTTATGTGAGTTATTGTCTGAATTTGTTGAATGCATTGATAGCTTTCGGGTTTCGTGCTTTGCAGATTGGGCCTGACGTTTCTTCTACACATCGCCATTGACAATGTCTACTGCAGTTGTAGACCGAACGTCAGACCAAAAAACGTGCAGTCGATGTCTAACAAACCCGAAAACCTCTATCAATTTAGACAACTTCCGTAAGAGTAAAACACTCTTTGAATTGTTGAATTCTTATTAGTTTATGAGTATGTGCAAAAAAGCTATGTCTGATCCTTTGGGCGCCCACCACAGCTTCAATCTCTAACTCTGAACTGGCAGAATGATGGTTTAGTTTTCTTCTACAGCTACGGATTCATCCTAGATATGAATCTTCCACGCAAAGAATATTTACGTATACACGAACAAGAAGCGCATCTGACAATTCGACAAATACACCCTGAGTGCTCATGTCTACCAGGAGTGTCAGCATTTTGCAGTCGGTCAGTCATATCAACAAACAAGTACTGGTGTTTCTTGTCGAGTAGTTTACTGGATTACTGTTTTTTGCTGGCAGTCATGCGTAGTCGTAACAAAAATAGTTTGGAGGTCATGAAATATGGTAGTGGTGGGGACCACAGACAGGAATAGCGGTTGTGTAGCGGCAAGTGACGCTTCTTGTTCGTTAAACGTAAATCTTCTTTATCCATGTACCATGCTTGATTTTTCATGCCTGAAACTACTTCAGCCCAGTGTTGCCATTGCTGGTGATTTATCACCAGATTCGGTGATTTTCATGTCAATGTGGTGATTTGGTGATTATTTTTCATAATTCTGTGAAATCTGGTGATTTTTGTTTTTTCACCACGAATTTGTAACTGAGAGAGAAAATAATGCTGCGCTTGTCCCTCGCATCAATCACCCGGTAACTGAAAATAACCTCACATTCATATCATCTGCATAAGGCATAAATTCACACCTCACGCAACTCATACCTCTTGCGCATGATTATATGAGTTCTATGTTTTGTGTCTTAATTCTGACACCCTTAGTGGAATTCTTCACTCTAAAAGAGTTATTTCAAACAAAGATAAATTCTGCTACAACTTCGAAATTTCTGATAGCATACTTAAGAAATGTGATAACAAAATGTACGAATGAAAATAATCGTTTTTGTTTATTTGTTTTTATTCAAATATTTATTTATAAGAGAGTTTTGTTTATTTTTTTTTATTTAAAATGCCATTTATTTTTTGTTCGTTTTTCCTCAAATATTTATTTTTAAGAGAGTTCTATTTATTTTATTTATTTTTTGTGTAAGCATGAATTTTTATTTGAATATATTTGCTGTTCCAAACTTCATATTTCGTTTTTTTCACAATTTTCTATTGATTTTTTATGCAATACTGAGAATTTCTTGAATCTGGTGATTTTTGCTTCGTAGATCTAGTGATTTTAAATTTTGCCCGCCGGCAACACTGCTTCAGCCAATCAGACTCCATGTTTTGAGACATCGTGTTAGATGTCCAATGCGGTGTCGGGCCTGTCGGGAGTCCAGTTAAGGAGGGTTGTAACCATAAATGCTTTGTTTTTCGTTGATTTCGTGAATTGCACCTTTAGGGCCAGTTGTTAGTTGTTCATAAGCATCAGCCAATAGAATATAGAATCATTTGTTGCGTGAGTATGTATGACTGGCCCTTATAGGGAAGAATTTTTCCCGAAGGGAGCGCTTATTGCTCAACAAATGGCGGTATCAAACTCGGAAACACGTGATAAACAGCCAGTAACAATTATATTGACGGTTTATCAAACGATTTGGCTCCAATAATTCCGGTAGTCGTTTTACCAAACTAATGAACTTCCCTATAATTGATAGAAAGTTGGCAACGTTGAGAGCGGAAACCGTTATGAAAATCAGTCGACCGTTGAGTTTTGACTGTTGTAGTTTGTAGTTGTGTTTTGTGAGGTTATATCAATTTTGATATCAACAACAATTTCAAGGTGAAAGTTTAGGACACTAGGATCTGAACACAAAACGTAAATTCAACATTTAAAGGCATGGGGGAAGTATTAAAGGAGCTCCGCGAAAAATCTCGCAGGAGAAAGCTTTTGTTGGCACAAACTGTGAGTTTGATAATTCATTACATTACCAGATTTTTTATATTTGTGTTGTAGCTTGGTGTCTCAGGCGCCGATGAACTGAGTCATGTATTGGGAACAGCAGAAACCAGTCCGGGAAAAAGAAACAAACTGGACAGCCCAAATTATCAAGAAAACGAAAGATATGACAAGAAAGATGGTTCAGATGAGCTTGTCTATCAAGACTCCTCATTGTTTTTGAAGGTAGAATATCGCACAGCTTTTCAGAACAAATATTGAATCAGTCTTTACAGGGTACACAGTCATCCAACCCCCACAATGATTACTGCCAGCACTTTGTGGATACCGGTCAAAGGCCACAAAATTTCATTCGCGATGTTGGCTTGGCAGATCGGTTTGAAGAGTACCCAAAGTTGCGTGAACTGATCAAATTGAAAGACGAATTGATCCAAGAGACTGCCACGCCACCAATGTATCTGAAGTGTGATTTAACAAACTATGATTTGAAAGATCTCAATAGTAAATTCGATGTGATACTTATTGAACCTCCTTTGGAGGAGTATCAAAGGACTATGGGTGCAACGAACATGCATTTCTGGTCGTGGGACCAAATAATGAGTTTGGATGTGGGGGAAGTGGCAGCTCAGCGAAGTTTTGTGTTTTTGTGGTGCGGCAGCTCTGAGGGTCTTGATATGGGAAGGATTTGTTTGAGGAAGTGGGGTTTCAGAAGGTAAATATTATCGATCAACTTTTTTTAACAATCTCTCATCTTTTATTTCCACTAGTTCAACCTCAGATAGAATGAAAATTAAATGGACTTAGTTCAACACTCTTTACAAATAAATGCTCTATTTGATTTACTCAAGGTTATGCAACAGTAATTTTCACTTTCAAGGCAAATGTAGTGAAGGCGTATTGCATAATTTAGTAGATGGATAACAGAATTAGGGAAAATCACATCTAGAAGCTGAAAGCTACCATTTCTGATACGTTATTATTGCTTTGGTATATTGAATATAAAATTATTCAAGTGACCGAATTGTATTTTTTTAACTGGGAAATGTAACTTTTGCTAATTTGAGTTATTCATTATGCACTAATTATGTGTTCACCAAACTATCGTCGACTTTCACTATGAAAGGTAAACCTCCCATTTTCAGTGATCCATTTTATGCACCAACATTTTCCCTTGCACCTCAGAAAATCACTCTTCCAAATGAAAAATATAAATAAATTCAAATCAAAATCACAAAATATTTCTTGAGACAATAGAAAACAATTTCCAAGTATATAATAATTCCTTTTTCGGCATTTTTATGTTATGATCTAACGGTTTAATTTATTCTGTGTTTGTATCTTGTTAATGTTTTTCTATAAGTATATCCCTGTATGAGCATTAGCTTCTTGAGATCAGTTACTCAATAAACAAAATAAACAATAAACAAATGTAAATTGCTTCTGTGCAAATTAGAGAATGAATAACAATAGAAGTCCTTTACCCACCAATGAATGAAGCTACTTTTGAAACATCCCCCTTGTATCCTATCATATTTATGATTAATTGCATCTATAATTCCTAAAAAAAGTGCTACATTAAAAACGAATATTTTTTTTATTCAAAGTTACTTTGCATAAATCCACCTTTACCCATTGTTCTGATAGAGTGGTGATAAAAATAAACATGAAAATATTAGCAAAATCTATATTGATGTATATATAACATTCAAACAAGAGGGTTAAGTATAACTATAGTAAATACTTTCCTGCTTTATGGCGCATCATATTTTACCAAGGTTCATATGGAATTCATGCTGGTGAAAAAGCCAATCTCAATTCATTTTGGTATCACTCAAGCGGTGTATTGCTTTCTCTGTTCATACCATTTTTATGTCAACTGTTCATGAACCAAATATAAGTTGAGAATGACTAAAGGCTTTTTCTTATCCTATCGGAGAATAATGAAGTTTGGAATTCCTTTATGATAAGTTATTTTCTAAAAATGTTTGATTTGGTAATATTTCTCCATTGAAATTGATTCAAAAAATGTTTCTGTGAGGTCTGTACTTTAACAAGCTCCCAATTAAACCGTGTCTATAGTTACACGTGTCGCCATTAGGAGGACTAGAGACCTGGCTGTTGTCCTGATTTTACAGCAGCTATGTCAACAAAATTTTCATTCTCTGATTCTTCTCATTTATTTCAGATGCGAGGACATTTGTTGGATCAGAACGAACATAAAGAACCCTGGCCATTCAAAGAATCTTGACCCTAGAGCAGTTTTTCAAAGAACAAAAGAGCATTGCTTGATGGGTATAAAGGGTACAGTTCGAAGGTCAACTGATGGTGATTTCATTCACGCCAATGTCGATATTGACCTCATTATTTCGGAGGAAAATGAATATGGTAGTCTAGAAAAACCTGTAGAGATTTTCCATATTATCGAACATTTCTGTTTAGGTGAGATACCTTTTTGGCTTGTTTAGGAAAAAATTATTATTTTCGGTATTTTATAATTGGAATTTGACATCCACACAATATTAAATTTTCTCCTTAGGGCGTCGAAGACTCCATATTTTCGGGAAAGACAGCACCATTAGACCTGGCTGGCTCACTTTGGGCCCAGAGTTGACCAACTCCAACTTCAACGTAGACTTGTACTCTAGCTACTTCACCAACAACACCTCTACTACTGGGTGTTCTGAAAGAATTGAAGCACTGAGACCCAAAAGCCCTCCTCCCAAAGCCAAAGGTAATTCAGGAGGTAGGGGGAGGAGCAGCTTCCAGAGGGGTAGAGGCAGAGGAAGATAAGAGCTATATTATTCCAATTTTATGATTTTGGAATATTGAACAAAGGAGCTTGCTAGTTTCAGAGCCGATTATTTTAGGTTCTCAGACTATAGACAAGCCAAAAAATATGTTGAGTTGTAACAGAACATGTTATAACAGTATTTTTTACATAAAAATTGACTCAACAAGTTTGGTATTGCTATTTCTCATAAATGAATAATATGATTTGTATATATCATTCATAGGCATTTTTAATTCTGAACTAAAATTTAAAAAATATCTTGAGTTTACAGTACTTGTATATCAGACACAATAAGATCAAAAATAATTTTGTTATTATCTTTTAGAAATAAATGTTGAGGCTGACTTCGTTCAGAAGAGATGTTTTTGTTACAAATTAATGGTGAAATTTACATTTCTATCACCAGTGGGTTTGTATACCAGAATTGAACCAACATCTTTCAACAATCTTGTACCGATTTACAACCTTCACCGAGAGTATGAATCACAACCAAGATGAATAAAAACCATGGTGCGTTGACCAATATGCTTTTGTTTAACCAATTCCTCTCGACCTGGGGAATCGAAGAGTAAACTTACATTTGTTGACGGTAGGTGGTGTTGAGGTGGTGATACAAATGCGATTTTCTAAGGGTACATTTTCATTAAGGCGGCAGCTTACGAGTGATTTTCGATACCGGCGGTCTCATTGGATACGAGTGATTTTCGATACCGGCGGTCTCATTGGATAAACTCGGGATTTTTCGTTCACCAATAGAATCATCAGTATACAAAATACGTAAGGTCAAGTTCGTCTAATAAAAAGCTATAATTTTTTTTTGAAATTTTTGACAGTTCGTTTCGAATGCGTTTGAAAGTTCCTTCAATATCCAAAATCTTGTATCTAGTTCTTGTTTCTTTTCACGTTTTTCTTGTTTATATTCTTTTTAAGTGTTTATCGTTGCTGTTCTTGTATTTGTTTGTTTTTATAGTGATAGTGATTTATTATGAACCGATTCACAAAGCTCAAAATAAAACGCTCTTGTAACGTGTAGGTATTACTTATCCCTCATATCATCGGCTCGTAATCACATTAAAATTGCATTTTTTAACACTATGAAGAAAAAAGTACTCACCTATCTTCGGTTCCTCAGAAAGTAGAAAGATAAGATATCAATACTTTCCAGTTTCACTCACAACTATTGTTTCGGAAGATTTAAAATCACAATCACTGAGTTTTTGATTTATTTTTCATCAAATTGAAAGCAAAAGGAATACCTAATAATCAGTCAAAATGTGATGACTACATAATTTCTAGCATTTCGCGGGAAAGCAATAAATTGCATGCAAAACATGAGACCATGAAATAAACATAACCTATAAATCTATTAGGCATTCCAGATCAGGTTATGTCTGGGGGGCAAATACCAGTTTTAACCAATCACACACTTATAAAAAAGAAAACAAACGAAAGTTCCTGGGGGGCAGATGCCGCCGATTGGTTCATTTCGATTTATTTGACATTTTTGACAAGTATCTGGAATGCCTAATAAATAATCGAATGGCCGTCGAGTAGACGGATATCATGGCATCACAGATTAAATTAAAATCACGTTAGGTGCGCCTCTGCTGACAAACTCTCGAAGGCATCTCTTCAGTTAAAATTGATCAAAATCAAGAAAGCAAAAAATCTAGAAAATTTGCTTACAATCTATTAGGTATTAGTCAACACACCGGGGTTTTTATTCATCTTGTAAGGAACAATATTAATCTATCAGACTTTTTGTAAGACAACACGCAACACGTTATATGATAAAAATTCATTTTCTATAACATCTGTTACTTTGAATGAGTTCTTTTTCAAGACGTGGCACCCTAAATTCATGAAAATGTTTTGGTTGTAAATTTTATCTTAAGATAAGTTTTTCCAAGTATGGAAAAAATTTGGGCTATCTTTGAAAAAAAAAATTCAAATAGGTTTGAGAAAATATATCATCCAGCATTCAAATAAAATTCAGCTCTTAACTGGCAAATAACTATGTCGTAAAATACATACAAATCTCATGTTTACACAGTAATCAAAATTGCATTGCATTTTAGATCTACTTCAATGTGAAGAGGTTTGCATTTCAGTAGCATCACTCTCAGTTTGAATAAAACTATCGCTATAAGGCGATAGTCACGCTTTCAAATTTATCTTTGCAATCTGTGATTCACGATCAAGTAATGCCTTAGTGCCTCTGATTTTCATAGTACTGAAATGGGTCCAAGAACATGTATTTTTCATATTCTTCAATACCTTGACAAACTCTGCAATGTGTCCAAGTGTATTCACTTTCATCAACAAAATGACTTGCTGAAACATAATGGTTGGGATGGAAAAACCTTATGTGGGTTCATTTTCAAACCAATTTCTGAAAATTAAATTTTATGGCCGAATGCAGATAACCTATATTTATACATGTGTTTATTTATTCATCATTGGCCATGTCTACATACAATTTGTACAAAAGACGACTCACAGACTTACTTTAAAATACATGATCACTTAAAAGTTATAAATACAGCAGGTACAGATTAAAAAGCACACATGTATCATTGCACTCACACTTTTATATTGCAACCTCAGATAAAACGCAGAGTTCACATATACTCTAAGCAAACTAAAACTTATATCGAAGAGAAAATCTTAAGACTAAATAAACTTTTTGGGTTGTGGTTGGAAAATCGCCACAATCATTACGGGGCCAAGAAAATGAATGTTCTAAACTTCCTGACTCCAGGTACACTTTCAAAATAAGAAAGGGCACCCACACTGAATGTTTAGGAAGATTTAAGTTCTAATATTTCGGAATCAGAGGACATAAAAGAAATTTTGTTTTCTAGAACTGACTTAAACTAATTTACTCATATCAAAATATTTTTGATTGAAATCTATCGATGGACCCAACAGAGTGAAATCAAAATATTTGTAGAAAAATTGAAAACATTGGCCAGACAACTGAGTACCCAACTTATAATGAAATGAATGTAGATTAACTTAAGGATATTTTCATCATTTTCGAGAAAAACATTGTTAATAATAGAAAGGGACCATTTCTCGAGGAAAAAACGTAACTTTTACAGAAGATTGTATACTATTTTAATTGCAATTATTCATAATAAAATGACATTTGGAATATAATAAAACAAATAATTATTGCAACCTTGATTTCCCAAAATGTTTTTGGCAACATATCTGAGTTTGCTTATTTGAAGAAATAATCATAAAACACATATATTGGTAAGAAAAACTTCCGCATCTTCAACCAAGTCAAACGGTATGAAGTTTTCGGTTGTAAAACTGACAGAGCTCTCAATAACTTTTTTTAAGAAGTAAAAGAAGCAATTACTGCATTGGTGTCTAACATATTTTTTGCCCATATTACTTACAAATCAGTCAATGAAAAATATATATATTTTTAGTAACTTCTGGTTGTTGGAATTTTATAGTAGAATCGGTAAAAGTGAAAACTTTTTATGGATATCAACCTAACACCATACAGATTGGAGATAGGATAATGAATCTCTATAAAAAGTTTTCAATGAAATGACAATACCAATTCCTTGGGTGTCATTTTATTTTTTATATTTTAAAGGGCACGAATAAACTGGAAAAACATTTGAATTGCCTTTCCCTGAGACTGACAAAACAGAAATAGATTTCTCTGAATCCAATGCAGAGAAGAGATACATTTTCAACATATAATTGACACATTCGTTTGGACCAATTCAAAACCTACTCCAAGCATATTTTTGTATGATAGGAATAAAAAAGATAACATTCATCAGAACAAGTTTTCATTGAGTAAATTTACGTTGCAAGCTGCAAGTTGTTGACGCCAATATATTTTCATTTCACCCTGAACATTGTACAAAAACAATAGTAGGTCATCGTTTCAGCGATTTGAATAAATTCAGAAGAGATAAAGGCAAGATAAGTAATACCAATAATACATGAACTCATAAAAAAGTCGTACCTAGAAAACATCAAATCATTCAGGTATTCCAACACTTATGTTGTCCAAAGAAATTCAATTAGTAGAAGTGCCAAATTTGCGTTCATCTAAATTCCATACCTCAACTATTTTCATTTTCAGAATTAACTTTCAAATGTATCTTTGTGTATCTTCGAACAATTGAAGTGTTGAGACACCCGGTATTTCATAGAGAGAACCAAACAGTTGTTTATTTTGTCTTCTGTCAAGGGAGTCAAGTTTTTATGTCTAATATTAAAAGCGAGATTTAAATTCATCATTTTAATGTACGAAACATTATTACGAAGTATAATTTTTACAGAATTCATTATTTTGGATCGGATGCATTTTATATAATTACGAACATTATAATCAAAACAAAACTTGTTTTGTTCAGCTTAGAATGAACTCGAGCGCTTGGGAGCACTTTTTTGTCCCTACATCTCCTTACTAAGAGAGAACTTCACTAAGACTAGGTAACTATCATAAAAAAGAAAACACAAACGTCAACACATACAAAAATAACAAGTTATGATCTATTTTCATTAAAAATCAATAAATAAATAATACAAACGACCATAATAAAACAGTAGCGTTTAAAATTGAGAGACTATTCATTTATATTACAAGATACGACAATTTGCTCTCGTCGTCTGTTTTTTAAAACTCTCACGTGACTAAAAATTGAAAAATATTCATCCAATAATGAAATCATTCACCACATAATGCTGCGTGAAAGAACAGACATTTCAATTTGACCCACATAAATACTGTAACATATTTTTGGAACAAAAACGCCACAAGGTCTTTAGAGTTGGTCTCAGATGTTAATCTGTTCTCAAACTTTCCCAAAGCCAATTTATCAAAGAATTTATGCAATTCAAGAACAACTCAAATAAAAGTAATCAAATCGTGAGATCGTTATTGCTAAAATATGACGCATCAAATAAAATGGCAGTTTTTACAAATTTGGGGAATTTTTTTTTTCATTTATCGATGTCCTTAAATTATCCAGATATATATCAACACACTGGCTTGTAGACATAGTCAAGTTTTCAAATTGGAAGAGTTCGAATAAAACCAGCTGTTCAAATAATTTTTCTGTTGTTTCTATGATAATTTATATTCACTTTGATGAAGTGAATATTTGAAAATTGTGTAAAATCGACGAAACAAATACAATAAAAAATCTTAAAACGAGGTTGGTATTTGAATGTTCATTAGATCTAACCCCCACTTCATATACGGGATCTATTTATTTAATAATGATTATGCTGCTACTAAATAATCAGCTGTCAACTGTCGATGATCAATTCTTATTAATTCGGCAAAAAGAGTTGTATAAAAAAACTGGCGATGACAGCAAACCGGCATTGTGTTCATTAAATATATCATTAATATATCACACACCTACTAACTAAACAATATACTTGTCTGTTTACTGATAAGGAGTGGGGGAACCTAGGTAGTAATGTATCGTTATTTCGTATAACCATTTTTTCCTTACTGTGAATAGCTAGCTTGCCGGTGTTTATAATAATAGTCATTATATAAGTTCATTTGAGATTAGCCTAGGTGAAGATGAATTTGTGCTTCAAAATCAGTAACCTGGAAAAAAAAATGTTTAAATAATGTTTGCTTGTCTAATATATCGCCGGGCTGAAGTCTACGCCGGTCAAGTACATTTGACCCATTTTCAAGAAGGTCAAAAAAGCACCTATAACGATGTGTATGTTACAAAAAAACTTGGAAAGTTTATTGGTAACATATATCAAGGCAATAACGTTATGAACGTTCTTCTACTCCCACCATTTCAAACCATTCATTAAGTATCTGATAGCTGTTGAGTACGTACGAATGGGGTTAATTTGATAACAGCTTACTTTTTCTTTGAAACGCGCGAATAACGAGACTTCTAAACGCAGGCGAATGTTTTCTTTTTCAATATTGGCAACACTGATACCGATTTTACAATATGTCGGATTTTTTCAACAACGGCCCACGCTGTGCCATACAACTTTGTGATTTAGTGAAAAAATATTGGAATTTCAGGTATGTAAATCACAAAGTGTTATGGCACAGCGTGGGCCGTTGTTGAACAAAATCCGACATATTGTAAAATCGGTATCAGTGTTGCCTATACTGAAAAAGAAAACATTCGGCTGCGTTTAGAAATCTCGTTATTCGCGCGTTTCAAAGAAAAAGTAAGCTGTTATCAAATTAACCCCATAATATCAAAGTAACCCCATTTTACTAATGACTCATTTAGACTACACGTATATTATAAATTAATGGCGGCTGCTTCCAGAATTGCTTTTCCAAATGATGGGATATGTAACATTCAACCTGATAAATTTGATCCCATGACTACATTCAATTGTCCAAATTCGACATTCAGAGAATTTTTGCTCCAAATTCTATGCAAAATTCAATTCAAAATAATATTTTTTTAATAATCTAATAATAATATAATCTAGAATCGACAAGCAATTGTTTTACATACTTGCTGTCATGACTTACTGTCTCGTCGATGATTGAAAATGGGCGATAACGAAGAAATTTGTGCTACACCAAGAGAAATTACCGCACAAGCATGGTGAGTGTGGAAAAAGTACAGTACGCAACTCGAGAATAAGGCCAATTACGTGCACTCGGCTAACGCCTCGTGCTCACAATTTTTCGCACGTGTGTAATAGGCTACTTATCCTCCTTGTTACGTAATTATTATTCCGTGATACATAAATTTCTGTTTTTTTGGAGATCCCTCAAAAATTGGACTCGGCAGATTCACACTACAGATCAAAGGTATAATAAAATAA
This sequence comes from Zygogramma bicolorata, assembly GCA_032362365.1. Classification (NCBI taxonomy): domain Eukaryota; kingdom Metazoa; phylum Arthropoda; class Insecta; order Coleoptera; family Chrysomelidae; genus Zygogramma; species Zygogramma bicolorata. The sequence goes on from JAVJAQ010002483.1 coordinate 482,107, forward strand.
ATCCACAATCGATTTGAAAATAAAAATTTTCGCATTGGCCACTTTTCATTCCATCATGTTCTACTAGTTCATTATTGTTTTTATTTACGACTAATAGATAATGTAAGTATAATACTTACTGCAGTATAATGCCATATAGTATTCCCTTAGGAAATAATGACGAGGGATTAATTGTAATAGTCTTTATTCCCTCTTGTAGTCCTATCATAAAATTTCTCGAATTGAATATTAGCCCCAGTATACCATAACCATACAGTAGAGACACTCGCCACAGAACACCAACTTCAGCAGTTTGACATGTCGAGGTGTAATCAATCAACTTGATTGATGAGCGTCAAATGTGTGTTGAAATATTGTATTTTGAATTATTATGGGTAACTACCAAGGTGGAAAAGTGTGTGCTTATCGCGGATGTTTGTCGAAGGCTAGAGACAAATTATCATCTCCCTTGAGGTTTCCGAAGGATGTCAACAGGTAATAGCCATTGGTGTTCTGTAGAATAATATCTCTTCAAATTGTTCATGTATTTTTTACACATTGCAGAACTTTAAATAGAAGCTAATTTGACATTACACACCAGCTAGCACAAAATGAAGGTCACAGAAATTTGACCCTCGAGGACAAAGGATTGACATTTAAGTGTTTCTACTGTATGGCTACTGTATACTGGGATATACTGGAATAGATACAACCAAACTCCGAAGTGTCAGTGTCAAACGCGTACGTAGTTTTTGTAAATTTATATTGAGATTAATAAAACTGATGAATCATATAATTATGATAAATAAATTAGTCGTAAATAAAGTAGAGTACCTATACTACTCGCAATAATGACTATTCTTTTCAACAATATTTATATTGTTGCAATAATAAACTGGTATGATATAAAATTTGGTATGCACCACAGGCATAAATTAATTTATATGTCCCTCGGCGACCTACAAACCCTCGGGCCAGAGGCCCTCGGTTTCGTAAGATAGTCGCTCCGAGGGCATAAACATCCACTCAATACCATTGGTACATAAATAACTATTTTCGCTATATCTCTAGCATTTTCATTCACACATTTTCTGCTCTCGTTCTATTCGAATTCTCCATTCTCAATTTATCTCTTCCTAACTCTCTTCCTTCCTCAGAATCTTTATCCCTTTTTTTCTGTCTTCCTACAGGGTATTCCTTGATGATATGGCGAATGTTCAAGGGTGTAAATCCACATAAAAAAATGGGTCGCCATATGAACTTTGCTATGAGGTGTCGAAGTTGAATTGGAGAATTCGTTTTGTATCAAAAGATGTGCAATTCATAAGTGTCACTGGTCACTGCCTACTAATTCAAAAGAAGTAAGATCGAATTCAATACAATAAAATTTGTCAATGATTTATCTGATAATGAAAGAATTTTTTTCACTCAAAACCGGCGTATGAGAGGAGAAAGAAAAATGATTTGAGAAAAACCAATAGAAGTATAACTCTCTTTCAAAAGTATCGAAGTCAATTCCTGCACCAACGCAACAGTTAAAGTTGGAAGCTTGAAAAATATAACCTTTTATCAACTGTCCCTGCTCACCAAATATTATTAAAATATCCCAATTGCTATCAAATAATTTCTATTTAATTTTCTTTTGTAAACTTCAACACCATATCATGATTTTTTCATCTAGATTCACACCTTGAATATTCGCATATCATATGGGACCAAAATGGTATTTATCTCAAAATTCTCTAAATGTCTATTAGTCCTTTCTGAATATTTTTTCCGAAGCTCTTCATCTTTCCTCTGTATTTCATATCTTACGTCCTTCACTCAAGTCTTCGTTTTCATTTTGAATCTTTTGCCAAATACTTTCGCTCTCCCTGAATCTCCCTCTTTGAACCTCATTCCAAATCTTTGGCCATCACTCTTTAAAATCCACCTCTTTTTCAATCTTCTTACTATATCTCTCATCAAATACCTTCCTTTTATGGTCGGTTCATAGTTCATACACCACACTTTTAGTTTTACTTTTTCTTTTACCTCAAGAATGGAATTGGACCGTTCATACACCAGTGTTAAAGTAAACAGGACGCATGCGCAGTGATCAAAAACACACGAAGAAGAAGAAGTAATCGTGGGGTACGTCATTGTTTTGATTTGAAATTTGCTATTTTGTTTATATCTGAATTCACAGAACACCCATTTTATATCATTTCTGTAAAATATTCAGAAGAAGAACAGGGCTACGTTTCCTTATAATGTTGGTGGCACTGCTTGCTGTGATGACTTCATATGCACGCATGCGCAGTCCCTAAATTTATCTCATTCTGAAGTAAAAGTTCTCATCCTTAAACCAAAAGTAAAAGTGCCGTGTATGAACGTCTCGATTGATTTACATTGTGACAACTTTCTTAAAGTAAAAGATAAAGTAAAAGTGTGGTGTATGAACCGACCATTATTCGAATCTCCCCTCTTCGAACCTCATTTTCTCATCTTCGAATTATATTGCCTACTCATTCTCACTCATTCGGTTTCTCTCTGCACCCCCCTTTCTTTCTCCCTGTGGGATCTCTTCTCTGTTTAGATACACCTCTTTCTTCCCTCATCCCTTTCTACTTTCTCCTTATCTCTGAATCTATCTTTCTATGAAACTCACTTCAACTCTCTCTATATCTCTATGCCTATCTCTGTTAGCAGATTTCCTCCCAGTTATTCAATAAAACTTACCATTCGGTTCATTGTTGACAGCCGGACTTAGTTGTGAACTCGAAGACGCTCTCCCGTGCGAATTTTCGTACTCCATCACCTCCTGGTAGATCAACTCCTTCCACTGTTCTACAGTGTGTTCTCTTTCGTCGACGCTATGGTCATACGGACCTGGTGCGGGCTGAAATAACGATGAATAGTATGTACGCCTTAGGACTAAAAAGTAGTACAGCTTGTCCAATCCATCTTGGCACAGAAGCAATAACGTACGTGCCCAGCAATCTCTGTTAAGAATACTTAGATAAAAAAACACCTGTTATATGTGTTCACTGTGTTGAAATTTATGACTAGAAGGTTATTTTTCTTTCGCCATGGTCTACACTACCAGTGTGCGACTGGAAAAGTATCTGAGTTTGTGCCAAGATGGATTGGATAATCTGTACCTATCCGGTGTTGTTATTCGGGAAAGTTAATGATTAAAATCAACTGAAATATAGTGAATACAATTTAAAAACTGCTGCTCGTCATCAATGACGATATGAAATCAACGCACTAGTACCATTTTTCATAGAGATATACTCAGTAAATGTCTGAGTAAAATGGATTTGAAGCGTTTTTGTTACGCCATCTACGGTATAATACCGATAGTTCCGGTTACTCTTGACAATGCACGACAAAGTTTCCTACTTTGAAGGGAAAAATGGGAGCAGAGTCTGTCAGTTTGACTGAAATGTTGAAAGAAAGATAATGGAGCTCCAATATAGAGTTGGCGATAGAAGTTTATGAAGGAAATAATAGTTCAAGCATTAAAATAATCTTCAAAAGATGAATGATCTTCGACATTGACCAAAAATTCCACTTCTGTTTCTGAATTGATTGTCTTCTTTCAGTATTATGTTATCAAGAAAATGTGTGATTCAGGCTACAAAGTCCGTAAGAAAAACGAAAAAAAAAAACATGACTTGGAAACAAAATCATTACTATTACCCACCCGTAATATCCAATCCTTCAAATGATAGGTTGACTAACTAAATCTATATAAACAATGCTAGTACCAATCCATCGATGGAAATGTTTATATTAAGTTTCAAATTTGTCTTTCAGAAGTGACAGTTCCAGGGTGGGACAAAATCTGATTTTTATTAAAAAAATCAAAAACCATTGATTTAAAAAAAATCACGATTTATTTGATTTTTTAAAATTTGAATATAAAATTTGAACATTTTCATTCCTTGATATTATTGTTAATTATTTTAAAGTATAAGTCTAGAAATTATAATACAATTTGCGGCTCAAAAACTTGTGACAACGCATTTGTCGCGCTTCTTACAAGAAAATTCTTAATGTAACAGTTCCTGTGTACAACTGCTTCTTCAGGAAAACTCTGTTTTTGTTTAAATTGTATAACAAAAATGAATAGACTGAAAATATATAGTAATAAAATTTAGGTGTTACGTTTAGTTTAAGAATTTGGAATTATGTACTTCTTTTTTGTTGTTTTTGCTAAAAGCAGATACTTCTTTTGATCTTCGAGAAATTTTTAATATTATGTTGTTGTCTGGTTCCGAAAAAAAAAAGAAAAAAATTGATTTGAATCATGATTTTAATTTGAAAAATAAAGCGATTTAAATCATGATTTTAATCACTTGTTTTTAATCAGCCCAAGCCTGGACAGTTCTGTGTTTAGGTCTTTTTGGAACTTCAAATTAGATATTGTGATCAAAAACTGTATATTTCAAAGCTTCTGAAGAAAGTATCAGTCTCAGGGTCTTAATGAAAATTCCATAAGAGTTAAAAACTATCGCTGCAAAGAGTTGGTAACATCTTCGATTACCTTAGTCGCTTCCCTTAACTGCTGTTAAGGAGAGTTTAAACAGAAAATAAAATAAGGAACGAAATAAAACAAAATAAGAAAGTTAAACATATAGATCTTTACGAAAGCGTTCATACAAGAAATAAGAAATAAAAATAACAACAAAACATGCCATCTTATACTATTTTATTTGAAAACTGATAATGCGCATGACCGAAATATTTTCCGTACTTATCGTTCCATGTTTGAAATTATTTCAACTTCTTTCCATACAATAACAACCTCAAAATATTATTTACTGATAATCTTTGCTCTATGTAATAGAATCAAAATCAAAATATCAACAATTAGGATGTTAGTTACTGTAGCCACTGTCAAAACGAAATTGTGATATTCACAGAACACAAAAGTCATTGTCAAAAAAGCTGCAACTTGATTGGTTGATTCTTATTTTATTTCAGTCATCTGTATAAACACACGTTTTCTGTCCGTATTCTTAATTAGTTTCTTATTTTATTCTTATCTTATTTTATTTGCTGTTGAAACTCTCCTTTAGAGAGCTACATAGTAATAAACTTTATTTATAATCTACGGTCAGATATTCATTTTTATCGGGTTGCAGCAGATATGAAGTCAAGTATTTATACTGTCAGTGCGATTTCTCGAAAGATTAAAGATAAAATGCTCACAAACCACTTACAAATACTGCGGTTCTGAATATAGGTGTTACGCTCAACAATATTTATACTATGTAGGAACGCGATAAATATTAGCACTTTATTGATATGGATATTAATCCGTAGACTATAGCGAAACCCGGCAGGATAAATCATCAATCAAATTCGTGATTTTTCTCAACATCGAAAATAAAATATGTACGTGATAATCAATTCTGCAGATAAAAACAATCACTGTTGAAGTTTTAGTGTAGCTCTCAGCACAGGTCCCGTTAAGAACATTGTGCTTCCACCACATAACCTAGGGTACACTACAGTACAACACAGCGAACTAATGAAATGCATAACAAGCTAGACACCAATATTAACAGCCTTGAATACATTAACCGTACAGAAGCGTTTCTCAGGACAGAATATTGAGTATGACTTTCCAATAGTTGACAGTCGCTGAGGTATATTATTCAACCTCTCTTTTTGTGGCACAGTTTTGTATTTTTCAACGAAATATTTTTCTTGCGGATTCGCTTTGTATTGACAATTATTTAATCTTTGAGAGCAAAACCCGAATTCAGAAGTTAGAGCTACAACTTTTTAAATAAATCGGATACTAAATAAGTTGATTTTTCTTAGTTTGACCTTTACACAGAAAAATATGGGCATTAAGGTCTACTGTTGTTTCTGATTGTAGACGTCTTTCACTTTATAGAATAGTACTTTAATACGCAAAAAGATGCTATTAGTGAAACACTCTTGACAGTGAAAATCACACACATTCAATTACGTTATGATAAGATAAACAATAAGATTGGAGTCTTTGGTGTAAAAGTTAAAGATCGATATTATTTGCGCTTGAAGCGCGTTTCGCTCACAACATAGTATCTTCAGGAGAAGAAAATGGATTAAAATCTAAAGACTAGGGTGAGTACTACAATCTACGGTAATGCAGGCAAGCACTACCTGCAGAAGTTTTTCTCGGTTCAACCTTTGGTGTAAAAGTAAACTCTAGAGAACAATTAATTACGCCAGCATGCCCTTCTCGAACGTATCGAGCAGCCTCGTATCACGTACACCCTTGATTAATTTCAGGTTATTTTCGCTAATTCTGTGATAATTTGCCATAGTCTGCTGGGCAACCCTGGACTCTTCTACCCTTCCGTATCTTATGTGTCGGTTATGTTCTTTAAAGCGGGTTTTTATCGCTCGTCGACTCTGGCTAGTGTATTTCTTGTTGCAATTTTGACAACACTGATTTAACTATCGCTTATTTTTCTGTGTTTTCTGAGTTGCCTTTTGGATCACCAAGAAGTTGTTGTAATTCAAAGTTTTATCTGAAAAAAATCTAAGACTGACCAAAGGTGTGCATGAAACGAGGCTGCTAGATGCATTTGAGCGTCTAGAAATAGCAAAATTAAAAAAAAATATTATTACGATATTTCCTGGGTTCGTTTAATAAATGACACTCCAAATAACACTAACCTTCTTTTTTTAACGTCACTATGAAATACAACTACTGTACTCGCTTATAAATCGCTTACAAACACTCAAGACTTCTTAGGTGACTTGAACATCCAAAACACTCTATACAACTTCGACTCTCTACTAAGCTCTGAATTCTCAAATCCAAATACTAAAAACTCTCTCTACTCGAAAACTGCCGCTTCGATGAATTTCCAAACTTATTCATTCGCGCCTCGATACAAGAATCGAGAATTTCTACGCTATTCGGGGCTCGTTCCGTTGTTCCCCAGGCAAACGTTCCCTTCGTCGACCCCTCATACTAATTTAACATTTTCAGACCGACAGGTCCGGCGCTAGGAGATTTCGTAACAATATGAAAAGTGCCAAAGAGCTTATCCCATTTCGGCCGCTATTCAGTTGAATATTGAAAAATTAAAAAACTGAAAGATGAAGAAAAACTCTGCAGGTAGTGCTTGCCTGTGCTACGTCAATCGATTCTTTATTGGTGCTATCACACTACAGGGTTTTTACACAGGTCAATTCCAGAAAAAATCATATATATCCATCAGGTGAAATTTAAAAATTTACCAAATACATACTACAATTCGAAAGTGAGAGAATATTGACATATTCAAAGATTTGGAATATTAATATTCATATGCATACATATATACTTTTCAAACAATAGTAAAATCGATTGTGACATCTTCAAGTACTACCCATAAAAGATAGGTCGAAATGTAAAAATTAATTGAAATTATACAATGGATTTTCTAACAGAAAAATTTTCAAACATTTTTTAAAGGATTTCTCCTCTAGAGATTTTATTTTAGCAGGAAGTACATTATAAAAGTTGAGTGCAAAGTAAGATTTCTAGAAGAATGGTGTACTGAGTTATACCTGGGCATGTTTGGGGTATACTTGGCGACACATGCCTACTATGATAATAAGCATCATGGCTTTTCGACATCAAATCAGTTCAGATGGCGTTTGCAACGAAAAGAGTTACAAATTTCCTAGGAAATGTATAAACGGCCGACCTGACGGCTGGCTATACTTTTACTTTTGGACGCTCACTGATCAACAACCTATATCATTTGTTTAGAATACTGGCCAAATTCCCTAAAATTGTGTTCCTTTCATTCGATTTTGTTTTTTATGAGTATGACATTAGATTTTGCTCATTTTGTTGACTGCTCGAATCAAAGAATATAGTTCGTCGATCGATCGGTTGACTATGCACTTTCAATTAGCGTCAACTAGCGATGAAATTGAGAAACACACCACGATACGTAAAAATGACACTAATGACAGAAAAGTGTCGCCATAAAATTCTAAACAATATCGCATCGGTCCCAGCGCCATCCTTCTAGACATCTTAGTGCAAAGTAATCAGTGGCATTTCGAGTTTTTGACAGTCTGAGGTTTTTTGTTTGCAGATTTTGACGATGACGTGTCATATAGTTATGTGTTTGTCCATGACTCAGGAATTTATTTTCATTCGCTTTATCGTAGAGTAGGCATTGAATAATGAGTACACAGGGAAGTGTCATTATTTTTAAGTCTTTATCCTCACAGCTTTCCTCTGAATACCGAAGATATCCGAACTATGACTAGAGTGTCCCCAAAAACTAAGATAGCATGAGATATGTTGGAATGAATGAGACCATAGTAGGCTGTGATTAAGGTGCTGCGGCTAACACTGTTAAATAAGTTCCGGAGCAGAAATATGTAGCTCGAGATTTTTTTCGATAAGTTCTTGCAGTGAGACTGCCATGATAGTTTCTTGTCAATATAAACACCAAGGAACTTCATATAAGAAGGTGAATTCTCATCTTGACTTCTGAGACAAAATATGACGTTTTCTGTTTTGGATGGGTTGATTTTGAGTTTGTTTGATAGAAACCAATTCTCTGTTGATTCCTGTTGGTTCTTTGTCTCATTAATCAATAGAGTTTGGTCATTTCCGGAATGAGCAATAGTTGTATCATCGGCGTAGAATATGAAATCAGTACAGGGGTCTTAGATTATAAGATATAAATTTTACTAGCCTAGTCTTAGATACAGTATCGAAGATGCTTACATTCTTAGCGGAACACGCGTCTAGTGTGTAGTGGCGTTAAGGTAATTGATTGATACAAAAAGTCCCAATCATTTTGAAGAAGAATTTATATAGATCAGAAGTGAAACTGGCCCCAAAATAGATCCTCGCGGAACTCAGCAAGCGACGACTTTTAGCGAACTGGACGCGTCTTCTGTACGGCTAGCGAATTTCGGGCAGACACCGCTCAAAAAAATCTACTCACGTTCGGACTTACCGCATTGACTTCCTGCTCGTCGTACCACACGTTGATGTAGGGATGGAGGAGCGCGTCGTCGACGGATATCCGGCTTTGCGGATCGATGACGAGCATCTTGGAGAGGAGGTCGCGCGCCTGGCACGCCTTCAGCTTGTTGTGCTCGCTGCTGTCCGAGGGGAAGAGCACGTCCGGAAAGAGTTTTTCGAACGTGAAGCCCGGAAAACGGGGGCGGTTCTCGACGTAGTTGCGCACCGTCGGCTGGAGCCGCACCATGAACTGCTGCGAGGGCGTGCCCAGTTGTTCTGCGAATTTAGAGCATAGACATTACAACTAATGGACTGGCCCTAAGAGAGAGAAAGAGAGGACTGCGGAGTGAGCGAGATGTGATACCACAAGTATAACCTCCAAGCGAATTCCTTCCTCAATGTAGCAGATAAAGAGAGGTTAATAAGAATAGAGTTAATCAAATATAGAATTATCATTCTGTCCTTCACAATATCACTTCAAAGTGCATATCCTTCTTCTCTCTATTATCCTGTTATATGGAAAACTGTCATAAAAGCCAGTCCATTAGTTGTGATGTCTATGATTTCGAGGTGTTCGGTACTTGTTACGTCAATAGGGTATATGAGTAAAATTTGAATTCGTCTCAAATATTTTCTTCTCGAATCTTTATTAACGTCATATTATAATTAAAAGGTAGTTTTTTTCATTCAATTAAGAAACATAGTCGGTGGGAATACTAACCATCTTTTGAACAATTCGTCCAGGCCAGTCTCAATCTACCTGCAGAAAAGGGTTTTGGCTGGCACCTGTCAGAAAACAACTACTCCCCTGGCTGATGCCACGAAGGGAATTGCATTATATCCGACCGATGCCAGTGCAGATTTCCTCACAGAAAATCCTGCATTTTCTTTTGGTGATACAAATGAAGGCATTAATTCTCAAATATTGAGACGGACACACTTGCAGACCGGTTTCGGGCTATTTGGCCACTCGTCAGTACAAGGTAAGTTTTTTTATATGCAGATTCACACGAAAGGGAAGCCCTGTAATGTTCAAAAACACCGCGTGAATCAAGGGACAGGAGATACGAATTAACATTCACTTCGAATTTCTGAAGTTTGTAAAGCCTCAGGAAAAACCTCCTTTGGCAGGGAGTTCCAAAGCTCAGCTGTTCTATTGAAAAAAGATCCCTGAGCAAGAGAGGTTCGCCAGGCCTCCAAATCCACAACAAAGGGGTGGGAATTCTGTACTCCGAGTCATCCGTGTAGATATTGCCAAGGGTGGAACGACTGTTAACAATTCGGAAGAGCGTCGACCGAGAGAGTATCTATAGAAGAGAGACAAGTCTCCGACCCTTCTACGGTGTTGCAATGAAGTGAGCGTGTCTGTGAGCGAAGAATCACCAACAAGACGAATCGCCTTTCTCTGAAAAGAATCGAGAAGCCTCAATGAATGTTTTGGTGCCAAACTCAACACATGAGAACTGTATTCCATGACAGGTCGTATCTGAGCCTTGTAGATCATCAGAAGCTGACGAGAAGTGAAGTATTTCTTCGCACGAAATAGAAATCCAAGTTTCTGGGAAGCACTTTTAGCGATCGATCTCACATGGTTTTCCCATGAGAGATTATTACTGATCGTAATTCCTAGCATCGAGATACTTGATTTTGTAGGAATAGTTACTACTGACATCTGAATATTAGATGATGATAGATCGGCATTTCTTGAGAAGAGACATGCCTGGGATATCGTAGCATTAAATTCCACCAAGTTCATGTTACTCCATTCTATTATGTTTACCAAGTCGTCGTTAATTTTATTGACGTGAATGTTTCTTTGAATTTTTGTTGCTCGAGCTGGTGTAGGGACTCTGGAAGAGAAACTAGTATGAAGAGTACTGTCGTCCGCAAAACCATGTACTGAACAAGATGTTTTCTCGAGCAAATCATTGATACGAAGCAGAAACAAAGTGGGCGCCAAAACTGAACCCTGTGGAAGACCTGCATTTATTGGGAGAATATCAGATAATACTCCATCAACAACCACATACAGAGACCTATCAGACAAGAAACTCTTCAACAATGCACACAACTGAGAAGGCGAACCATAAGACGGCAGTTTATAAAAGAGACCCCGATGCCAAACTCGATCAAATACTTTTGAAATATCGAGTGCAACAGCTCTTGTTTCTCCGATGATGAGTTCCTATAATTGAAAATCCACCTATCACATTAACAAGTCCCGACCAGAGCTGATGCGAACAACAAGAAGTCATTGCTATCCATACACCAATGGACGAGGTATTCGAAAAACAAGCCGAATCCGCCTATTCCTCCTACGAGGAAAATCCAATAATATTCGACATAGTCGATGAGCATACTTGAAGACTGGCGTTAAATCAAATCATCTTTTGAACAATTCGTGATGAAACCTGCCCTGGCACCGATCAGATATAATGCAATGCCTTACGTGGTATCAGCCAGGGGAGTAGCTTGTTTTCTAACAAGTATCAGCAAAAAACCTACTGTGTAGGTAGTTTGAGACTGGCCCGAACGAATTGTTCAAAAGATGATTTGATTCGATTAAGATTTTGACACATAAAATATAACAAAAACAAAGAATTAGGGAGGGAAATGCAAACCTACAAAACGCGTCACCATTTGTCGTTTTGCAATCGCAATGATCTGACAACAAATTCAATGTTATCCGTTGACGTTTATTCGAACACAACCTAACTCAATTTGGGGAATACTGAGACTACAGGACCACTCCTGCAGCAGTAGCACCAGAGAACCTCGAAAATTGGCGCGAAATAATTGCCAGTGAATGTCAGTAAAATCGGAACGACTGAATTAACTGGACACTACTGTTCAGGAATATCGGAACATGACATATATGCATCTATTTCTGATTGTGCACTTATTTAGGATTCAACGGTTGCCATCACTGAAATTTTCATCACGTGACATGAAGTTGAGAAGTTTATAAATAGATGTCGTCACCTCTTTTTTGTTATTTTTGAATTCAATAATTACCAAAATATTTGTTTATTCAGCAACACATTTCAAATCAAAACACTCACCAATTATCTTATTCCACTGATCGATGTGATCCGTTCCGGGAAAAAGCACGCCTCCGCGTATCATCTCTCCCATAATACACCCTACGCTCCAAATATCCACGTTATCCGTGTACCCCATGCCGAGAATGACCTCGGGAGCCCGATAGTACCGCGTCACCACGTAGGGCGTCATCATGAACGTCGTGCCCGCCGTCCTGGCCAAGCCGAAGTCCAAAATCTTCAGCGTGCAATCCGATTTCACCACGATGTTGCTCGGCTTCAGATCCTGAAACGGAAAAGCCGTAGAGAAACGTTACTCGTCGGTCGCCATTAGGAATCCATTACCCTGTGTATGATTCCCGCAGAGTGTAAGTGTTTTATGCCGCACAGCATCTGATAGAGGAGATAGCTCATCCGTTCGTGGTCCAAATCCATCTGTATGACTTGGCAGAGGTTGGCGTCCATCAGTTCCATGACTAAGTAGACGTCCTGGAATTCCTCCAGTGTTCTTTGGGGAGTGAAGGCATTTAGCAAACCGATTATCTGTAAAATCAACTCTTATTTATTTTAATATGTATCGTATACATTTTTACTTTCTGACTGCTCTCAACTCCAAAATGCTGAAATCACGAAGTAGTAGTCAATGTGTTAAGGTAGGAGAATATATAAGTTCAGAAAAAATATTCAATTATGGAGTTCCACAAGGAACTTTTTTAGGACCCATTTTATTCAACATATTTACCAATGATATATTTCATTTGAAAATAAGTGGACTCGTACATAGTTTCGCGAATGATATAGTTATAATTTACAAGTGGAAAACATGGAAATCTCTCAAAGAACTTATTCAGAATGACTTCAATAATGTTGAATAGTGGTTTGACCATAATTTGTTAACATTTAATTTTGAAAAATCAAATTACCCCCCTTTCACTCCTCATAGAAATCATTAACTCAATCTTGGCCCAATTGAAATAAAAAATTCATGCATTGAAGAAGTAGATGGAATAAAATATATAGGAATTATAGTAGACAGACATTTGAAATGGAACTTTCAAATTGAATATATTATAAAGAAATTACGACCGTTATTACCTAAATCCGAATTTTTACAGAATATTTTGGATAAAGAGCACATGCAAATGATTTATTTTTCTCTAGTTCAAACTCAATTGAATCTCTGAATATTATCATGGGGGGGAGTTGATCGAATATATCTGAAAAATTTGGAAATATTACCAAAGTGGTTTTTGAAAATCATATTCAATAAAAACATTAGATGTTCTTCCGATAAATTATATTGTGACGGTGAAATAATGGATATAAGGCAATTATTCAGCTTCAAGATACTCACTCATATATTTTCTTATAAATATTGCATTAATTATAGTAAACATACTCATAATACACGAAATAAAAATGAAATAACTGTAAAAAATTACATATGTAAGGTGAAATCACAGAAAAATTTTCTATATTCAGCTCCATTCATTTATGATAAATTACCACGTTCCATCAAAAATATAAAATCGAAATACACCTTAAAAAAATGTGAACACATGGATTACTGAAACTCCTAGACTATATTTCCGAAATATTATTGATCGAAACTATCCAATATACCAGTGACATGATTTTATTTCACCTATTCATTTTTACACTATTAACTTTGTTTGATATTTTTAATATTTTGTCTATATATATAAAGAATGTTGCGAGTTTTAACACATATAAGTCTTTACTGAAAAAATGGTACTTGTCCAAACTGAAAAATTAATGTAAAAAAAAGTTATTATTTCAATTATTAATATTATTATTCAAATTATTAGATAATATTTTCCATTAGTAACTAGAGATGTTATCAAAATATATTGAATGTTTTAAATTCTGAATCCTGAATATGTGATGGAACACACTGTCAATAATTTTATGATCCCGAGACCGACCAAACCAGGCCGATTTGGGACCATCTCTACTGTATAATTGTAAATTAATTGATGAAATAAAAGGATTTCCAAAAAAAAATATTCATTTTTATATTCTCTCGAGTTATATAGAATCCTAAATATAATTTTTCCTCACAACAAGTGCACAACTTCGTAAGGTTCAATTATATATATATACTAGCTGACCCGGCCACGCGTTGCTGTGGCTAAAGTTTTTGTTATATTACATTATAGTGAACAATCTAAGAGGAACAATAAGAGAACATCAGTCACGGAGTCCACTATGCTTTTTCACATAGATGGTATTTGTAAAAAAATATGGTGATCTCCTTATTTGACTTTCTACTACTATAACCCTTTAGTAGAATGAAATTATTTACGAACAAAGACGAAAATGTTGATGTTGGTATACAAATTCACTGGATTGAGATTTGAAGGGGAAGTACGTTGAACACAATTAATTAAAAGTTCTTACACTTGATATTAAGCAGAAATCAATAGGTACAAAATAAAAATTTATCAGATTTATTATTTCCATTTAATTTTATAAAAAATATAAGTATATCACAGTATAATACAGTAAATAACATGTGACGCTTAAACTCATGAATGAGGTAGGCAAGGCAGACAGTCTTAAACTTTTAAACATTAATATCAATTTTTTTGAATTATAAATACTATCAATTTCAATTCAATTTAACAACAATCGGTGCACAATGTTTTCGGTTAACCTGTCTTTAGCTAACACAAATAGATTCGACGGTTTCCCAACACGTGAACACGCAACATATAGTTGCCCATGAGAAAAACATGGATTTTCCAAATCTAAACCATTTGTGGTTGTGCATGACCTTCTGCTGTCCTGATTCTTTGAGCTGGATTTCTTGATTCAATTATTTGTTCTGCCAACTGATGGGCTCAGCAGCGCCATCTATTGATTACTTACTCAACCCAGTCGAAAGGTATCGACATCTTGATTCAATTTGTTCTGCCAACTGATGGGCTCAGCAGCGCCATCTATTGATTACTTACTCAACCCAGTCGAAAGGTATCGACATCTGTTAGAATCATTTGGAGTTAACAGATAATTGTGACTGTCAAATAATAACAGACAAATAATTAGCAATAAATTAAAATTGCGACTATAATTTGAGATTTAAACTATCCTATCTCTCAAGTTGGATCGAACTGCACATGGTGTGCGAATTTTATTATAATCGGTTAAGTGGTTTAGGAGTCCATTGAGGTCAAACATTGTGACACGAGATTTATATATATTAAGAATATATATATATATATATATATATATATATATAAATATATATATATATATATATATTATCTTCCTGCTGGTAAAGTGAGCCATTCGTTAAGGGAAATCACGGTTGAAGTGAGGTCCGGTACAAAGTGAGGACCGTATACGGGCCTCACTTTGTCGAAGAGCGTAAGATTTCTTCTGACAAATGTATAGGTGGTGGGAAGCATGTTCTACAAAAATTAAACTGGACCTCATTTTATGCAGTATACTGTAATTTTAGTTCATTAAATTTCCGTGTGAGGGCGCTGACTCAGATGTATACTTTCCAACCATGTATATTGTATCTAGTAAAGAATAACTTACGATACACAGAGTGAGGACCGTAAAACTGGCAACATGTGTTAAGACGGATCTATTATAAGATACCGTTGCGGAAATCAAACATGTCATCCTTTCTATTACCCTGAGAATTCATGCAAGTATAAAGAAATTAATTGAGTACAATTTTTTTTTTTCGAGAATTTATATAAAAATATAGAAATAGCTATATTTATATTGAGACCCATTTTACATCACAAACAGCGAAAGCTCGGGTCACTTCTTCCACTAACCAAAACTCTCAGAAAAAAGCAACTATTCAGACTCATATATAATAGAATAAATTACTTAATAATAATTGAAATGAACATCATCCTATCCTAAGGCACGGGAAAAACTTTCTTTGGCAAGGGATTTCGAAGCTTGGAGTCTTTGAAGAGTGACAGTGCCTACAAGAAACACGTACGTACGACACGTTTCCAGGCAACATGAGGGTGGAGAGATTGCACTCGTCTGATCAATTGCGATGGAATTGCCGAATGCGAAAAGTTTGACGATATTGTAATAGCCAGCAGAGATATGTATCCTTTTTTTTTTCAGAATTGTAATATTCATGATTCTGAGAATTTAAACGTCGGACCTCGTAAAATTAGGGCCTGTTTTAAGTTATTCTGCGAAGGGAATGAATAGTGTTTGAAGTCGAGCGGATATCGAGCAATTCAAGTAAGAAATCATTGATATAAATTCGTACGCCGTAACCAAGAAAAATAATAGATTTTCCGTGAAGTGAGCTCAACCACGACAGTTTCATAACTTGTAGGGTTATTAGTATAACTACTTCTCTTCGGGCTTGAAGGCCGTCGTTCTTTGGAATTTCTTCCTGACGTTTCGCTAGCGCGAGTGGCCAGCTTCTTCAGAGGCTTACTCATCTCCGATGATGTAGGGTTACCCTGATGAACTGGGAATACCAGCCCAAGGATTAGCCGAAACGATTTAGGAAGGCAGCGGTGAGAATAATGTACGTATCTATTCGAATATTAGGAAAAGGTAAGCCAAAAATAAGTATACACGGTAGCTCTGATATTTTTTAAATTTTATCCTAGTAGTGACCGGAAGGCGTCGGCCAAGCTACGTATTGCAATCATTCTCCGTATACTATAGCATTACGGCGAAGGCACGTTCATTGACTTTGTTGTTAGGTAAGCAGTAGATTCTTGAGGACTTGAAAATTTTTCATTCCATTTCCACGTATACTTAGTACCTTCAGTACATCGCGTTATTTCATTTCCGTTAATCAGTCGAATTTCTTTTTTATTTTGTTACCGTTCCCTTTTATTTCTTTCATTGTTGAATATAGTATTCAAGTTAAGATTCAGTTTTTTATTTCAAAACCTCAACCTCATAACCTCTTACAGAAATTTCTGCGAACTCTTAATATCTCTCAAATTGAAGGCCTCTCCTTCGCACGAGGGGAATTCAAGCTTTTTCGGAATTGCTTTAACATTGAAAATTTGATGTGGGAAAGTCCAAGAACAATAGCTTCAGACCTATTTGAAAATGGTGACTTGGGATGGATTTTTTCCTGCAATGTGAACTTGATGATAAAAACTCATGATGATACGTATCATTTCAGTAATATTTTCTAGATCTCTCAAAAAATCATAGCCCTCCTGAAGACGATACTAATATTTCAACTGAATGATGCTACAATATATTTATTTCTACGTGATTTTCCTTTGAACAGAAGTAGCCCAAAGTAACTGGCTACCGAAACGAAAAATCTAGAAGGACAATATAACTTTACCTAATGAAATATGTCGAATGGCGGAGTCAGAACCATGTTAGTTTGGATTATGCCTCACAAAATGACGTACAATGATAAAATATTTGAATTGTATCCTTGTTATATTTACCAATTTAACATGACGGAAATGGAAGTGCGATTAAACGTGGTGAACATATCGGGCATACCTTTCCTCCGAACCTTTTTCTATATAAAATGTTTCAACCTACTGAATGCAAAATGATGGATAAATCGTTTCACCACACTAACTCGATAGGCATGAGAAAACACACTTACACTGAAGAGGAGGAAAAGAAGAAAAGTTCTCTCAGTAAGCATCATATTCCTTGCTAACACTGAAAAAAATCTGTGGTTTGACTTGTTTCTTGTTCAAAGTACCCCATAAATTTCTAAGGTAAGTTATTATGTGTCATTGTTATATTACTTTTTTATTTCATACTGTATAAAAATTGATTAACAATAAAGACAAAAACGGTTTGTATATCACTGATAATTTTATAAATTTAATTTGTATTTGAAGATGAATAGATTTTCCAAGAATGTTAATTTCACTTCTGACAAAAGTTTAAATTTGTCATAAAAACCTATATCACTCGATACTTCAATAATTATAGTCATTGCTTGCTCTGTAGAGGATCGGGATCTGGTGAAAGGGAAGGGGGATTATTGTTTCTGTCGGCATTCACTTGAAATACTTTTTGTTTAAGTACTATTTGAATGTCATTTTTTGTGGTGGATAAATATTTTCTCCGTAGTTTTTTTTTATTTTGGTTCCTGGAAAGAACAAGTTCGATTAGTCAGCAACTTTTTGTATAACTTAGATTTGCCAATCAAAAAATTACAAGAACTAATATATAATATATAAAAATACTCATCGTTAATGTTTCGGAAGTCAAATCCTCTTCCGTTCTCAAAGCTAGGCAATTTTTTTTTTCGAAGGCAAATGAATATTCGTTTTTGAAAATTTTCGTTCTTAACATTTGTTGAAGATTTGTTAAATTAAATTACGCAGCAACTTATCGGAGTAGATTAAAAATCTGACCTTCTACACTTGTATAGATTCCAATATTAATTCTTATTTTTTCAGATTGTGGTAGGTTCGAAACTTAAAAAAACTACGGAGAAAATATGTTTTGTTATTTATTTTAGGTTGCAGTTCCATTGAAAGAATTGCGAACCATACTGAAAGAGTACCAGTTTTTTTACTCTGTAGGTATAACTCCCAAATATATTCATCTAAAATTTTATTGTGTTTTATTGCAATTCGAAAAGAGTATTGATGTTCAGTTCGCCAATTGAATGGGATGAAAAATAGTAGAGCTGAACAATTTTCATTACTTCCAACCTTCAACCCTGTTAGCAACTTCAAAGAGTATATCGAAATAAGTAAGTCTGAGCTTGAACTGATTTTAGAATTATACGCCAACAGTTAGAGCAGATAGATCATTCTTCTATATTTGCTCAATCAAAGTAATGATTCTTCCTAAAATTACAACATCACAAGCAGCCTTCGATTTCGTAAGTGAATTCATCAAACCTATTTTCTTCACGATAAACAATTTCAGTTTAGTTATTAATCAAAACACATGCCAGTTTGCTCGAGAATTTTGCTGGAAAAGGCGGTGAGAATACATTATTATTATTTTACGAGGTGGTCATTAACTATTGCCAAATTGATACTGAAAATCTCGCCTATAATTAATCAGTATTCTGTAAGTGAAGCGTTCAATGAAAATTCAACGTTCTCGATTTATAAGGCGATAAAATACAAAAAATGAAAAAGATTCCGAATATTTGACGAAAATATTGAAATATTGAAACCCCGAAAATTGTCTCAATCGGCATGACATTGGGAACTTTGGTGTGAAAGTTTGAACTTTTTATAGAGATCAATCACCATAAGACCAAAATTATATTATTTGCACTCGACGCGCGATTCGCTTTCAAGGTTAGCATCTTCAGAAGGAAATTGATACTGAATCTAAAGTCTAGAGTGGTCCTCTATATACCTAACGAAGTTTTTCGGGCTTGAGGGCCCTGTTTCAGATTATTCAAATTAACTCATTACTACTGATTATACAAATCAATTTCTCAACATTGAATTAAAAAGCGGACTGAAAGGATATGGCATTTGTCACTATTCATGCTTTTTTTAGATTCTGCCATTTCTAGACTCTCACATGCATCAAGTAGCCTTGTGCAAACACAGCTTAATCAGTTTCAGATTGCTTTCACCAATTTTGTGGTTATTGTCTATATCAGAGTAGACGTATCTCATGTGTGCAAAGTGCTCCTTGGAACAGGTATCAATTGCTCGCAAAAATAAATACATTGTCCAGAGCCGGCGAGCTATTAAAATCCAGTGTCGTTCAACATGCTCTAGACAATGACCACAAACTTGGTGCAAGCAATCTGAAACTGATCAGGCATGTGCATGACACAAGGCTACTTGATGCATATGTGAAAGTCTAGAAATAGCAAAATGTAAAAATGGCATGAATGGTGACAAAGCACCTAATCCTTTCAGTCCGCTTTTCAATTCATTGTTGAGAAATTCATTACAACGATTAGTTTTAATGAATTAATTAGAATAATCAATAGTAACAGAATAATCGTCTTCAACAGACGGAGTCCATATCGGATTAAAAGACTTGGCAGATACTGGCTGCACTACCTGTACATCGTTAAATATATAAAGGGCTAACCCAAGTCTTTAGATTTGGTATCAATTTTCTTATACTGAAGATGCTAACCTAGTTAGTGAAACGCGCGTCGAGTGCATATAATATCATTTTGGTGTAAGCATAATAATTGATCTCTACAAAAAATTTCATCGAATACACCAATAACTGGAATTTCTCCTAAAGATAAATTACCCTAACACCAAACTGATATTTTTGCACTCGACGCGCATTGATACTCTTACTTCTTCTCCTGAAGATGCTAACCTTGTCAGCGAAACGCGCGTGGAGTGTAAAAATATCAGTTTGAAGTTAGGGCAGGAAAAGTTTCAACTTTCACACCAAAGGTTCCAATCTCAACTTTTAATCAATAACTGACATGGAATATACAAGCTGCAGGTTTTTTGCACTTTCCTTCAGTTGAGTTGACAAATATATCATCCATTGTCCCATATCCACAAAACCATAGGATACAGAGGAACATGACTATCGCTTTCATTCGGCGGATTATCAGAACCGTAACTTCAAGAATATCGAATATAAAATGAATTTTCACAAACATCGATTTGCAACAAAAAATTAAAATTTGTATTTTGGAATTCAAAGTTATAGTTGACGAATCTGGATTATCTTGTAAACTGGAATCAGAGAGAATGAAAAATGTCTATACCCTACAACGAATTCACAGAAAACAACCATTCGAAGAAATTGCTATTGACAACACTGTAGGGACCTCATTTGTTGAGTTATATGGATATATACACTCAAAATGGTCCTCGTTTTTCACTTTGAAAGGTAAAATAATACGGGGCTCACATCAATAGCGACGTAAAAAGTCCTCACTTTGGAAACAATATACTCGCACCATACTCGATAACATTTCAGGAATATATTTTACTTTTTTCTATTGCTAAGTCCATGTTGAAAACATAGTGGAAAGCTGAAGTTTGCATCTTTGTTCCTTCTCCCGGTCCTCACTTCGTGTTAATAGGGTAATGTCCTCACTTTGATATCTGTGCATAAATATATATATATATATATATATATATATATATATATATATATATATATATATATATATATACATCCAGCTATCTTCCTGGCGTCTTTTCACAACTCAATCTCTGAGCGTCCGTCATGTAGTTCTCAAGAAACCTGTAGTTGTACAGATGAATATTTTCAAGATTCATACACGACGTGTCATGGAAACTGTTTGGACTTTGTTTTTCGACTATAAATAATTGGAATTTTCATTTGTCCATTCCTTAGCGTCCTTTCATGGAGCCCCCTCTCAGCGTCCAATATATTCAAGAATTTCCGCTAGCTGGCGTCCGCTTTATATATTTTACTTTCGTCCTTCCGATTCGTAAGCGCCCGGCGATGATGCCAGATTAAACCATAACGGCAATAGGTAACTTTAAGATGCTACTCGTGGGTTGACTTTCTGAGCTCTGATATTTTGCTTTGATACTTTTTTAATTTCACTATTTACTTGTTATTTTTATCTATACACTCATATGTGATTTGTTAAATATATACAATTTATGTAAAACTGACTTTTTCCACAGCTTATAAACATCAGTATTAATTGCCACACTACCTGTGGTCATGTTGTTCGTTATTTAGCTTTGTATTAAGCTTACTCAATACCAGTCCCTACAAGAAATTATATATTTTTCTTCAAACATTACTAAATCATGACATGACCACATATCTGGAA
Source organism: Zygogramma bicolorata (assembly GCA_032362365.1). Classification (NCBI taxonomy): domain Eukaryota; kingdom Metazoa; phylum Arthropoda; class Insecta; order Coleoptera; family Chrysomelidae; genus Zygogramma; species Zygogramma bicolorata. Next base: position 503,828 of record JAVJAQ010002483.1, read on the forward strand.
AATGGCCCTAAGAATCACATTCCAACTCATAAAAAATAAATAAATATATTAAGAAAAATTTATTTGTGGAGATACTCTGTTATAAAAGGGTACACGGCAAAGTGTTCACTTGTGTTTGTAATGAGCAGCCAAAATGTATGTTGAGAGGGGGGCCAAACATATACAGTGTCATCCCCAAAGTATGCACCATATGGGAAACTTATTTATTGAGGGTTTTTCGACAAAAAGTTATTCCTGATAAGAGTTTGTGTATCCCCTAAAACTAAACATGCACCAACAAAATACAGTAAAACACACGTAATATACGAGGAGCCTTCAAATATTTGATTTTGAGACAAGAGTATTTTGAAAAATCTCGGAAAATGTTGTTTGGAAAAGTTGTTCAGCATCAAAAAATACATCCAGATTCGAAGGCATGGCCATCTAAGTGAAGTTTTACTTTTTTACCCATTTTCTCCATAACTATTTTGGACAAGAAAATCTCCAGAAAATCAATGAGTTTTTTCCAAAATACCTATTTTATTTTGACGTTTTGTGACTTGATATTATCGAATATTAAGTTATTGTTAGAATACTGTATAATTTTCAGTAACATTCGGTGTCAACAAAAAATAAAAATAACCTTGCACCAAAAACTTAGAAAATTATTCAACTCGTCAAAAAAATTGACCGTGGTTAACACCTTACTTGTGTGATTTGTAATATTACAGCCTTCTAAAATAAACCGTGGTATACAGGATGCTGTCTATTTATCGTTTTAACAAATTTTTGTTTTCGTAGTCCCCATTTGAGAAAAGTGGGTAGAAAATTAAACTTCACTCAGATGGCCATGCCTTCAAACCTGGATGTATTTTTTGATGCTGAACAACTTTTCCAAATAACATTTCCCGAGATTTTTCAGAATAAGAGTACTTTACTATTGTCTCAAAATCAAATATTTGAAGGCTCCTCGTATATAACGTCTGTTTTACCGTATTTTGTTGGTGCATATTCGGTTTCAGGGGATGCACAAACTTTTATCAGGAATAACTTTTTGTCGAAAGACCCTTAATAAATGAGTTTCCCATATGGTGCATACTTTGGGGATGACACTGTATAGGGCTAGAATTGGTAGTCTTTTTTAATTAAAAAAGGTTACTACAGTTGCCACTGTACGGATGGATATAATAATGACTGCAAAAAAAATTCATGATTCCACGCCAATATTTTTATAAGAAAATACGAAGTTCTGAGACACTGAATGATATTAAATATTTTTTGTGGCCCAACATACCCGAAAACAGACGTAGCAACTTATCGCACCAAAAAAAAATCATGCAACTCGAAAAACCTGCATGAATACATGCAATTTTCTGGAGTTTTAGGTGTGAGTTTTACAACAACAGCAACAAAAGCATAACCAAACCTTCCCCTGAGTGGAGCGTTAGGCGTTAGCACTCGAATCATTCAGAAAGAAGTAAATGAAATGATAACTCTTCAAATAAGATATTTCTCGTTCAGAAAATATCGAATTTCAAAATTTCAACACTACCTTTGACGAAAAATGCAAGAACCGATTCTATTTCACCTAAATACTGACCGTTTTATTCCAATAAATTTATTCGAGAGGTTTCTTTGTTTTTTAATGCTGTGCAGATCCTTCGCATATTTTTTTTAATTTTTAGAGTGATGTGAATTTGCTACTGTTATCGCAGACTTCCATTGTCTGAGTTGTTAGTATCAGCACGACGCGACGCGACGTTTCAATCGATTCAGAATTTCCGCTCGTTATTGAGTATACTGACTGACCACCTGAGTTAATAAGACAACATTCATAGGGCTTGAGATTATTGGCAGAACTCCCTGTTTTTCTGATGGGACCCTACCTAGCTTGGTATTATTCAATAACAGGTAATTTTCATCGTGTGTCCTGTATCTGGATTCACTACAAATTGCCATCGACTCATTTATAACAAATGTCATAGAGAATGATCCTGTATGTGATGCACAAGAAATATTTTTTCACAAAATGGAGCTCTCCCCCTTTACTTGCTGAATGTACGCAATTACAAATATCATATAGAATGACAAATATCATAGAGAATGACCCTGCATGTGATGCACAATAAATATTTTTCCACAAAACGGACTTTCCCATCACTTGCTCGAGTAATGTACGCAATTACTCGAATTCGCACGTTTTCAGGTCCCTGGGTAAACGAAGGGGTGTGACCGAGCGGCGTTCTCTTGGTCGCCCTCTCATCTTAACTTTTTAGTTTTTTTTGAAGCATATAAAACCAAAGTTCACAGCACTGAGAAGAGTATCTCAAACAGAAGCGTTCAACAGTGTGCACATTCACTCAACTGATACTGTATGTTTTTCGAGTTGAATTCAAGTCTAATTTTTGATTCTTTGTCAAAAATTGCTCTTCTGATGCGATATTTGGATTTTATTCGAAATTAATTTTCCAGCCTCTTAACGCCTTGCCATATATTTTCGATGATGATCTCGCGGCGCACCACATCACATCGCGTATCCGGAATTAAAAACAAATGAATTTTCAAGTAATTATTTTTCTCGTCAGTTCACTATGTATCAAAATTATCTATTACGAATTTATTTACATTTAATCAATTTTATGGGGGCCAACCAATGAACAATTTATCCATTACACAATTCATATACGTTGTAGATACAATGAATTGAAATTAATTTTTTGTTCTCCCTGGTGTGAGGTTCAAACCAAATGAGTTAACCCCCTTATCGGACACACACCACATCCTTATCACCACTCTGGCATGATATCCTTAAAGGAAAAGCCATCTGTATCACTACTTTTGTTCGGGTTTGGAGGTCGTCGTTTTTTGGAATTTCTTCCTGACGTTTTGCTGGCGCGAGTGGCTAGCCTTTGAAGAAGCTAGGAATGGTGTGGTTTCCCGCGAAAAGCTTAGTTCGCCTTGAAAAACCCCCTACTCTAGGTCTGTGCGTTGATGAACTCAAGCAGAAACAGCGAAAGAATACAAAGTAGTCATGAGTGTGTGTCAAAACCTCATTTCATTCATAACTTCCCTGAAATCGGTTTATCAAATATCACTCACTCTTCACTCAACGTATGTTTGTCAACAAATACTGCACTTTTTAAAAAACGCTGCCTTCTGAAATCAGCCCCTATTCAGCGTTGCCTCTTCTTCAGAAATTGAAAGACGCTTGGAAATCGACGGTCCGAAAGTAATATATACCTTTCAATGAATATTCAGAAATGCTCCTTGCGTCGCTGGCGGCAAACCTGATGAACTAATAATATACAAAAGTATTCGAAAAATTTGCACAACTATCAAGAGGGCGTCCAACGAATTTTCAAATATGTGAACTACTCTGGTGCTCTGAGTTCAGATTCTACACAGTTTCTTCAGAGCGTCCATATATGGACGCTCTGTTGGAGCCGGACGCTTGGAAGATAGTAATTTGTTAATGTACGGACGCTCGGTAGATAGTGGTATGCTTATATATATATATATATATATATATATATATATATATATATATATATTTATGTCTTATATTTCTTAGATTAGTAACACTTTGTCAATGAGATTTTAACTTCGACAATAAAGTACATTTTGATTTGATTTGACATGAGACCGACTCCGATCGAATTTGTTATTATTCAGTCGTTATCGACTGATTCTATTTTGGGTACCAAGCCACGTAGGCCCCAAGGAGCTGATGAAACGGCCAGGGACGAAGCAGTTCCGGATTCACAACCCTTTTCTGATATGCCACAAATATTTCATACACACGCACTCATACATGAAAGGCAACAAACACACCGTCTAGAATGATAGGATGGATATTAGAGACAGCCAAAAGTCATCGGAGGAAATTTGTCAGCAGAATCACATCGCGCGGCGATAAAGATGGGAGTAAGTCTGTAAAAGAAGCATTACAGGCAAAATAACGTTATTCTGGAACTGACAAGACAACATCATTACTAATGTTTATAAGGCCTAATTCATGA
>JAVJAQ010002485.1:0-25778 GCA_032362365.1 Zygogramma bicolorata
AGAGAATGTTTTCGTCATTGCTTCTTGTTGATGGGTGTAATGTGAAGTGTAATTAAATCGAGTACTAATCATATACTGCTCATCATAATTAATGAAATGAATAGCTTCAATCTAGTATCAATAACTTCAAATCACTGGTATTCATTTACAGGCAGTGCTCCGATGCTGCTTATTTGAATTTGCTTGAATCTTCACAAGGAATGTGCACATTTTTCTAAGTTGAAACTGTATTAAATCTGGTGTCATCATTATAATAATCTAAATAGTATTACTGGAGTGATTTCAGATTGTTCAGGTGTAAACAAAAGATCACGAGAGGAATCTACCAAACCAATTTGGCATTAGTTTTCGTGTATGTTCACGAATTTGAAATTTTTCATAGTGTTTTTTTTTCATCTAAGCGAACGAATATATGCTTCAATGTAATCTGAACATATACAAAATTAACACGACAGTGATTTGTTGTGTATCGATAGATACATAAAAGCGTCACCAACGCGTTTATTCGAAGTGTTATTTTGGATTCGATAAATGGCCACACAAGAACGAAGAATGTGCTTTGCTAGCACACGTGAAATTATTCGGGGCTCAGGTTAATCAGTTCATTATAAAGAATTTTAGGTATGTTCCCAGCCCAATCACCTTCAAAAATTCAAAATTTATTCGAATCACCATCTCCCCTTCATTGGTCCACACGATATTTACTGATCATTTCAGAATGTTTCTTAAAAAGTATCGCTATAGACTAACGTGTTGATGACCAAACCACTAAATATATACACCCGATCGGTCGCGGGTTCAAATCTGGCTGGGAGCAAAGGATTTTAAATTCTTGGTTAGCCTACAGATTCAATAGATCCTCTGTGTGTCTTCGATTCACATCATGTAAAAGTTTCGAATTTTGGGTGTAGCCATTTATAGGACGACATAGGTTGGAAAACCACATTTCTAAACCCTTGACTCATCAAAAACGAAATGGAAGAAAGGAAGATACATCTGCTGGGCATTCAAATACAAAAATATGCCAAGAGAGAATAATAATCGAATCCAAAATTTACATACAATCTGTAGGCTGATCGCAGTTTGCCAGATATGAGCAACAAGTGATGATAGTACGATGAGTTCGCAGCCGATATTTTGGATAAATCTGGCACACGCGTTTCACATCGTTTCCAAAGGTCGTTCTCCTCGAACCCCTTCGACTATTTTTGAGTGTTCCAAAGTCGAAATAGCTGGTCTATTAGTAGCGTCCTAATTCACAATGAGTGTTGCGACACTGACCCAGTGTTGCTTTTAGTGGGCGGAAGCATAAAAACACGCTTCAACAACAAATTTGAGGTAATTTCGGGCGGACGTGTCGTCAACCAAGCTGGTATCACCAGAAAACGACACATTGAAACAGCCTGTGCATCTGACAGTACTTTAAATAAATAGCCAGGGCGTTTCAATTTCCTTTTCACAATCTCGTGAAACGAAAATTTCTGAATTTTAAGAATTTGACTGCGTTTTTATTTTAACAGCATTTGGTCGCATGAAGAATGAAATCCTGAAGTGAAATCGAATAATTTGTTCGGAATAGAGGCTTGAGGCTGTTCCTGTTGGAAAATATATACTGAAAACGCAGTTACCTACATGGTATCATGTATATCAAGGCTGGAGATGATTCAAGGTGAGTATTGATGCACACATTTTTTATTTACCTCAAAAATCTGTAATTGTGTGTTCAAAATCAAAGATTTTTTTTCTGATTCATCTAAAGTTCCTCCTATTATCTTTACCTCTGGAAATATATAATTCAGTCAAATTGGTTGGACTGAAATATTCTTATCATTATCCATCCACTTGATACTTGAATCACATGAGATTTCGTGAAGGAGTATTTCACCATCTCTTTCTTTTGGAACTCTCTTCACATTATCGGATATTTTGATTATGTGCAAACACTAATTGAAATTTTCAGAATATTTTTATTCCCAATATCTTTTATGTTTCAATCCACTTTTAGAAATCAATTCTAGTAATAATTTTTTACACCATTTTTAAATTCATATCTTGAACACAACTGTAACTAGCTTCAACTATACATCATACATTATCAACTATTCATAGTCTCAACAATGTTAAAATACCATTTTTTAGATTCAATTTAAGACCTTAGTCATAAGAAACCATAATCATAATCTTGTATATCACTGTATTTAGTATATAAGAACGAAGAAATAGTGTAATCCAGTCTACGATCCCTCATAATACAGTGAGGAGTAAAAATAGCGTCACAAACAATTGATGTGTTTTCAGTTTGAATTGATATAATTTATAAAGCTGGTGCTGTTTCTGTTGGATTCTGTTTATTGTTGTTGATATTTTGAATGAATCATTCCAAATTGTTTCATTTTGTGAATATGTCTCTTTGATATAAGGAGTTGGGTTCAAGAAATAATCTTCATTAATATAACACGACCTTTATTAATAAGCTACTATTTTCATTGCTGCTGAATTTTTCTTGTACTCATTAATTTGACTCTACATTATTTTGGCATTAATAACCAGAGATGAAGATCTCAAACTATTAATGCCAAAATTAAGTCTCATTAAACTATTATGAAATACAAACGAAATTTAGATGCAATCAAAATAGTCGACTATTTATCATCGTCTTGTTATATTTTCACTGACTATTTTCTATGTTCTTTTTTTCCAGAATATTCATCACATATTTTAGCGATGTACCCTCTATTTCAACAGGTGGTTTTGTGATAAACCACTAAGGAAGGTTTCTTCAATTCACTGTTAAAAAACTTGACTTTTCTTGGACATTTGATCAGCTACTGAATACTTAGCTGACAGTAGGTTGAAAAACCGGCCATTAGAACCTCCGCTGTTAGCTTAATACCTGAGAGTCAATGGAATTTCTTCGCCAAATTGCCAAGTACGCGACTTTGGCAACTGAGACATAATTTCTGTAATTTTCAAATGAATTTTTCAAATATTTACAGTTAATTCATATCTTTTCGAATTATTTGAATATATTTCAGGTGAGTTTTCTTCAACAAGAATTAAAAAATTGTCTTCGTCAATCAAGTTACCAAAAAGCCTACATTTATAGATGTGAAGGTCTGGTTTTTCGATCTATTTTGGAGAAATTCAGCTCTCAGATAAATCCATAAGTGCCAATCAAAAGTCTCGGCCAAGCTATCCGATTTGCTGTTGAGCTGACTAACGTTATACAAATAACGAAATGAAAAGGGTACAAATGGTCTTACACAAAACCATGCTGCAGTCTCCTGTGATCTGTCGAAAGCTTTCGATTATGTTGATCATATAATACTGCTGTAGAAGCTCCATCATTATAGATTCGAAGGTGTGAAACACACGTTGGTGTGCTCGTATCTGACGGGAAGAAGTCAATTTGTCAGAACGTCTACAAACACTTCAACTTCAGATATTGAAGAAAAATGTTTGCCGATGATACCCCAATACTGTGACATAAAAAATATACACTTTCCATATGGAAATGTGGAGTGTGATCTGAAAAAAATTATTGCCAATCTTTCTATCTTCAATATCACCAGAACCAAAGACCTAATTTTCAAATGGGTCTCATTGGCTCTACTAATAGGAGAAAATATTATACACCATAGATCAAACACTAAATTTCTGGGGTTGAATATTGTCTATTTATATACTAAAATTCAGAGGTCATATAAAAAATCTCTCAAATAAACTAACGTCGGGGTGCTGTGCTCTCAAAGTGATATCAGTTGAACTCGAATGCCATGATGTCAAAGGGGCATACTGCATACAATTTCTGCTCGATGTGAATATGAGATAAGGAATAGCGTTCTGCATGCACGAGTCAATTGTTTAAGTCTGTTTTTTCAAAACGGCAAAGAAAAGAGCAGTTTAATGTTTCTGCAGAGCGAAATAGACATATTCTTGTAGGCCTCTATACAAGAAAATGAAAATACTGACTCAAGTATCGATATAATACTAGAAACAGATCCCAATGTATCGATGGAAGTAAAGAGGAAAGGAATACTCATAAAAAAATCAATAGCACTCTAATCGTAACGAGAGTTTTTGATGTACAACGTGCATCACTATGGCTTTCAACAACAAAAATGATAGGAAGCGCTGTTGAGGAAGGTAATGAGTCAAAAATACCTTACATCAGAAAAAAATAGTTACTGCTCAGATATTGGCAAGCATTCCAACTGCAACAATTGTGCTCAGTTGTTCTCTGCAGCGACAAGTTAATGCGGCAACAGAAAATAATTCGACGCTTGTTCAAAACGTGTTTCAATAAAAATCTCCAGGAATATGAATATAATTTTTTATCCCTGGGGATTGAAGGTCCATTTTCGATCCTTGAAATCGAGGATGAAAAGTGTATGTGATATACTTCATAATTGTATTACATACTGAAGCGGAAAGTGCGTTATTTATCCCCAAAGAAAAATATTGATTGGTATAAGTCGAAGTGAATAATTTACGCGAGAATGTATGACAATTTTGAAGTGTTTTGTATATTATTTCATTCAAAATCATTTGAAATAATGTTATGTAATGAACCAAGAAATAAATGTTCGCAAGATAAAACTTAATTAGGCACTGCAGTTAGACAAACTACATGTAGCTCCCACCTGCCATTATTGTCATTCGTCTACAGACTTCGATTTATTCAATGCGGCATTTCCGACAATAAAAATGAACCAGCCCTGAGCAAGAGAGAACGATTTCAAAAAAGAGCAGCTGTGGTTGATGAAATGACTGATAAACCGGTAACGTTTTATTTCTGGAAACCAGGTTGTGCACATGTAAGCGGATCTAAACGCTTCCTGGATCCCGATGAGTCGAATGAAGTTTCAAATAAAAGAATATGAAGAGGTGCCAATGGTCCAGATCAATTCTTTATCGACCTCCTCTCTTTCTGATCGAACAATTGGACACTTCCAAACCTGTGATTCAAATAGGCAAATAAAACTATTTCCTAAAGATGTCAACCAGACTGACCCAAAGGCGTCCCGTCAAGGGCAATTGTTTTCAGCCAAGTAATCGGGTATCTTACCATTTATCATTCACCTTTCGTCGAACCAAGCCCTTTCCTTTTCTCTGTGGAAAATATAGAAACACCTCGTGTAAATCGACCTTCGTCTATTGGATTGTAGACCAATTACAGTACTTCAATGAGCATATTCCTGTCGTTTTAGGGCCAAGGACGGAACTGCACATTCGAAAGAATCCCTTTGTATGCGGTCGCCACAACAATTTATTATTAGTTACTAAGTAGGCGAAGTTCAATGACAACAATTTTATTTATCGTCTTGGTAATATATTAAATTATATTTCGGGGTAACAAGCGAGTGCGTATTCGAAAACGGACGTGCGTGGTTGGCCATTATAAATTATGATTCACGACTGGATGTGAGCAACGAGATCGTGAAATTATATAGGAAAAAAACTTTGTTTTGCTTCGCTATTCGTACGTGTGAGACTTATGACTCAACCCAAGCAAGACACGAATTATTGTTACTTGAATTGTTACAATGCCCAACATGCGATCAGATTAATGGGTTTCATTAGAACGACACAGCAAATTTATAAAAAATTCCGTTACGATTCCCGAAAGCACAACTTCAAAAAAGTCATTATGTGAATTTCTTCGGAACAATCAGAATTTTTTTTCAGAATAAACACTCGCACTTCACAATGGAACATTCAAGAATATGTATTTTCGAATAAATTTTTTTAAATTGGTGTGATGACAATGTCACTTGGATTTTAAAAAAATATACAAAAAATAATGCATATCTTCAGCAGGGACTCCCACTTCGAATAATTAATTCCTGGGACAGAAATATCGATTTCCGTGTTTAGGAAATGCCAAACAAGAATGAACGGTGAATTTAAAATAATCATTAGGAATACCCAGGTATAGAAAAAGTTGAGAAAAAGTGAATAACCATTACTAAAAGCGTAAAGAATAATAAATATAAAACATAATACCATTGGTTTTTACAATAAGATACGTTCCAATTGTTTTCTGAAATACCTGGGAGGGACGATAATTCTAGAGTCCTTAGGTGAATCCATTCAATGCCATTTTCATTTCAGGCGAACAGCAAATAGATCTGATTGGGTATGGCTGTATATGTAAAGAGATGAAAATATGATTAACTGTCGAGCACTCAGCTGACATTGGAGTTTTTTAATAGAATGAGAAGCCAAGCTATAATCTAAGTCATTTACGTAGGTCTTATTCAATCCGTTTTGGCAGTAGCTCAGCTCCTCATTTTCCGGAGTGGCTATAAAAATCATAAAAAAAGCAAAGACCCTTAAAAAAACACTCACTACAAAAATATTTGGACAACAGTAAATAAGAAAGTTGGGTACAGACCTGATCCATTATATCAAGATGGATAATGGATAGGACCATTGCAAGGTTATGAATTAGAGCAAGTAGAAACAAGAGTGATTATCAGGAATATAAAATATTATAAACTTTTCGAATGTCATTGTTTTATGGTGGATGCATTCTTTCTTCTAGCTTTTGTGGGTTCAAAACCTATCACAATCTGAAAAAGTAGATTCCAATATTAATTACTATTTTGTCAGATTGTGGTAGGATGAGAGCCCAAAAAAGCTAGGAGAAAAAATGAGATGTTATAAAGTAATAAAATTGTGAAAAATAGTTTCACCAACCAAATAACCAATCTAACAATCGAACTATTGTAAATAGTACTAATAATCGGTCAACAAAATTGTAAGATAGATGGACAATTTACAAGTCCTCAGTTGTGCATTAACCTTGCATTACTCTGAACAATATATAGAACGGAAACCATAAGATATAATCTGAAGAATGAGTCATTAGGTATGTAATCTGCTCATTCACATTAGAGTAAACAAAAACATCGTGATTATCAAGGTTCAATATTTGATAATGATTCTCTAGGACGATTACTCTACAAGGTTTCATCAGAATTTTCTAGAACAGATTCACCAAAAAAAATCCAAAAACCTGTAGTCATAGTCGTTTGCCGAGAGAAACGCCGGCGAATATCGCTATAATACGGCGGTTACGGCCATATACACAAGGACGCTTCTGGCGTATGACTGTGAATACGGCTTTATGGAATTCAGCATTTTCCAGACCCTATGCGTCAGTTCAGTTTTATAGTAAACAATATGCAAAGCTATCATACAGCAGGGAAGTAGCTGTTTTAGATAGACTCTCTCTAGGCACTTCCATTGCGCACTACGGGTCAAGCAGCCATTTGACACCTACAGGCATTTGAATGCGCAATTGTAAGTCGTACAAATTTCCCTGCAAGTTGAATTTGATGAGTTTTAAACCACTTTGAATCTCAATTATAGGTCTACTTTTTTTATCAAATTGAGGCGAATTGAGGCTGCATGCAAGCATCGGAAATATGGCATTATAGAGAGACAGACGTACGCGAAGACATAAATTTTTGCATTGACACAAAAGGTGAGAAACATTGAAGAAAAACTTCGAGGAACTCTTGATATATATATCGACTCGGTGAAAAACGAAATTGACGTCATTGTTTTATCAGAGACTTTCGTCATTGAAAGTTTGGAAAATTCGAAATTCCTGAATATAATATTTGTCATAACCATTCAAAACGATGGCGTTGTTATATACGTGAAAAAGCAAATTGGGAATGTTATAAGTACAATACATAAGCTTTCAGAAACTAATATTTTGGTTATCGATTTTATCCTGGAAAATATAACCTTTTTAATAATAGCATGGCACCAGCTACAAGCAAGTAGTTGTATATTACTGAACTAAAAATAAAAAAGATTTCGAAATATTCATAGGTGACACTAATATCAATTTGATAAAAGTAGAAGACACATTCGTAAACAACTATGTTTGCAATATGGTCACTCATGGGTGCTTTCCTAAAATCAACACAAAACCAATACGAATCACTGAATATACCTCAAGTTAAATTGATCATATATTCACTAGAATAAAGAAAAATGATACAGTCGATGAGAATAAAATCAAATCATTTATATTTGAAACTAGCCTTACTAATTACAACGCAATATCGCTATCTGTTGAATTAACTGATCGAGGAGTGACGAAATATAATGCTATTAAAACAATTGAAAAGAACTATGTTAAGTATAGAAAGCTCAGTAATCTCGAGAGTAATCTACTCGATGACGAAAAATGGGAATATGTATTGGAGTCAACTGAACCACTCTCAGCGTACAATCATTTTATTAACACCTTGCAATCATTCATAAAAAAGTTCTGAAATTGAAAAACTGAAATTGGAAAATAAGACACTTAAGCCTTGGGTAACTGATGGCCTGATAACTTCAATCAAACATCGAGATCGTTTGAAATCCTTATTAGAAACTTCTCTACAGAATTGAAAATAGAATATATACATTATAGAAAGTTTTTGAACAATCTTAAACGTAAAACAAAAACCGATTACTATAAAAATTGAAAAACAGCGGCAAATAATAAATATGAAAAATCTGAACTGAAATTATTGATATAACAAATTCATCGACAAGTTCTCAAGCAGGTAGTATAAATATAAACGATGGCCAGAATATTTCAATAAATTTTTTGTTTAGGTGGGAATGCTCATAGCCCAAGAAAATGATACCAAAACTTCTCCGCACGAAGTATATCCTCATATTAAAGATTCGCTATTTCTCAATCCAATGAAATAATCTGCACTATTTTTAGTCTGAAAAATAACACATCGGCAGGTCCTGATCGTATCTTGGTACTTTGATGAAAAAATTCAACAAATATGTCCTGGGTAATCTTAATGATAATAAAGTCTAAGAATATTTCTAGACATGGCCAAAGCGTTTGACACCGTTGATCACAAAATATTATTGCATAGATTGAAAAGATCGTGGATGAGAGGCACGATTCTTAATTCATATCAAAATTATCTCTTGGATAGAACTCAGAGAGTAAAAATCAAAAAATGTTTTAGTAATCCTCTTCCTATCACCATGGACGTACCGCAAGGAACAGTGATGGGTCCCATACTCTTCCTAATTTATATGAAAAATATTGGAGTACTGAGGAATACCAGAAGCTCAGTCATCTCATATGCTGATGAAACAGCGATAATGTTTTTTGGAGATTCTGGGACAAAAGTATACTAACAATCCGAACGAGCGTTAAATATGTGTAATAAAAATAATATACTGATAAGACAAAATTCATCACATTCAGTGCTGATATCAGAGATCAACCAGATTATGACAAAATAACAATTAAAAAAAACCTGTGACCATATACATTGTACATGCCGAACTATGCAAAATTGAAAAAATTAAATATCTGGGTGTGATCTTAGACCAACACCTACGATGGTCTGAGCATGAATCATATACAATTCTGAAACTTCGCAAACTCATACGTTAATTTTATCAGCTGTGGAATATTTTGAGTAGAAAAACCATTGTACGAAGCTCTGGAAGGGACACCCAAAATAAAAATTTCGCCATTCCTAAAATTCCGAGTTATAAGTCGGAATTTTATATCAAAATTCCGAAGCGTTTGCGGAGACATAATTATGGAAAACAAAAGTCTTATTTTGTCTTGAAAAATGCGCCCCTGAAATCTTGATACTGAATTTTGAAACACCCTGTATAATGAAAAAATAAATATGCGTTTCAAGTTGAATGTATTCACTGCCTTCTTAACCCCTTTCATTTCATTACTTGTGAATTTATTTTTTTATCTTCGTATTTTTCAATGGTTTCGATTACGAATTTTTAAAATAATTCACCGAGCTCATTTTCCTCATTGCGGATAACTCATGAAATAATTGAAGACCGGACAGATTTTACAGTGTTTCATTAACGACCAACCAAATGAGTGAGAGAGACGATTACATTTCGCGTACAAGAACGTCAAAAGATGACCGTCGAAACTCGGGATACTTTCTTGATTAAAAACTAATTTCGAAATCCAAATTTGATATCGCGCTAAAGCAAAACTGACCCTAATCACTGTTTTCCAAAATAACAAAACACATTACTCAATATTTCTCACAGTTCTACATTTTTATTTTATATCCGTGACCTGGTTTTCAATAACTTTGGTGATATTATTGGGTCGAAATTATTTCCCAGTGAATACTCAGAGAATCAGATTTTATTGTTTATAGTTTATTACATTTTATGCACCATATATGTTTATTTGTCATAACACAATACCCAGAGGGACATTAACAGAGGTCGTTATCGTAATAAAGTCGCAGCCTTGTTACTGTGGACCACAGCTGAGTATTTTTCCAGAGCAAATTCGAACTATTCAACCTTTTCATAAACACAAGTAAACCAAACACTTGTTTATACATTTTTATCTAGAAATATGAGCCACACTTCAATATGAGGTGGATTGTTTTTTCATTTCCAGAACAAACATGATTACGTGGAGATAACATCTGATAAAATAACAATAATAAAATATAAGAGTGCATCAAATTTTCTTCAACATTGATTCAAAAGATTTCTGTTATCGAAGACTTTTATAACTCGGCATCTGAATTATTGACTGACTTGATATTCACGAGTTATATTTTTAATTTTTTATTTACAACTAGAATTAACTGATACTCCATAACATCAAAACAACATGAAGAGATTACAGAAATAACTCGACTCTTGCATTTGCCAATCCAAGGAATTTGTAACTGAAGTTATGAAATGAGACACCCGATAAGCAATACAAAATATATTCTCTCTATCAGTGATTTATTCTTTCATAATATTGATGATTATGACGAAAATTAGTGTTTGACTTTTTTTAAATATAACCTTGTCTAAACACCCTTTCGCATGCGCCAAGGGGTCAGAATCTTGTGTGGGTGAGAGACGGCTAATGTCGTAGCTCTCCGACCGGGTGCCCCCCCCCTCTTTCCGGGTGGGTTCCCCTTCCCGGTTTTTTTTTCCCGGGGGGTTTATTTTCGGTCGGGCCCCGCCCGCCTTTTTTTTATTCTGCTTGATGTTTTTCCCGGGGCCCCCCCCCCCCTTTGCTTTGCGCCCGCCTGCCGTTGCCGGTTTCGGGCTTTCTGCGTCTGCGTTTTGCCCCTGGTCTCCCCCCCCCCCGGCTTTATCCCTGTTTGCCCCTGTTGTCGTTGCGTGCCCTCGTCCCCGTGTCCATTCGCCGTGTGTGGTGTCTTCTTTTTGTTCGGTTTTCTAGGGTGGGTTTTTTTTGTGTGTTATCGATGTTTATGGTATTTCTCCCTGGCTTCCCTTCGTTCCGTGTCCCTCCGGTCGTCCGGAGGTTCCAGAGGTTGTAGTTCGTTCAGTATACGAAAAAGTACCGGTCCCAGAACTGTCCCCTGTGGTACTCCACAGGTGCCCTCTACCCTCCTTCCCATTCATGATTTCCGATTGTAGTTCTTGACATCCTTCCTCTGTCCCGATCTCCTCTCCCCCGTTATGGTATCGCCTGCTCTAGAAATTCCGCAGTTCGGTTGTCTCGCTGTTTGATGTTAACCCTCCGTCTGTGAGTTTTTTGGAAACGAGGTTGGGTGAACTTTTCTTTTTCTCCTTTGTTTCTCATTTGACAAACGATAGAATCGGTCTGTAATTCTCCAGCTTTCCCTTGGGGCTGGTTTGTTTGGATGTTCCGTACTCTTAATGAGTTTTGATATATGATCAAGGGTTTAGATCTCGTTTGTGATCTGGTCGGGGCCCTTCTTCTCTTTTGTTCTTGTATATCGGTGGGTTCTAGAAATGCGTTTCTTTTTCCAAGTTTTTGTTTTATTGTCCTTCTGCTGCCTCTCTCCTACCTCGCTTCTTGACTTCTGCTGCTTTTCTTCTCCTTTTCGGATTTTTTCTTTTTATTCATTTACAACACCCCGTTTTGTGTTCGTCTTGTTTGTTCTTCTTTGGTTTGTTGCGTTGTTTTCTGGGTCACCGGTTCGGTTCTTGTTTCGTCTCCGTGTTGGTTTTCCGGGGTTCCGGTTGCCGGGGATATATTAGCTGATTTTTCTGTAGTGCATTTGCTATTCGAAGTGGGGAGAAATCCGAGAGAAATCCGGAAAACTCACAGTGCCACCGGATCGGTTGGTGTTTTCAATCAATCGTAGCAGATAGGGTCTATCTGCTACGATTGGCGTCTAGACAACCAATTTCGCTTAGGGCCAGTTTCATAGGTTCACTTTGAATATGGCGTGCAGTTCAAACTGCGGATTCGACAGCAAATGCATGTGGAAAAGCAGTCTTAGAAAACGTATCTTGTATTTCTGTACCAAGACCAGAGGAAGTAAGTCCAAACACGATTTTAGGTTATTGGGGTTGCACAAATTTAGGTCCACCGGCCGTAACGACGTAGTTCTCTAAAGATTCATCCTTTGTTATTAGGGACGGATAAGAGCGAAGTCCAAGCTTTATTCGAGCCAAAGAACGTAAGCAGAACCGAACCATTGGCTCAAGGTTTAGTAACACCAGACCTTAGAGGAAAACAATCTCAGCAAATAAATTGTCGAGTGAAAGGTTAGAACGGATCAGAAGCTATATTTCGAAGTTTACAGTTTACGAAAGCCACATAGCAGGGAAAGATCCAAGCGTAGTATTTGGGGAATACGAACATTTCCAGGAGTACTCATTGTATGTAGATGAGTGCAAACAAGAAAATCTTATGCCAGAAAAGAGTGGGTTTATTCCAAAGTATTAATGAAGATTCAACTTGTCTTCCACTTTCCAGACAAGACACTGGAGAACTTGACGTGAACTCAAATAGGAAAAGAAGAGGAAACATGGACTCACTCGGCAAAAAGAAAACCACCTGAAAGAAGATCCCACAGGCAGGAAGTAAAAAGGGGAAAAAAAACGGAAAAACGGGGCAACCAAAGGTCCAAAAGGAATAAGTTTAACCCCCAAAAACCTCCCACCCCCGGATTGAAAAAATCCAAAAAGTTCCTCCCAAAAAAAGCCCGGGCAATAAAAGTCCATTAAGACCCCACCCGTGAAAAAACCTTGGGGTTTGGGGGGGGAAACCAAAAGCGGGCCGGGGGGGAAAGAAAAAACCTTCTTTTCCGTTGGGGGGGGGGAGGAACAAAAAAACCCTAAAAAACCTCCGAAGAAGTTAAAAGGGGGGAAAGAAATTCCACCGCCAAAAAAAAAAAAATTAAATTGTTATTATTTTTTTTTGGCGGTAAGAAAAATAAAGGACCCCAAGAAAAACAAAAAGTCCTTCTTTGTTGGCCCCCCCCCCCCAGGGAAGCCGGGTTAAGCAGGGGGGAAAGGGGGGGGGAAAAAAAAAGGAAAAAGCAAAACAATTTTAAAAAAAACCCCGGGGAAAATTTTACCCCTCCGGGTCAAAAAAATTCCCCCTTCATGTTAAGGGGGGTTCCCCCGAAACCCCCTTTACCTCCCCCTCCTTAAGAAGCAAAGTGGTCCCATTGGTGCAAAGGAAGAAAAAAAAAAAAGGACCCATTTTTAAAACCCCGGGTAGTTTGTTTCCAGCTCCCCAAAGGGGCCAGCAAGTGGTACAAAAAAAAAAGTTTTCCGGGGGAGCCCTCCAAAACGTCCGAATCAAAAAAAAATCTAAAAGGAAGTTCCGTAATCCCGCCGGGGATCCCAAAAGGGAAAAAAAAAAAAAAAAAAAAAAGAAAGAGGAAAAAAAAAAATTTAAAAATTTAATCCAGGGGGTCCCGAAAAAAAAAAAACCCTCCTTAAAAAGGCTCCCAAAGGGGGGGAGGGAGGGAAATTTTCTGAGGGAGACCCCCCCTCCCCGGGGGTAAGGAAAAATAATTTTTTATTCCGCCTGGTTTTTTTTATGTATATAAAAAATTAAAAAAAGCTCTCGCGGGTTGTGTTTTCAAAAAAAGGCGAAAAAACATTTTATAAAATATATTAAAATATCTAAAAGCCAAAAAAAAGTTTTGTTATAGAGCGCCAAAATGGTGACCCTTCCCCCGCCAAAAAAAAAAGAGAAAAATATAAAATGTAAAAAATTTTCACAAAATTGTGCCCGAGAGAAAAAAAGGTGACCCCCTTTCGTGTTTTTTGGATTGTTATGTTATATCGCGAAAACGTTGTGGCGCTAAGAGGAAAATTTTTTCTTCTTGTTGTCCTGTGAGGTAGCAAAGCCCACCCCCCTCGCGGGGGCAATTTTATGGCAGGTCATCGCTCCAGCATGGCAAAAAAAAATTTGACTTGGGTAGAACTCAACTACCAGTTGGGAATGCAATAGACCAACGATATAGATTATTGTCTCAATTACTGAACTTTGAGGGGAGGTCTCGAAATGTACATTTACTTGACGATGCGAAAGAAATAATGTTCAAATATCTTTGGTACTTCTTAATTTGTAAAGAATCGTGTTGATATCCCCTCGTCGGGTAAGTTGGCACGGGGATCAATACCATACCGGTGAATAAGATGGTACTTAGTCACATTATATCTATGAATATAGGTGCCATTCGCATAAGTAGAATAGACTGCAAAATGATTTCGAGTGAATCACTACAGGTCATGCATCGAATCTCAGGAACTTCCATAACCATTCACACAGCCTTAATTGATAACTAATCTTATCAGTGACTATTTTTTATTTCCCACTACCAGAATCACTCGACATTCCGCAACATGAAAACAAATCGAATAAATTACAAAAATAGCTCGTTTTCTGCATTTGCCAATCCTTCAGATTTCGCAAATGGTATCATGAGATGAGAAGTCATTAGACAATTAAAAATATATTCCATCTCGCATCCATAATGCTTTTTCATTTCTACAATATTGATCATTATGATGATAATTCATGTTCTATATATGAAAATGTATTATTGAAATGATTAAGTTATTGTCTCAAGTGAGATCCTGATATTTATTTTCCAAGTTTTTGACAGCTTGGTATGCTGTATCTCCAAACATCCCTCCTCCCCAAATACAATTTATTAGTATGTCTTTTGTAGTCAGTTTAGCTCTTTACTAAAGCTGTATATAATGTGTACCACTTTTCATAAATCGCCCACCATATTTAATTCTTTAAAATTCGATTTTGACACTTTGGCGATTTGGAAACCCCTTTTCATTTTGGGGCATAAATCCTTCTGCGGTCTCTCGAAGAGCCATATGGGGATGGATTCTTGAGTCTTTGAACAAGCAGCCGTGACACATTTTTAGACCAATTTCATGCAGTCTGCCTTTGAAAGAAAACACTTGAAATATAAACAAATCGTTAACTACAAAAAAATACGCATTGCATTATATCCGACTGGTGCCAGTGCAGGTTTCTTCACAGAAGAAAATCCCGCATTTGCTTCTGGCGTTACAAATGAAGGAATTAATTTTCAATTATTAGGACGGACAAACTTGCAGACTGGTTTCGGGCTATTTAGTCATTCGTCAGTACAAGGTAGTGCCATCATCAACATATAGTCGATGACTTCCCATATTTGAAAAAGAAACACCTTTCATAGTATCAAGCCCCGACCAAAGCTGATGCGAACAATACGAAGTCATTGCGCCATCTATCCATGGACGAGGTAATCCAAAAACAAGCGAAGCTGGGAGGAGATGGTTGGGGGTGCGGCTGCTGCCCCTTCTAAGCCAGGCATCTCCGGACGGGCCAAGGACAATTAGGCCTCCCTCCCGATTCATGAAGTTATGTTCCAAGTAAGGGTGAGTCAAGTCAATCTGCAGCACAGTCGGGATGCATTAGCTGAATTGCTGTGAATCCTAAAAAAGACGGCTTGCAGGTTTGATACTAATACAGTAACCGTATTTATATGGTCAGAAATCAGGGGACTGGAGGAGGCTACCTTCGAGACACTGCACAGAGCTGGAGAGAAAATAAACCCGAGGAACTCAATGCGTCGGCAATGCCACACCTGAGGACCAGATACATCCATACATACCATGGGTTTGAGCGCCTAGTCTCATATGCGGAAGAAATTGGATACTGTTGGTAATGGGCTGCGATGCCAATACACACCATACAATATGGGAAAGCACCGGGATCAACAACCGAGGTGAAGTCCTTCTGGAGTGCCTGTCAATCACAGACCTAAACATAGTAAACAAAGGAACAGAGCCAACCTTCATCAATAGAATCTGAAAGGAGGTCAATGATATAACGTTTGTTTCGAGAAAAATAAATAGCGTAAGAGCCGGCGATCGCCAGACTTTCGTTATTTTATAAAAGCTGAAAGTTCATCTGCGCGTGTCCCCAACAAATGTGAAAACAATCAGCGACTGTGGAGTTCGGATCTTGGTTGCTTGGCCAGGAAACAGACAGCAAAGATTCTTATCCAAGTTATGTGTTTTCTTATATATTTCTTACGGATGTCGTAGCTTCAAGCGCACATTTTATTGATTACTTATACATAACGTCAAAAGATGGCAAGCAATTCGCAACAGATGTGAAATAATTTTATCGATATCTTAGATCATTCATATTTTTATAAGTACTTTCAGGATTGAACTATTATTTTCCGTATAAACTTCTATTGTTAACACTGCTGTGAAGCTTCATCATCTTTCTGCCAATATTTCAGTCAAACTATTTATCAAACTGACAAATAGATATCTGCACCTACTTTACCCTTCAGAAAAGATAAATTTCTCTTACATTGACAAGTAAACGGAAATATCGACATTATAGGCAAGATGGCGTCACAAAAACCCTTCAAATACTGTCAAACGTAAGTATAATTATGATTTAATGAAGTTGAGGGGTGTCTGGCAGTGGGTTGAAACCAGAGTAAGTGTCTGGCAATGGATGATGTGATTTCTAATATCATTCCGAAGAAGATATGAAAACGCTGAGCTTTATACTTTGACGAAAGTGAGGTACTATTTTATACGCCTTTGCTACCTGGTATCTGAAGAAGTAACTATCATCCAAACTTCATAGTCGCTGATCGTTCTCACCTGTGTTAGGGGGATACGCAAAGAAACTTTCAGCTTTTATAAAATAACGAAGGTCTGGCGGACGTGGGCTCTTGCTCTAAAAGGACAAAATAAGTAACTGGAGAGTAACACAGGACATAGCAATGTCCGACCATCGCATGATATGTTTTGAGATCATAATGAATCGGGAAGAAGTCATGCTCAGGCGGAACCCAAGGACTATAAAATGGGGCACCTATACAGACGGCCTTTCAGACTACACAGGTGTTTCACAGAACCTAATTTCCTTCGAACTTTTGGATGAGTTTGTTGAAAGAGGAACAAGGAAGACTTCAGAAGCTTTCGAGAAAGCGTGTCCCTTGAGAGCGCAACCTCTACGGAAAGTAAAGTGGAGGTACCTCCCGGTACACCGCCACGTTGATCGGGGCGGGATGACGTGGGCTTTCGGGAGCGGGTGTGCCGGGGGAGAGCTCGGGTTCCCGGAGCCCTCGCCCGGGTAGTCGGAGGAGGCCATTCGGTGGGCAGTGAATGAGTTTGAATCATTCAAGGCGGCAGGTCAGGACGGCGTATTTTCAGTATTGCTTTAGAAGGCACCCTGAAAAGAGACGTCTTCAGGGCCAGCTTGGCACTGGAATAAGCACCAAAGGCCTGGAGAACGGCTAGAGTAGTCTTTATCCTAAAATCGGGAAAAACTTCATTCAGGCCTTCAGTCCCATCAGCCTCATATCTTTTCTATTATTAAAGGCCCTGGAAAAGATTGTGGATAGGTATCTGGTAGAAGTGGTACTGAATAGGAAACCCTTTTAGGAGAATCAACACGCATACCACAACGGAAGGTCTACAGAAACAGCCCTACACACGGTAGTGCACAGTGGAAAAGGCACTCCATTTCAAGGAATGGCCACTCGGAGTCTTCTTCAACGTAGAGAGTGCCTTCGACAAGGCAAGAACAGACGTCATCTGTAATGCACTGCTAATCAGAGGAACCCCTCCCACCCTGATAAGCTGGATAGCAACGGCCATCGAGCGGTTCCCCGAAAGGTAGCTGTCTCTCCCCTCGCCTATGGTTTCTAGTCTTGGACGAATTCCTCAGGAGACTAGCCGCCAACGGTTTCTACGCCCAGGCATACGCCGGCGACGGGCTAGTCCTGGTGACGGACCCTTTGCTAGGCATGGGTTGTGACCGAATGCCATTAGCGTGCGGAAAAATAGAAAGGTGGTGTGAGGAAGTTGACCTTGCAATAAATCCAACTCAAACATAGATGTTTCTCTTTACCAAGAGAAGAAAGGCAGGCAGGTTTAGATGACCAGTAATGGGTGGAAGACCTCTAGAGCTGAGAAGGGATGTAGAATACCTAGGAGTGACACTGGACTCGAAGCTGAGTTGGGGGCCACACGTCTACCAAGTAGTCGAGAACACGGTGATGGCTATATGGACTCTGCGCAGGGCCGTGAGACATCCACCACAGGATCTACACGGCGGAGTCAGACTCAGAATCCCATTCGGAGGTGTGGTCTGGTGGCCAAGGGTGGACCTGATAGCCACAACCAACAAGCTGGGAAAAAGACAACGACTAGCTTATAGGGGATTAATCGGCGCAATGAGAACGACACCCTAGGCAGCTCTGAAAGTCCTACTGGGTCTGTCGTCGCTTCCAAATTGTAAGCGATTGCGTCCTATGTCCTATCTTAGAATACGGGACCCAGGGAACTGGCGAGGAGAGGGGTACACAGGGCACACCGAGATCGCGGAGGAAGAAATCCAACCATCTGCTATCAAAGTAATACAGGCAGAGGTCAAAATCAGGTGGAAAAGGATGATCTCTCTAGATATCCCGGATAGTGGGTAGAGGAACGAGTGATCTTTCGCCCAGAAAGTTTGGTCTGTTCTGATGACGGGTCCAAACTGGAGGCTTATCAAGAACAGTTTTCTAAGCAAAGGTGTATGCCATCCCGGAGGCAATCAGAATTGAAGAAGTGAAGCTAGGCCCAGAGAGGCCTGCTTTGACAGCCAAGCCGCAATAAGCTCTGAAGGCAACCAGAACCAGATCAAAATTGGTTCAGGGATACAAGAAGACTAGTAACAATGGCACTGAATGAGTGGGCCGTTGAAACATTAGGAGAAGAGTGGAGAGGAATAGACGGCTGTAGGCAGTCAAAGCGGAGGATATCGGGGTTCGACAGGGCAAGGACGGCGAATATACCGAAGCTAAGCCGCAATGAACTTCGACTCCTAGTAGTCCAAGAGACGAAATAGAGTTCGACCTTCACCCATCTGTTTGCAGGATGAAACATACTTTGTAAAGGATTTAATAAACAGACTAATACGCCCATAATGACTTGCCTCGAAATGTGGTCCAGACTATATACAGTGAGATTCAAAAATTTCCACCATATGGAAAACTTTTTTATCATCGATTTGTCAGAAAATTGCATTCTTCATAAAAACTGGTGTGTTGCAGAATACTTGCATATGAGTTGTCAAAATTTCAAATTTCTGAACACTGTACAGGGGAGAACGAAAAATAAGGACTTTGATCAGGTGTGAACCACATCTCATTTTTGACATAATCAAAAGTTCATTCAATGTAGTTGTCTAGAATGGAAATGAATATTGAAATTTGGAATCACATCCAGGGTAGTTTACTCTTGATCAAAATTCTATGTTCTCGTTCTCTACTGTAACCGTTTTGAAATTTAAAAGTTTGACAACTCATATGCAAGTATTCTACGATACACCGATATTTATGAGGAGTAAGATTTTCTGACGAATCGATAATAGAAAAGTTTTCCATATGGTGGAAATTTTTGAATGTCACTGTATAAAGTCTAGACCATATTTTGATAGGCAAGCCACTATAGTCGTATTCGTCTATTTTTGAAACCCTATTAAAAGTATGTTTCATCTGGTAAACAAATGGGTGAAGGTCGACCTCTATTCCATCTCTTGGACTATGGTGGGAGTTCTAACCGGACACTGTGGCTTCAGGGGACATCTGACTCTCATCAGTGTAGAGACTGAGCCACTATGCACTCCTTGCAATGGAAGGATACTTCGACTTTTATAGTACCGGACCAGAGAAAACCGGAATAATTTTTTATCAACCGATGGTTGAACAATTTATAGAATTGAACGAAATGGGATTACTCACAAGTCACTGCCCATTGAGGTACCACCCCAATCAAAAAGAGCAAATTTGTGAGAATAACTGTCTTCACTGCGGCATTGCAGTTGAAACTGCAGAAAATCTGGTTAGCAGAGGGTTAGCCCCCAGGAAACTGGTCAACTTCATCGGAAGGCATAGTATCTAGGCCTTCGAATGAATGAAATGTGAAAATAGTCTCAATGCGGCTACGAAAAGTAACTACATTTTTTTTATTTGAAAAATACAAGTCAAATACTTGTTTATAACACAATATGGCTTAGTAATGAATGATATTTCCACTCAAATGTATACCTATTTATCGAATTGAAACTTCTCATTGATTTATTTTCAAAAGAAGTTCACCGAGTCAGAGTTCCATGAAACTTTTCAGAAAATATATTTCAAGACACTGTTTAATATATTTTCCATACCTTATTTTTTCGTTATCCTCTGATCATCCCAATACAATAATTTGTAAAATGAGTCCACAACTACTTTTGACATTGAAAATCATCAGAGCTGTCAAAAAAAATGTAAAACTATATCGTACTCACTTATTACGTGTATCATGAAGGATCCGAAGACGACCGCCCAACCCCATCCACCGTCTGGAGGAGGAACAGATTCGCTTTCCTCTTCGTCATCTCTTCGTCTCGAGGAATGGCCCACAGACATGCTGTCACGAAAAAAAGAGAAAAACCCAAATTATAGAAGCAGATCGGAGCGAGAAACATATTGTCAGTTCAAGTATAAGTGATGTTTTCCATGAGTGAAATGACGTAGAGAGCACTCTTGTTCAAATGTGGTTGACAATGTTCTCAGGTGACTGATGGTAGCTTGAACTTCCCTGTCTCGTTATTTCCTGTATTTGATTGTATTTGTTTGAAGTTATGTTACTAGTTTCAATTTTTTACGCCTCAGCGACTCATCAGTGAACCATATTTATAGTCTATTCACGTTAGAGATAGAGTGCGCGTAAACAATGATCAGCACGTGTACATTTAGTCCTCAC
The DNA here is from genome assembly GCA_032362365.1 of Zygogramma bicolorata. Taxonomy (NCBI): domain Eukaryota; kingdom Metazoa; phylum Arthropoda; class Insecta; order Coleoptera; family Chrysomelidae; genus Zygogramma; species Zygogramma bicolorata. The sequence continues at coordinate 21,049 of JAVJAQ010002485.1, forward strand.
TCTTCGATTGGCTTACTGTAATATCCAAGAACGACTAGAGTTATGTTAGTGTCAGAGTCTAGTACTGAGTACTATTGATACTTATCGTTAGCAGTACATGTGTTACTTTAGCCAATATATCCCGTACAGATATGGATAAATTTGATACCATTGTCGTATCAAATTCTAATAGTCTTCAAAAAAGAATAAACATACGCCATTTGAGTTGTATCTATGTAGAAGAATATGATCTCAACGTATACAGAAATGCGGAGATGATGTGCATGAATATCCCGAAAGTTTGGTTGATCATATTTTTACGAAAGTAGCGAGTCATACAGGTTTATGTAATGCCAGTGTATATTAGTATTGATCGTGATTTTCTACATCCCAAAAAAGCAGAGAAGTCGATCTGAAATTGTAGACTTTGTGGATGGATTTAATGAAAACGCCAAATACCTCTTTTCAGTAGTTCCAAGTCCTCGTATACGCAAAGCGCATTATAGCGAAGATTCGATTACTTCTGAACGGGTGTAGACCGGAAACACGTTAAATGGATCATTTGAAGTACATTGTACTAAAAAAAATATATCCGTGTGACGTCACTCCAAGAGGAGGACATCGACTTTTCTCTCGAAAGAAAAGAAAGTGCTTGTGATACCTCGCAAATAATTCTCTAGCTGATCGGTAGTCATCTGACCGACTGGCATAATTACCGAACGGCCCTATATATAGCCCACTTCCCTTGAAATAGTGTCAGACCTAACCTGCTCTACTTTTTCTCCCTGAAAAAGTTGATCTTTCAATGTTGTTGCGACATTTCCTTATTGAAATTCATTGCAGTTTCGTTTCGTCAAGTAATACAGATCAGGAGTGGCCAACCGGTCTATTACGAGAATTAGTCCAACCAAGTAACATAAACTCTCTTATTCCGATCTTCAAGATTGCTTCAAAACTACACAATAACATTTCGAATAAAATTTTGAACAATTTGAACAATGCTTGCAAAATATAAATTCAAAATAGAGATTAGTTCGATACATTTATCATCGAATATATAAGTTGGTGACAAGAACAAAAAAATAACTAGCTCAGATTATACACAGTGAGAGTTCTTTAAAATGCGATAATCAATATAATTATATTATTACTTCCATATGCGAAACATTTTCACGTGAATGAAACTGCAAAGAGGTGCTAATAATAAATATTGTTAAAATTCATCAGAATATCAATATCAAAAATGTTCTAGGTGAACTATGGCAAAAATCGTTTAGAAACATCCATTGTAAGATACAGAAATGGAAAACAATATATCGCAACAATATCATAAAGCACAAGGTCATAGAAAAGTTTGGAGTCGTTTTGTTGAATGAACATAAGAGCAATCCATCAGCACAGTACCGTTTCAAGACTGTTATTATATTCACCAGCACGGTACAATATGAAAAAAGTATTGGGCCTTAGTAAAAAGCAAGTGAACTGAGTTGCCCCGCCTTCTGACCATCAGTTAGTAATTCCACCTCACGACCACTCAGATAACACCAATCGGAAATATAAACGTGAGTGTTAAACATACTGATGACTGCATCTCAGACTTGCTAATTGTTGATGAGCCTTCCGTAGTGAACTATTTTTCACCCAATTGTAAAAGAATTTTCTACTAGAAAACCAAACTATCACAAAATTGAAGAACAAAGCAATACCGGTTTTCAAGGGTTCCGTAGTGTTTGGGAAACCTCATAATTTTGTTGCGTTCTTTCGGCAAATCGTCCATCTGTATATCTGCGTAAGATTGCGATTTCTTCATTTTCCAATCGGAAACGTGGAATACAACTCCTAGAAAAAAAGAGTGTTTTCCTATTTTCTATTTATAAATCCTGTTGAATAACAAATAACGAAAATTAGTCTTATGCAGGCTAATACCTACCACAGAGTTCTTGTATTAATGTAAGATAATGAACATAAAGAAAAGTAAGACAACATCAAAATATCAGAAAAAAACTCTGTTGATATTAGACAAGACCTGTTGAAAAAACTTCATTTACATACAAAATTCCTCGCAGTCTTATTATTGACCATGTTACAGTTTTTATCTATAATGGAAAATTGCAAATAATGATGGTACTTTATATTTTTCCTTTTATTCTCAATACAGTAAACAATATTTCTAATGTTCAAGTAACGAGACCATGAGTGATGTTGTAGAAGTACATGTCTCAAAAATCGATTCACCAAATAATTGTAAAAATTGATGAAATAGTTATAGAGGGATACCTTAAACACAATCTCACTACACAAATTCACTTATTCCGATACGAGCTCGACATCAATACGTTCATTATACTGAGAATCAGATGTTTGTACGGAAGCTGATTACCTGAATTATATCTACATACTACCTGCTGTTTGTCGATAATGTTATGATTCTTCCCTGTTTAAGGAAATTAGGGGCGTTATTGAACGTAACGATGGGAGTACATCTAACAAGATATCGAAATACAATAAACGAACTGCCTGAGAACAATTTCCTCTCTTATCAAAGCTGTTTCGGGAAAAGGACCATTGTAAATGGTTTCCATCAAGGCGGATGACATTATCTTGATAGAGCTTTAGGTACGTATTACGTATCTACCTAATATTTACCAGATCATCCAGTGCACATTGGCTTTCTATTTGAATCGAATTGATGTAGTTTGAAAATAATTGAAAATTGTAAATTAAAATGATCTTGAACGAATACGAGAACGAATATAATAGTCTAAGATCCGAATCTAAATCGAAACGTACCGGTTTGATAAGAGAATCAAATTTATTTTATAATAAATTTCATATATTAGAAAATAAATTAAAAATGGGTAGACAACAGAAATCCTGGACAGAATATTTTTAATTATTTTTTGAAAAATGATTTTTCATAAAAAGTTGCAATATGAAGATAATAATAAAATTTTATACAGGACTTAAAGTATAGAACATATAGAATGTGCAAACGTAGGGTGGACTATTATTTACCTGGACAAACTACTGGGTAGACAGGTATAAACAGGTATGTAAATACTAGTTACTTTCACTGATTTGATAATAGAAAAAAATTTATATCAGCATAAGCGCTGTTTTATTCTGAACACGATGATATAGGGTAGACTGCAAAAAATTCGGTCCTAATAGGGGTATACAAATTTTAAAAATTTCAATTTCAACGCGTCCGGAAATGAGTGACAGAGAGATCCGAGGTGTGATAATAAAGGACCGAACATTGCTGTTGTGTCAGATGGGATCGTGAATATAAGAAAGTGCGCATGCTCGGTATGTAAAGTAAAGGTACCCCGGCTATCCTCCATATTGTAAACAGTACATGTTATTTTGGAGTAGCTTATATCGCTCCGTAAACACGTGTTGTTCTGTATCGTTGTGATAAAAAATGGCTAAAAAGTGTTTTTTTGTGTGGCTTGGACGGTTCTTTAATTGATTTTACAGATGAAACTTTTAAAAATTATTTTTGTACGTTTGCTGTTCTGTAATGAAATTTTTGAATATCATACAAGATCTTTAGTCTATCTTTTTGTTATTTTTTTATTTGAATTTTCGACAGTCAACTTTGCTTACCTTTAACTTTTTTCAGAAATAGCAAAAAAATTTCAAAGTTAGTAATTAATATTTTCTGATAAGTTAATGTATACATTTATATATATATTTATTTATTTATTTATTTATTTATTTATTTGTATTAGAAAATATTTGTTAATAGTAAACAAATCATTCATTAGAGACCACTTTAGTATTAAACAAATATTTATCAATATTTAAAATGATTTGTTTGTATTTAATAAATCTGATATTCATTTATTGAATATTAATAAATCTTTTTAAATAATAAGAAATATTGATTAAGAACTAAAAAGTGGTCTCTAATAAATTATTTGTTATAACTTAACATATATTTTTAACTATAAAAAAAACCTTTTATCAGCGTACATATACATATATTTATATATATTTATTTGTTTAATTTATGTTATATTATTTAATATTTTTGTATGATATTAAATATATTAAATTGTTATGTATTTAATTAATTGATTTGTTGGCAACATTTTTTCAATTGCTCCGAAATAACGCATACTGAATTCAAATGTCAGTTGCTCCAAAATAACATGTACTGTTTACAATATGGAGAATAGCCGGGGTACCTCTACTCTCTATAAAGTTTACATACCGAGCATGCGCACTTTCTTATATTCACGATCCCATCAGACACAACAGCAATGTTCGGTCCTTTATTATCACAATTGAAATTTAAAAAAAATTTCCCCCTATTAGGACCGAATTTTTTGCAGTCTACCCTATATCATCGTGTTCAGAAAAAACAGCGCTTATGCTGATATAATTTTTTTTTCTATTATCAAATCAGTGAAAGTAACTAGTATTGACATACCTGTTTATACCTGTCTACCCCGAGGTCTACCCAGTAGTTTGTGTAGGTAAATAATAGTCTACCCTACGTTTGCACATTCTATATGTTCTATACTTTAAGTCCTGTATAAAATTGTATTATTATCTTCATATTGCAACCTTTTATGAAAAATCATTTTTCAAAAAATAATTAAAAATATTCTGTCCAGGATTTCTGTTGTCTACCCATTCTTAATTTATTTTCTAATATATGAAATTTATTATAAAATAAATTTGATTCTCTTATCAAACCGGTACGTTTCGATTTAGATTCGGATCTTCTACTATAACAATAT
>JAVJAQ010002498.1:0-230798 GCA_032362365.1 Zygogramma bicolorata
TTTTCGTTTGTACACTGTGAAAGTTTCATCAACGAATAACATTTCAAACCATATCCCATCAACAAGCGCTTTCAGATTCACTGAAAAACTGAATTTGATCGAAACCCACCACCCACTATTTTCCGTATTTCCCTACGAGAAAAAGTTTTTCACGAATTTTCATTAGGATACGGTGAAGGTATGATTATAAAATAAAATTTTGATCAGTTCTCAAGATAAACGGATTTGATCGCAGTACACCTTTCTGTTTCGATTTATTCCTATTGATAATGGTATTTATTATGTTTAGTGTTCAAAATAAAAAAGAACTATTATAGGTCATAATTTTCATAAATCATATATCGGTTCAATTACATAGAAACTATATAATTCATGAATTTTTCAATTGAAAATTGATTCAAGTGAAGAATAACACTCAATATATTTTATTTTTCGAGTGAAAGTTACTTTCTCTCACCAATGTCATTTTTTTCTCCCTAAATGGCTTATTCTTAAAAATTGTAATTAGTTCGATATGATTTCAAAACATTAAAGAAACTTGGCAACACCGCCCAATAATATTGCTCCACCTCACCCAAGGTCAGAATTTGTGGATGAGAATTTGTGGATAACTTCACACTAATACAAACGTAGGCGTGTATCAGCATTTCAGATCGTAACCATAAAAATGTCAAAACAGAGTACATTAACTTCTTTGATTCTAAGATTATCTTGACGGATCCCGGTCGGTTACAAGGTGAAAGTTCTCAAAATTTCAATACGATTGGATGAACTTTGAAATTTTCTTGATCTAAAAATTTCATAGAATTATTTTTCCGTCATTCCTTCAGAGCCCATCCTAAGTTCATTCTTAAGACAAGTGCACATTGTCCAATCATGTCATTATGCCATAAGCCTTTGATTCTAGGAGAAATGGATACTGACCCTCTTCTACTATCAACTAGTATCAACAATGTCAATAATCACATTTATTGAAGTAATTATAGGGGAAGCTATTATTCAGTGGAGCACTTCTGAAACACTCGTCGAGCAAACTATATATAAATATATATATATATATATATATATAGATATATATATATATATATATATATATATATATATATATATATATATATATATATATATATATATATATATATGTTGTTGAGTTCGGGTTGAACCGCGTCTGGAGTTTTGTTCTTGACGTTTCGGCTCCGTTGGAGCCATTTTCATGAGTAAATGTGACTTCACGCTGAAGTCTCAATCTGCCTACTCCTTAGATCGAACGGAGGTATGAGGGATGTTGGGTGGTATTTACAGCAGCGGGTGCTGCTAAAGCACCGTCGGATGTCTTGGTGGGGACTGGGCATCTGGAAATTAGGGGTTATTCAAGCAGAAAGGTCGTTTCTCGATTTCGATGGCCTCACGAATTATACGGGCTTGTAGTGTTTTTGCTGTGGCGATGGTCTTAGTGTTCTCAAAGTCTATGTTATGTCCTGTCTTTTGATGATGTTTGTACAGAGCTGAAGATGGGTCTGATTTTCGGACAGCAAATTGATGTTCGTATACTCTACTAGTCACAAGTCTGTTGGTCAGGCCTACATAAGTTCTATGGCAATCAGAACATGATATTTCATATATAGATTTTATTGTTGGCTGTAAATATCGTTTCTATGTCCTGTTTTTTGAGAATTCGGCTGATTTTGTTCTCCTTTAATGTAGGGAAGGAAAGCTTTGTGGAGAACGTTGTTGTCTGTGGGGTCTCTGGGAATGGAAGGAGAAGTTTGATAGCGGCGGATGGATCTGTCAATTTGATGGTCTGTGAATCCATTTTGAAGAAGGGCTGATTTGATTTGGGCTAGTTCCTGTGGTTTGTTATGGAGGTCAGTGAGGTTGATAGATCTGTGGATGAGGGAATTTACAACGGAATTGGTTTGTGCTGGATGATGGTGGGAGTTTGCGTTAAGGTATCGGTTTGTGTGTGTTGGTTTCCTATAGACCGTGATGAGGACATCTGAGTATGGAAGGGAGTTATTGCTTTCGATTTTCATTGTGAACTTTATATTTGGGTGGAGGTCGTTGAGGAGATCAAGGAAATTATGGAAAGTTTCGGAGCCGTGAGGCCATATGACGAAAACGTCATCTACGTATCTGACCAGCAAGAGGGTTTGTGGTCGAACGTGTCAATGGCTTTAGTTTCGAAGTCTTCCATGAAAAGGTTCGCAAGGATTGGTGAGAGGGGAGAACCCATAGGAGCGCCTTTTACTTGTTTGTAAAAGGTACCTTGAAATAGGAAGTATATATATATATATATATATATATATATATATAGACATAAAACAATAAAATGATAGCGGCATTCAAATATACATATTATTTTGTTTTGGGTTAGTCAAGAGACCTGAATTAATCAAATTATATGCATAAAATTACACGAATGGTAAATAAGATATCAGACCAGGGCAACTTTTACGAAGAACCATGTAATTCAGTTGAAAAAACTGTGTTATAACGCTAATGATATAATAAATATACAGCACATAATGACATTGCAATCTATTGACGATTACGAATGAATTAGGACAGATGTTCTCCTGATACGTTACTGGGTGGAGCATCGGAATATATTATCTCTAATATCAGATACATTTCTCATACGTAATAATTTGATGAAGTCCAGATTCCAAAAACAAATCAAGACCATGATATACTTTTTTCAAGATATCGGAAAACTTCTAAGGCTGAGTTTTTCGTTTTTCGTTGTGTACCTTCAGTGTATAAACTCTCGGTTTTTGATATAAAAATGGAGTGGAATCATTATTATCTTCTCAATTTTATACTGGAGCATATATAAAAATATTCAAATGGTGGTAAAGCGATATCATATGTCACGCAATGTAATATTTTTTCTAGTACTTACTGGAATGAGAGCAACAGAAGAATTATTACCTGAAACAATAAAGAAAATCAAAATATTGCAACTATCTACTTGGGACCAAATGCACTATATTCATAAATCGAATAGAATGGTTATAGCCTCGTCATACCTATAGAGTTTAGGCAGTTATCCCCTTCTTAAGACAACTACCATTTCATGGTTAATTACTAAGAGGACAACAGTAATAGTTTGTACAAGAAGAGTGGATATGGTGGCCATGTCGTACAAGGACGAAGTTTGAGCACGATGCCAGTGCTCAAACGGTCGAGGGCGATGTGGCCAATATTCATTCGAGTTGTACAATTACTTTTTTCTACGACCTGGTAAATTTTTCAGAATTCTCTTTCAAGTATCATGTTGATAATCAATTTAAGATATAGAGTATTCTTTAGATATTCATGAAGAACTCAAAGAAAAAAAACTCAATTGATGTCAATATTGAACGATACAAATTCAAATAATAATGTCCAATTGAAAAAAAAAACGAAAAATTAGGTTTTGGTATGACTATCGTGTCCGAGGATTAACGCGCTAACCAAATAAGCCACTGGAAGCGTATACCTAATTTCAGTTAAAATTTTTGGTGTAAAGACTAGATATAAATCCTTCAATTCCACAAAATAAACATCAATTGTGATATTCCAAACTGAACTAGAAATTATTTCAGATATAAGAAAATTAATTTTTGCTTAAATGAATCAACTTGGATTTTATAATTGTAGGACATTGTAGGCAGACAGATCAGAATTATGTCGTTTCTACAAGTTGTCCCTGGTAACCAAATATTTTGTTTTCTGTGATTGGTGAAATTCATATCCTATTTTGTGTGGATATGAAATCATATCCATTCAGTTGACTGGAATCGCATACTTTTCCGTTTAGTGAACTATGAAGAAATTACCATATTTACGGTGCCCGAGTAGGAAAGAACATATATTCCACACCTAGGTACCCTCTTAGTAGTTTTTATCGGGAAAGTACCTGTTTTCAATGAAGATTTGCCTATTTCCATTATATGGATATTCGGAGATAAAGTCAACTACATTGTAGATGCTATATTGTTAGGTTGAAAAACAGAGGATACCTTTCTTACATATCCACCTGACACTTCGCCTTTTTTTCCACATTTCATCATTTTTGTTATAATTATATGAACTTTTGTTTTCTCTTTTGTGATGCGGAAAATAAAGACCTTTATTATTATTATTATTATATGATCAGCCATCGGAAATGGGGGTATTCATCGATTCATTCGCAATTGAATGTGGTTATTGTATAACAACTGAATCGTCGTTTCAGTATCTCCCGTTATTTTTTCTTCATCCGATTTTTATTTAATTCAATTTCCAATTTTTCTCTTCATGTTCAGTCCTATTCCATGTCAATCTTTATTACTCTCCTTGATTTTTTCTGTATACACTGCAATGCAATTTCTCACCAGTTGAACTTCAGTCGGAGTTCAGTTCCCTTCAAACTTTTACATTTTCTCACCTAAGTACATTATTTCATTTTATTTCCATTTGAAGTTTACATTCATATTCATTGTCTTCTACCAAAGTTTCTGAAGCATAAAGTATTTCAAGAAGGAATAATACGAAACACTTATCAAAGTTTCACTGAATGATACAGAACAGACAACCGTAATTATTGCTCCGTATTCAATTTTTAATATATTTTGATTTAATCTCCAGATTTATGAAATATTCGAAACGTAACAGACAGAATAGTCAGTCAATTTTGCTTCTTTGAAATATTGCAGTATGGGGGAAAATATACAAATTTGCCCGGAAAACAGATATTATAAGAATTTGAAGATTTTTTCCACAGGATAGAAAACCCTAAAAATGGATTTCAGCACATTTCTATCTTCTTGAAAAACATTCAAGTAACATTGGTGTAGTTTTGAATATCGAATCCGTTTAGTACCGGGGTAAGCACGTATATCATTCCATGATTGTCCATACAAAAACTTAACATCTAATTTGTGGCCTCGGTGGTGGCACACATCTGTCTTCCAAGAGGAAGATCAGGGTTCAAATCCCCGCCAGGCCAGTGTGCTGGGTAATCACACGTTAAAAGGTAAGGAATCGTTAACCCATTAATCGCACAAGTTTTGACTTCTGAGGGTTGACGTTCGTCAGTTGGTTAACGGAACGAACCAATTTAGAACAACAACAATCACCCAGAAAAGGCTTATTCGATCTTCAAAAGTGAACAAGTGTTCGATATAAAATCGAAAGATCCTTTTTCTGATGAAAAAAGTTGATATCACCCTCTTGGAAACGAGTCATCTACAATCTTTTTTTCCACTCAGAGGTCCTAAAATGGTGCCTCTAAACAAAAATTTTCATCGACTTCGATATCTTTCCACGTTCGATAGTTAAACAGGAAGTAGTTTTAACCGCCACACTGAATAATTATATAATTAAGTAGCAGAAATAATTCATGTTTTTGGAATAATCAAATACAGACAGAGTAAACACCAAAAACCAAAAACTAATCCAGAAAGATTCTCAAGAGATTGAACAAAATGAACTGAATACTCGAATGATTCACAATGATCATATGATAGTTTAATTTCCTTTGTAGTCGACCTCAACAAGTAATGATATATATTTAGTTGGCTGAAATAGAACATAGGAGAATGTCATCATTAATATGTTATTTCATACCTTGGAGGTGACTACACAAGGTGACAATATTATATTTCATCTCATAGAAAAATCTGCAAATCCCAAGTGAAACGAAGTAGATTCGTTTCACCTACTGTGAATGGAATGATATTTCAGTGGCGTACAACACTGAGTATTCCTAGGGAACTCAATGACTAGGAATGTTCTTGATAAGTCGAGGTCAGTCAAAGCAGAAGTTCGGTTTTTTGGGTTTTCAAGGAACAGAAATTCCTCAGTTTATTTCGAAACTCTTGTGCAAACAAAAAGAAATATATTCAAGAATCACACAGACAAGTGAAATTTCAGAAAGAGTCGACGTACTATGATGAAGGTGAAGGACAAAATGAAGATAGGGAAGCTTCCCAGTTCATGTTAACGATGACTTTTTTTTAAAAGTGTTAGTTCTTCCATTTCATTCATAGACTACCGTTCTCGATTTCATTGAAGCAATCAGAACAAAAATGTGAATAGAACAAAAAATCAGAGCTTGTTTTCTCTGTCGCTGCTCGACATTCAAATATCAGTTTTCCCAATTACGACAAATGAAATGCACACAGTTTTTCATGATTGTTTTCATTTCCTTATACCAAACCTTTCAATCAGGCTTCTTTTAATTTACCGATTCATATTCTAATCACATATATGTCTCTCGCATTTTTCGACATTTTTTCACTAGTCCTGAAAAGTTGTCCTACAGTACAAGTGGTATCACAATGATGACTATGAATATAGGTAAAACTGGAAAGCTTTTGTAAGATTCTCAATGCATATTTACCCATGAATCAGTCAGCCTTTTCAATATGATTCGTCTGTATATATTTCTAATTCTAGACAAATCATTGTTTTTCAAACAAGTATTTGAGGCATCTTCCGTCAAATGTAAGAAGTGGTATAGTATTTTTCACAGTAAATGGTATTGGCTTATTAACTGCAATAAAGTACCCGATTTAATCTCATTGTGTAGAAAATCATCTGGTAAAAGATGCAAATGTGCTACAGGGTCGAACTTAAGAAATTTTAATTTTGCATAATGTAGGAAATATACAAGTTATTCATTTAAATGCTACAATTCTATTCTATATTTAGTTCAGTGTCGCTATCGCTATCCTCATCTGAATTAATTATAATTGGCGCATTTGATTTTACAGAAAGGTACGAGTTTTCAACATTTATAACATGACTAACAGAACTTTTCCAACTCTCGGTAGAAATGTCATTCATACAGTTCCTAATTCATTCTACCACACTACCACTTAAAGTCGGAGAAGTATTTTTTTCGCGCACGCTCTATTTAAGTTGGTGGAATCTATACGCTTTTTTCTTGATTCCATGGAATTTTCAACAATTCGTCTAACTGAAGTAAGAGGCACCTTCGTCAAATTACTGGTTACTTTTGCTGCAGCACCCGCGTTATATCCTTGCTGAAGTAAGGAACTATACATATTTTTTATAATGATTTTCGCGTCACAAGATAAGTGATTCTTCTTTAACGAACCACTGGAAAAAGCACTATTACTTTTCAACCACGGACGCCACATACTGCCTATTCTGTACGTTGGGGTATAAAATCTTTGCTATTAGTGTCTGTAATAACAAATAAATGTTATTAAATTATTCCTCGCCGTAACACAAGTGAACACTTCCAATGAAATACAAAGACTAAAATGAACAAGAAGTGTAAGCTGTAATCCTCTACAATCCCCCTCTGAGGACCTGAATCCGGTTCTTTTACATTTATGATGTGCATCTCGGATTTTACAACTTAAGGGTCTAATTGGTTTTATTATAATCCTTCAGTCAATACCATTTATTGTGAAAACTACTATACAATAATAGATCGATATTTCCACCACTTTGTGATACAGTGAAGAAAATGTAAGTCAACCATAATCCAGTATAATGGTTCATCATCTCTTTCAATTTATCGTCATCTATTCGGAACCGAATTCCGTATTGTAATCATCCGTTAATTGTTCTTTCACTAGTATGGTGTCGATTCAGTTAATTTTTACAGGGTACCGCATTAGTAACCATCAAATTTACATATGCCACCCAGCCAGAGCCAGAGCCTATTAGGATTAATTAGAAAAGTACCTGAAGTCGTTACCATTAGTTAGTCAGGTAATGAGTCGATTATATCCAGATACCAAACCTAATTAAGTGGATGCCTGACATTAGATCGTCAAATAGGTCTCGAGGAGGATTTCCAAAGTTTATTGCTCGCTTGACACTGATTTATCCTTGTTTCTGATGTGGCACGGAGGGATCTCTTGATGAAGCTCATACATGACAACCGCTCGCGATGGACTCCGATGAGAGTTGAATATTCGTAACAACTCCCATAGGAGCTTTCGGTCCATCAACAGCCTCCTTTTGGATTCAACGAATGGTTGGATGATTAACAAGGAATGCGGGATGGGATTCTCTTTCGTTCTTGGGTTTGAACGTTTGCTGAATTCGGGGAATTCGTTCCCGCTGTTGAATGAGTCTGCATTCAACTTCTGCCAAGGTTTATACACGGAATGTCAACACGAAACTCTCCGGATTTCAAGCTATTAAATATGCTGAATAAGGTAACTGAAATGAAATTCAACACGTTAAAAAAAAAATCAAATATCACCCCATGAAAAATTGTTTTGGCTGTATAGTCTATTCCAACTCATATCCAACAGCATAAAAACATAACGTCGGCGTCGTTTGGATTGAAATATTTTTATTCTATTCCTTTTTATTGTACAGACTGTTTATAACTCGCAAGAAAGCTTTTCTCTTTTCATTCCCAGGTGAGAGAAAACCCAAAATATGGATTCCAGAGTAATTTTCGGTTATGATTGCACGAGTGCATAAAAAATACCGATAATTTTGCAAGAGAGCGTGATATCTAAAAATTTATTTTCATATTTTGGCGAAAGTGCCCGAGTTCGAAGGACGAGGGCTCTTTTACAAAGTATGAAAATAACCGAATGTAATTTGTATAAGATATCACGCTTGAATGCAAAATTATCTGGTCATTTTTATGCACGAATGTAATTCATTGAAATAGTTCACGAATAAATAAATTCTCAAGGAAATGTTATTTTTTGTTCATTTATACTTTCCTCTATAGATTGTATGGAGTACTCAAATGTGTTGTTATGGTGACTTGATACAATGCAATTACCGCTGTAAGTTTTCGATAATTGCATTGCTCTTATGGGACATTTTATATATGAGGGAAATATAAGGACCTCCAGTCGCAGTTTTTGAAACCGCACAAAGTGATTTCAACCTCAGCGTCGGTCTTTTTTTCAGTACATAGGAGTGAAATCTAGGTTTTAAGAATTAGATATGTAGGACATCTGATCAGTTCTCAATATCGGAACTGAAAATTATTGAAGAAAATGGATTGAATGATTCCTATGGTCACTTCCATGACCAGAAACTGTAACGTTTTTATTCATCCACACCTGAAACATGAACTCAACCGTTACTTTTTTCTAATACTTCTTATTCGAGCTGTCGAATTGTATTCGCTATTAATTGAAATATCTGAATAAGTGGTTGTTTTCAAACCTTCAATAAAACTCCTTATATTCCACCGTGTATGACAGTGCGCTGAACAGCTGATTTGTGGAAATTAATTCTGAATAAAACTTACTCAACCTCCATTATATTGTATGTACAGTGTCCGTCCTAATATTAATTGCTCTAATTAGTATGGTGAGATGTAAATAATAATAATCCAATGTTTGTTCCATACTCCTTTGTCAGATTTGTGACGGTTATGAAAATGATTCATCTTCTTCTTCTTTAATTGGTGGGCCTAAAACACATATTGTAATTTGTGCCATGATATGTAGTGTTGCCAACATAAACATGAACTACTTGTTTAGTTCCTTAACGATTTCAGTAGTTTTTCGTTGCTGATCAACGTTGTTTTATAATCTTGATCGTTATTATTATTTAAACTTATATCATTCATGAGTTCTGTATTCTCGATGTTAATTGTATATGTTTATGGAACGCGACAATCCTGTCAATTCTATACCTGTCGATTGTCATATCTTCCGTACGATAGGCACTTTTGACTTTTGACAGATTGAGTCGATCTGAAGCCAAGCCAAGGGAAGCATCAACTCGTCTCTCCAAATTTTTCTATCGTATGTGGTCGTTGAATATTTCCCTTCTGAAGCATGTGGAATGCAATAAGCATAACAATTTTCATCATATTCTTATTATGCATATATTTGGTGTTGTGGCTTGTCGAACTGAAGAATCTGAAGCTTTCAAATTGTGAGAACCCTCTCCGAAAAAGAGGTGAGTTTGAACCTCCATTTTGTTGTCCGGTCAGGTATAAAAACCAACTTGTTTTTATAGGGTTTTTCCTTGGGAATAAGAAAATTCCTTCGAATTTCCTTTCTGAATTTTCCACAATTTCGATGGATTCAACTGGATGTCTTTCTTCCACTAGATGGAATTTATGTGCTGAAACAGTTTTCAAGAGATGGGATGTCTCCAGAAGGATCATATCTTCAATGTCACCCTTCTATTAATTGCAATGCCACAGATTGCTGATTGCAGAACCATCAACTTTGAATACCGTTACATCTAGGACAGGTCCATGGAACCACCACTGGATAACAGGCTAGTTATCTAACAAATAATCGTTCATTTTTTATTTTTCATTGAACCTTCATTGCAATTAGTTGTAATATTACATAGAACCACGCATTTATTCATGCACCAGCCCTTATTACTAAATTATATTTCATCAGGTATGTAAACCCCTCCACAAAAATTCATGAATTTTTCGCGGGTATATATTTCTCTACAATATTAATATTTTCAAAGAACATTGATCACCGATGGGCTTGATTCAGATTCAATTACTACTACTACTACGAATATGAGGTTCACCTTTTATTACTAATAGGTATTTAATTTACTTATTTGTTTTCAAGCTAGCATTGAATACATTAAACTTATCAGTATGGGTAAATTTCTTTTATTTCAATCGTAACATCTGCTCTCTCTACTTTAGGTTTCTGGTCTTTTCCAATTAAAATCATATAAAAGAGTCAGTGGCGCCCTTTTTACCATCCATACTTATTTACAAAGAAAAATAATCAAACAGTCACTTATTCACACCCAAATGCCGCCGATGAACGGCTGCCGGAGCATTGTGAAGTGAATTTTCTCAACTCGAGAAAATTGACGGCACAAAACCATAGATTGGGTTAGGTTCTAAGTTATCTGTAATTTTTGTGACTTAATATGATCATAACATCAAATCCTACCTCAATGAGATTTCGCTTCGAAAACGATATTAAAAGAATTTGGATCATTGTTGAAATCCATACATGTGTAGAAGGGCAAAATTCAATAGTTTCAAAACAATTCTTTCTGAATAATCAGCAACCAACTCTCAAAAAATGAAAGAACTGATGTTTATCAAAACTACTTATCTTCGTTAACGCTTCCTTTGTTGAATATATATATATATATATATATATATATATATATATATATATATATATATATATATATATATATATATATATATATATACGTGCGACTTGAGATTTTTCTTTATCTGTGGGTGTGTAGGGGCGAACCCGTATTGTCTACAAAAAAATCTTATTAAACTGGCTTGAAGGATTAGCCAAATCACTCGACAAATTTCAAATGTGTGTCATTATCCTCAAAATTCAATATCGAAGAAACATTTGTTTTATCGTTTCCAATTCTAAGTAAAATAAATCACCGCTAGTGTAACTGATACATGCTCACGCCTTTGAACAAATCTCAGTGACTCAAAGATCATACAATGGTTGTAATTCGTGTTTGATCGTCTCACGTCTGCTGCTACACTGAAGTCGTTACTATTGATTGAAATTTTATTCAAACTCGCAAAATCCAACAGTCGCTCATTCTCGGAAACGGCGAAATAAGTTCCACGAAATTGCCGTGCTCGTACGAATTTAATCGTATTGCAAATCGACCGGAATGGATGTAATCCGAGATCTGCTCGTAAAAACAGTTGAAAAGTAAATTTAGCCACCTACGATATGCACGACATCCATTTGAATTTCAAAACTTGAAGTGTTGCACTAGAGCAATCGTCTTTTCACCATACGGACGATTCCTGTAGACTATCCCCAGACATAAAAATTTCACAAGAATTCGAACATGTTATCTTATACAGTACGTTCGTAAAAAGGCCGTCTCCATCCATCTTTTAACTTTTGAATGAGATAATGAGATCGGAAGAAGTTGAAATGAAAATACTTTTTCCTAGGACCACATAGGAGAAAATGACACATATCGCACTCTCTACTCCCATGGAAAGTGACCTTTTTCTCACTCGTTCGTCGAACCCGTGAATACGGTAAGCTTCACAGATGTAATTATTAATTGCTCCTCCCTATTATTATTATTCATATAAAAACTGGACTGATAGGTGACTAATTATTCATGAAAAATAAAGAAATGAAAAAAGTGTTATATTATAAGAACTTACTTATTGTCACATTTTCAAATAAACATTATTTTCGTTATTTTTTCATTTCACTATAATAGTTATTTCAAATTAATGTCCAATTTTCATAGAAACAATATTCAAACATAGACCGACACCACAAAAACTTGATATTAGTCAGACAACTCAATATACTGATTTTATATTCACATTTCACACAACAATAATGTCCATTTAACAGTTATATAATAAATTATAAGAATTTATTACAAAAATCCTTACATTGAAGCAACGATTTTGGCCGACGCCATTAAATCTATATTTATCAATAGTCAATTGTTACTTCGTCTATAGGGACTGTCAGCTGTCAGGTTGCTGTTAAGGTTAAGTCATTTTTCGACATTTTTTCACTAGTCCTGAAAAGTTGTCCTACAGTACAAGTGGTATCACAATGATGACTATGAATATAGGTAAAACTGGAAAGCTTTTGTAAGATTCTCAATGCATATTTACCCATGAATCAGTCAGCCTTTTCAATATGATTCGTCTGTATATATTTCTAATTCTAGACAAATCATTGTTTTTCAAACAAGTATTTGAGGCATCTTCCGTCAAATGTAAGAAGTGGTATAGTATTTTTCACAGTAAATGGTATTGGCTTATTAACTGCAATAAAGTACCCGATTTAATCTCATTGTGTAGAAAATCATCTGGTAAAAGATGCAAATGTGCTACAGGGTCGAACTTAAGAAATTTTAATTTTGCATAATGTAGGAAATATACAAGTTATTCATTTAAATGCTACAATTCTATTCTATATTTAGTTCAGTGTCGCTATCGCTATCCTCATCTGAATTAATTATAATTGGCGCATTTGATTTTACAGAAAGGTACGAGTTTTCAACATTTATAACATGACTAACAGAACTTTTCCAACTCTCGGTAGAAATGTCATTCATACAGTTCCTAATTCATTCTACCACACTACCACTTAAAGTCGGAGAAGTATTTTTTTCGCGCACGCTCTATTTAAGTTGGTGGAATCTATACGCTTTTTTCTTGATTCCATGGAATTTTCAACAATTCGTCTAACTGAAGTAAGAGGCACCTTCGTCAAATTACTGGTTACTTTTGCTGCAGCACCCGCGTTATATCCTTGCTGAAGTAAGGAACTATACATATTTTTTATAATGATTTTCGCGTCACAAGATAAGTGATTCTTCTTTAACGAACCACTGGAAAAAGCACTATTACTTTTCAACCACGGACGCCACATACTGCCTATTCTGTACGTTGGGGTATAAAATCTTTGCTATTAGTGTCTGTAATAACAAATAAATGTTATTAAATTATTCCTCGCCGTAACACAAGTGAACACTTCCAATGAAATACAAAGACTAAAATGAACAAGAAGTGTAAGCTGTAATCCTCTACAATCCCCCTCTGAGGACCTGAATCCGGTTCTTTTACATTTATGATGTGCATCTCGGATTTTACAACTTAAGGGTCTAATTGGTTTTATTATAATCCTTCAGTCAATACCATTTATTGTGAAAACTACTATACAATAATAGATCGATATTTCCACCACTTTGTGATACAGTGAAGAAAATGTAAGTCAACCATAATCCAGTATAATGGTTCATCATCTCTTTCAATTTATCGTCATCTATTCGGAACCGAATTCCGTATTGTAATCATCCGTTAATTGTTCTTTCACTAGTATGGTGTCGATTCAGTTAATTTTTACAGGGTACCGCATTAGTAACCATCAAATTTACATATGCCACCCAGCCAGAGCCAGAGCCTATTAGGATTAATTAGAAAAGTACCTGAAGTCGTTACCATTAGTTAGTCAGGTAATGAGTCGATTATATCCAGATACCAAACCTAATTAAGTGGATGCCTGACATTAGATCGTCAAATAGGTCTCGAGGAGGATTTCCAAAGTTTATTGCTCGCTTGACACTGATTTATCCTTGTTTCTGATGTGGCACGGAGGGATCTCTTGATGAAGCTCATACATGACAACCGCTCGCGATGGACTCCGATGAGAGTTGAATATTCGTAACAACTCCCATAGGAGCTTTCGGTCCATCAACAGCCTCCTTTTGGATTCAACGAATGGTTGGATGATTAACAAGGAATGCGGGATGGGATTCTCTTTCGTTCTTGGGTTTGAACGTTTGCTGAATTCGGGGAATTCGTTCCCGCTGTTGAATGAGTCTGCATTCAACTTCTGCCAAGGTTTATACACGGAATGTCAACACGAAACTCTCCGGATTTCAAGCTATTAAATATGCTGAATAAGGTAACTGAAATGAAATTCAACACGTTAAAAAAAAAATCAAATATCACCCCATGAAAAATTGTTTTGGCTGTATAGTCTATTCCAACTCATATCCAACAGCATAAAAACATAACGTCGGCGTCGTTTGGATTGAAATATTTTTATTCTATTCCTTTTTATTGTACAGACTGTTTATAACTCGCAAGAAAGCTTTTCTCTTTTCATTCCCAGGTGAGAGAAAACCCAAAATATGGATTCCAGAGTAATTTTCGGTTATGATTGCACGAGTGCATAAAAAATACCGATAATTTTGCAAGAGAGCGTGATATCTAAAAATTTATTTTCATATTTTGGCGAAAGTGCCCGAGTTCGAAGGACGAGGGCTCTTTTACAAAGTATGAAAATAACCGAATGTAATTTGTATAAGATATCACGCTTGAATGCAAAATTATCTGGTCATTTTTATGCACGAATGTAATTCATTGAAATAGTTCACGAATAAATAAATTCTCAAGGAAATGTTATTTTTTGTTCATTTATACTTTCCTCTATAGATTGTATGGAGTACTCAAATGTGTTGTTATGGTGACTTGATACAATGCAATTACCGCTGTAAGTTTTCGATAATTGCATTGCTCTTATGGGACATTTTATATATGAGGGAAATATAAGGACCTCCAGTCGCAGTTTTTGAAACCGCACAAAGTGATTTCAACCTCAGCGTCGGTCTTTTTTTCAGTACATAGGAGTGAAATCTAGGTTTTAAGAATTAGATATGTAGGACATCTGATCAGTTCTCAATATCGGAACTGAAAATTATTGAAGAAAATGGATTGAATGATTCCTATGGTCACTTCCATGACCAGAAACTGTAACGTTTTTATTCATCCACACCTGAAACATGAACTCAACCGTTACTTTTTTCTAATACTTCTTATTCGAGCTGTCGAATTGTATTCGCTATTAATTGAAATATCTGAATAAGTGGTTGTTTTCAAACCTTCAATAAAACTCCTTATATTCCACCGTGTATGACAGTGCGCTGAACAGCTGATTTGTGGAAATTAATTCTGAATAAAACTTACTCAACCTCCATTATATTGTATGTACAGTGTCCGTCCTAATATTAATTGCTCTAATTAGTATGGTGAGATGTAAATAATAATAATCCAATGTTTGTTCCATACTCCTTTGTCAGATTTGTGACGGTTATGAAAATGATTCATCTTCTTCTTCTTTAATTGGTGGGCCTAAAACACATATTGTAATTTGTGCCATGATATGTAGTGTTGCCAACATAAACATGAACTACTTGTTTAGTTCCTTAACGATTTCAGTAGTTTTTCGTTGCTGATCAACGTTGTTTTATAATCTTGATCGTTATTATTATTTAAACTTATATCATTCATGAGTTCTGTATTCTCGATGTTAATTGTATATGTTTATGGAACGCGACAATCCTGTCAATTCTATACCTGTCGATTGTCATATCTTCCGTACGATAGGCACTTTTGACTTTTGACAGATTGAGTCGATCTGAAGCCAAGCCAAGGGAAGCATCAACTCGTCTCTCCAAATTTTTCTATCGTATGTGGTCGTTGAATATTTCCCTTCTGAAGCATGTGGAATGCAATAAGCATAACAATTTTCATCATATTCTTATTATGCATATATTTGGTGTTGTGGCTTGTCGAACTGAAGAAT
Source organism: Zygogramma bicolorata (assembly GCA_032362365.1). Lineage (NCBI taxonomy): Eukaryota > Metazoa > Arthropoda > Insecta > Coleoptera > Chrysomelidae > Zygogramma > Zygogramma bicolorata. The sequence goes on from JAVJAQ010002498.1 coordinate 16,044, forward strand.
CTGAAGCTTTCAAATTGTGAGAACCCTCTCCGAAAAAGAGGTGAGTTTGAACCTCCATTTTGTTGTCCGGTCAGGTATAAAAACCAACTTGTTTTTATAGGGTTTTTCCTTGGGAATAAGAAAATTCCTTCGAATTTCCTTTCTGAATTTTCCACAATTTCGATGGATTCAACTGGATGTCTTTCTTCCACTAGATGGAATTTATGTGCTGAAACAGTTTTCAAGAGATGGGATGTCTCCAGAAGGATCATATCTTCAATGTCACCCTTCTATTAATTGCAATGCCACAGATTGCTGATTGCAGAACCATCAACTTTGAATACCGTTACATCTAGGACAGGTCCATGGAACCACCACTGGATAACAGGCTAGTTATCTAACAAATAATCGTTCATTTTTTATTTTTCATTGAACCTTCATTGCAATTAGTTGTAATATTACATAGAACCACGCATTTATTCATGCACCAGCCCTTATTACTAAATTATATTTCATCAGGTATGTAAACCCCTCCACAAAAATTCATGAATTTTTCGCGGGTATATATTTCTCTACAATATTAATATTTTCAAAGAACATTGATCACCGATGGGCTTGATTCAGATTCAATTACTACTACTACTACGAATATGAGGTTCACCTTTTATTACTAATAGGTATTTAATTTACTTATTTGTTTTCAAGCTAGCATTGAATACATTAAACTTATCAGTATGGGTAAATTTCTTTTATTTCAATCGTAACATCTGCTCTCTCTACTTTAGGTTTCTGGTCTTTTCCAATTAAAATCATATAAAAGAGTCAGTGGCGCCCTTTTTACCATCCATACTTATTTACAAAGAAAAATAATCAAACAGTCACTTATTCACACCCAAATGCCGCCGATGAACGGCTGCCGGAGCATTGTGAAGTGAATTTTCTCAACTCGAGAAAATTGACGGCACAAAACCATAGATTGGGTTAGGTTCTAAGTTATCTGTAATTTTTGTGACTTAATATGATCATAACATCAAATCCTACCTCAATGAGATTTCGCTTCGAAAACGATATTAAAAGAATTTGGATCATTGTTGAAATCCATACATGTGTAGAAGGGCAAAATTCAATAGTTTCAAAACAATTCTTTCTGAATAATCAGCAACCAACTCTCAAAAAATGAAAGAACTGATGTTTATCAAAACTACTTATCTTCGTTAACGCTTCCTTTATTGAATATATATATATATATATATATATATATATATATATATATATATATATATATATATATATATATATATATATATATATATATATATATATAGATATATATATATATACGTGCGACTTGAGATTTTTCTTTATCTGTGGGTGTGTAGGGGCGAACCCGTATTGTCTACAAAAAAATCTTATTAAACTGGCTTGAAGGATTAGCCAAATCACTCGACAAATTTCAAATGTGTGTCATTATCCTCAAAATTCAATATCGAAGAAACATTTGTTTTATCGTTTCCAATTCTAAGTAAAATAAATCACCGCTAGTGTAACTGATACATGCTCACGCCTTTGAACAAATCTCAGTGACTCAAAGATCATACAATGGTTGTAATTCGTGTTTGATCGTCTCACGTCTGCTGCTACACTGAAGTCGTTACTATTGATTGAAATTTTATTCAAACTCGCAAAATCCAACAGTCGCTCATTCTCGGAAACGGCGAAATAAGTTCCACGAAATTGCCGTGCTCGTACGAATTTAATCGTATTGCAAATCGACCGGAATGGATGTAATCCGAGATCTGCTCGTAAAAACAGTTGAAAAGTAAATTTAGCCACCTACGATATGCACGACATCCATTTGAATTTCAAAACTTGAAGTGTTGCACTAGAGCAATCGTCTTTTCACCATACGGACGATTCCTGTAGACTATCCCCAGACATAAAAATTTCACAAGAATTCGAACATGTTATCTTATACAGTACGTTCGTAAAAAGGCCGTCTCCATCCATCTTTTAACTTTTGAATGAGATAATGAGATCGGAAGAAGTTGAAATGAAAATACTTTTTCCTAGGACCACATAGGAGAAAATGACACATATCGCACTCTCTACTCCCATGGAAAGTGACCTTTTTCTCACTCGTTCGTCGAACCCGTGAATACGGTAAGCTTCACAGATGTAATTATTAATTGCTCCTCCCTATTATTATTATTCATATAAAAACTGGACTGATAGGTGACTAATTATTCATGAAAAATAAAGAAATGAAAAAAGTGTTATATTATAAGAACTTACTTATTGTCACATTTTCAAATAAACATTATTTTCGTTATTTTTTCATTTCACTATAATAGTTATTTCAAATTAATGTCCAATTTTCATAGAAACAATATTCAAACATAGACCGACACCACAAAAACTTGATATTAGTCAGACAACTCAATATACTGATTTTATATTCACATTTCACACAACAATAATGTCCATTTAACAGTTATATAATAAATTATAAGAATTTATTACAAAAATCCTTACATTGAAGCAACGATTTTGGCCGACGCCATTAAATCTATATTTATCAATAGTCAATTGTTACTTCGTCTATAGGGACTGTCAGCTGTCAGGTTGCTGTTAAGGTTAATTCATATTGTAGCATATAATACATAGACACGATCTAAGATTTATATGTAGTAGTAGTTTATCTTTCGTATAGTAAACATCGTACGGTGCTCAGTGAAATATTTCTGTGAAATAGTTTTTACCTACCTACATCTGGTGTACTGATTTTGTTATCACTCGATAGATTTGGTATCATCGATAAAATTTAAAATGAGCGGCAAGTGTCCTAATTGTTTCAATGTTATTAAACAAGGAACTGCTAGACAGTGTGATGGATGTCGTGCAGACGTTCATCTTTCATGTGTAGGGCTCAAAAGTGATGAGGTGCGGATGACTCATACCAAATCAAAAGCAGTTAAAATCCTTTGCAACAATTGCAATTCATTAATGGGAGATTTAGGAAATCTGAAAAGCCTTCTTGAATCTATCAAAGAAGACTTCAACAATAAATTTTCAAGTCTTGAAGAGAAAATAGCACGTAATAATCAGACCGAAATGAATAAAATCAAGGAAGCCGTCAACAATTTACAGAAGGATATTATTAATTTACAAACCAATGTCTCTTTTCACTCTGACTCTGTAATTTTTGAAGAAGTTATGCAAGAAATGAGCGAGAGAAATAATCGAAAAAAAAATCTGATTGTATTTGGAATGCCTGAACCGCAGCATGACAACCCTGAGGATCGATTAGTTGCCGACAGAGAGTACGCTAACAATCTATTGGGACAAACCAACTGTCAATTTTCTGCATCTGCTATAAAGGTTATACGTCTTGGAAAATTCAACAAAGACAAGAGCAGACCAATAAAATTAATTATGGAGTCCGAAGAACAGGTCCACGCAGTTATCAAATCAACCAAAGCGTTGAAAAATCACTTTCAGTACAAAAATATCTCTATATCCTTTGATAGAACTCCAAAGCAGATTGAACATTATCGACAAGTGAAAAGAACCCTAGATGAAAGAACGAGAGGTGGTGAAAAAGATATCAGAATCAAGTACGTCAATGGCTGTCCGAAAATAATCCGTTTAAACCATTAGAAACGCCCAATAGCGACATCACTTTGTACTGTTATTATCAGAATGTGCGAGGTCTTAACACAAAAGTGGAAACTTTTTTCAATGCGGTTCTCTTGAATGAATTTGACATTATTTGTATAAGTGAGACGTGGCTATCAGTGAAGGTGAATAATTCGGAACTATTCTCCGACGACTATATTGTCTACAGATGTGACCGTAATTTCGCTGCCACAGGACTTTCTACGGGGGGTGGAACAATGATTGCTGTGAAAAACAAGTATAGTACAAACAGTTTGAATGTTGGCATTTTTAATGATTTATTTCCGTATATCGACATTGTAGGATGCAAAATATTGTTCAAAGATTGCTTACTATTGGTGTATTCCATTTATATTCCTCCAACTGTAACTTTAGTTGATCTCGAGTCTTTTCTTGATGTTTTTGAAAGATTCAATGGTATGTTTGAGAGATGTAAATTGTTAATATGTGGTGACTTCAATATTCCCACCTTCAATGTCGACAATGAAGATAGTAAATCTCGTATCATGATTAATGCCTGTTCTTTTATGAACATAAAACAACACAATTCTATTCCTAATAAAAACAACCGATTTCTTGACTTGATTTTATCTAAAATGAGTTTTGAAATTAATAGAGATGACTGTCCTCTGATCAGCGAAGACGGCCATCATCCTGCTCTAAACTTTGAATTCAGTGTAAAACAAGCTGTAAGCAACAACTTTTCCTTCAATTCTGAATATCCTAAATACAACTTTAGAAAAGCAAATTTTCCTGAAATGTATGATATGTTTCTCAGTATAGATTGGTCAATAATAAATGCAATTACTGACGTAGACAAGGCTTGTACTGAATTTTATGGGATAATCAATAATATTTTTTCAACTTGTGTTCCAATTTTTAAAAATAACTCAAAAAAGTATCCGCCTTGGTACAATCATGAAATAATTTCAAAGATAAATAGAAAAGAGAATGCACGGAAGAACTTTAAAAAATTTAGAACATCTTCACTAGAAACGGAGTACAAATCCTTACGACGCGAAATCAAACAATTGATTAGCACGGCCTATGCTGCCTATATTCAGCAAGTCGAAAGGGACATCTACAATGACCCCGCAAAATTCTGGTCATTTGTACAACTCAAGAGAAAAAAATCTAGAATACCTGGCATTATGACATATAATGATTCAACATTTGACAATCCCCAAGATGTGGTAAATGGGATATCACAATTTTTCTCAGACGTTTATATTGAGTCCAATCCCATTAATATGCAAGCATCAACTAACATACATAATAACTCTTACATTTCTCTGAAGCAAATCACTGAATTTGATATTGTAAAGGCATCTAAAATACTCAAGAATAAAATGACTTCGGGTGTTGATAATATGCCTAGTTTCATAATAAAAGACTGCATAAATATTCTAGCTAATCCACTGTGTCACATTTTCAACATTATTATTAAATCTAATGTATACCCAACATTGTGGAAAACAACTAAAATTTGTCCAGTGTTGAAATCAGGAGACTCAGCTGTTATATCTAACTACAGACCTATTGCCATACTATGTAACTTTGGTAAGTTATTCGAAATTATTTTATATGACGTAATCTATTACTCAGTGAGGAACACAATCTCGCCATTTCAGCATGGCTTCATGACCCAGAGATCCACTGTTACTAATTTAACCTGCATTACTCAGGTAATTTCTGAAGCACTTGACTCACAAAGTCAAGTAGACGTCATCTACACTGATATCCAAAAGGCCTTTGATACCATTGATCATTACTTATTGTTATCTAAATTAAGAGCTGTTGGCTTCTCTGAATCACTAGTCGATCTAATGAAATCTTATTTACTCAGGAGAACTCAGTTTGTAGAATATGGAGGGTACATATCTAATTGCTATGTAGCTTGCTCAGGAGTCCCACAAGGGTCCAATCTTGGTCCACTTCTATTCTTAATATTTATAAATGATTTATCACTCGAACTTAGTGCCACCCATCTTCTATTCGCTGACGATTCAAAAATATATAGTCCAGTTTCCTGTAATCAAGATTGTTCCTTACTACAAAATAATTTAACATCATTAGAGAACTGGTGTTCCAGGAATAATCTCAAACTCAACATCAGCAAATGCAAAATCTTAACGTTCTCGAGAAAACAATATCCAATAGCCTACAGCTATAAAATAAATAACATTGTTCTTGAAAGATGTTTCAGCTTCAAGGATCTGGGTGTAATATTTGACAGTAGACTTACTTTTAGTGAACATATTTGCAAAATTGTAATGAATTCAATGAAATTACTCGGTTACTGTGTTAGAAATTGGTCTAACTTTGCTAATATTGACAGTCTGAAAATACTGTACCTCACATTCATCAGAAGCAAACTAGAGTATGCTACAGTTATTTAGTCACCATTATATAAAAACGCAATAGACAGTATAGAATCTGTTCAAAGGAAATGTCTCAAATATATGTTCTTTAAATGTTATGGCTATTACCCCGAAAGAGGATATGCCCATCAAGTCCTTCTGAATATTTTTCAATTTCAATATCTGCAAGAAAGACGTGATTGCTTGGCACTTACCACTCTCCATAAATTATTGAACGACAAAATAGACTGTCCTTATTTGTTGAGTAAGATCAATTTTCATGTACCAAGATTAGTTTCCCGCCAAGAAATTACTTTTTACAATTCAGCTCCTCGTACCAATGTACTCCTCAAGTCGCCAATTTTTTCTATGTGTAAAATCTTCAATGATAATTGTACGTCTTGTGATATAAATTTTGATGATATTAACCATATTTTATCAATCTATAAGCGTAACCAGGATTAGGATTGCTGCTTTTATTTGACTTCATCTTTAAGGTTTACCTACCTTGTATTATATTCTACCTTGATTTTTTTCTGTTATTGGGTGTATACCTGTTGAAAATAAATGTATTATTATTATTATTATTATTATATGTTTTTCGAAAAAATAGGTGGTCGTAGGAAAAATAGTGTACATTACTTGTCCGAGAAATATCACTTTCCGTACTAGTAATGTATTAAGCTATATTTCATTATGATTACCACGATGTGGAAATATCTGTATGACGTCACGTCGCCAAGTTTTTTTTTTAGAAAGGAATTACTGTTTTAACGGCATTATTTTGTTTTGGACTGATGTTCTTCTCGTAGTTTTTTAAGTTACCATCATAATTTTTTCATATTCTGGTGGGTTGATGAACCAAAATACTAAGAAGGGAATAGAGTTTTGTGATAATTTCGAAAGGGTTTTCCAATACTTCATCCAACACAAATTCAGATTGAAAAATCTAATAAGGTGTCCTCAAATCACCAGTAGATTTATTTTGTGTTCAAGACTCTTGGATTCCATGAAATATAACAGAATCAGATAAAAAATGAAGAGACATTCCCAAGAAAAAATCACGTACTGAAAATGATGACTAGCAATGTCGATTTTCATGACAACTTGTTTCGTTTCAAAGTTTGGAAGAGAAGGCTGACTGGTATCAGCCCCGTTTCCTGATTGTTATTGATTTCTTGTTCTGCCCTATCAGTTCTCCTGGCGTTTATATGCTGTTACAATTCAATGTTGAAGCGATTTACAAGTGTCTATTTGCACAGCTGCAGATGTCGCTTTGCGATTTGGTATACGATGTGCTAGGATGTTGAAAACATTTCTATCATGGAATCAGCTGGGGCCGGATGGATTTTCGGCAATTGAGAAATTCTGTGGATTAAATTCTCAACATTATATCCACTACCATAGTAGACGGATGATGCTATTCTGTATAAATGATCTCTTATTGAACGTAACAGGTTCAGGCAAGGTGAAATGTGACGAAGGAAATATTGAGTATTCCTTGAATGACATACAAACAGAATTAGTGACTCTATTCCTATATCTTGTAGAATATAATAATAAATGAATTCTTTCTTCTCAGCGTTTCTGGGTTCTCAACCTACCGCAATCTGAAGAAATTAGAATTGATATAGGAGTCTATACATGTGTAGAATGGCAGACTTTGAAAACCAAGAATAAAGAATTCATCCACCACAAAAAACGACTTTCAAACAGTATACAATGAATATTTCACGGTTTTACTCATTTTTTTCCTATATCTCTATTGCGAATTGAAATTTTTTATGGGTTTTTCTTTCCGCCGACCAGTCATTTTTCAGTAGTCCCTCTTTTTGTTTTTACTGCTTTCTAGATAAATTGGTTTTCCCACTATGTTGTGTTTTAATGTGTTGTTCTGTTCATTTCAATCTTTCATTGATTGCTTTGAAAATGTAATAGCCTTACCGCTAGAATTTGCTAACAGTCTCATTCGGCATCCTTGATCCATAATAATATACGAGGTATTCATTATCTTACCGACCATATGTCGATTCAAAAATTGTATTGAATGTCATATATATATCAGACGTCGATACTTTTGGCTAGATTTTACTTACTTTCCACTCCCAGAGGTGATAACACTTGTCTTTCTTTCGATTTTCTTTGACAAAATACTTTTTTGACTTTTCATTTTCAACTTACAGTTTTTTGCGTCTTATTTTCAATATGTACTATGTGCCTTGCATCTCTATGAACTTCGTATCTGCTCATTTATTTGTCCAAATCTATTCTGAAGAATATTCTCTGAATAATCATTCTCAGTGTCTTATAATTGCAATATGGAATTCTTCGTTTTCAAAATACTAATCTGAATAAAAACTGAGGATGCGTGGAACTATGAGTAGTTCTTCCGATCAGTTTTGGGTGAGTTTGATATGATTTTGAATGAAACATTGCTTGTAACCCAACAGCAAAGGAGAAACTAGTCAATATAGTCACAAATCTGCAGAATTGTATAACCACCGTGAACTGCCATTATATTAAAAAAATCCAGATATTTGTTAGTGGTGGATCAACATGTGATGATGTTATTTTCAGAAGGATGCAACAATTCATTCATCTACCCTATGCAAAAAAAACGAAGTGCCCTCATGAATCCCACACCTGAACAATTGTGAAATAATCTTTCCAAAACTAAAATTAAACTAAACGAAAACCTACGAAACCGCCAAGAGAATTTTCATCACTCCGTGAGCGTAGAGAGAATCCAGTTCAATAACGACTGCATTGATGTTATTCTGAAGGAACATTTACCATATCATTTTTATCTCATCATCAAGAATTGCAGAAGTACTTTGCGGTATTTAGCATAAACGTTATAATGTTATCATTCATTCTATTTAAAGTATGGGAGTCTGAAAAGTGAATTACTTAACTGCATGAGAACTAGACTGGCATCTGCCATTGTGGTTTTTGTTCATTATTTCTGTACTTGCTGTTTCATTAACCCATTGTAAAAAACAGGTCAATTCCAAAGCGTTTTCAAGTACCCGAACATTATCTATGGATAAACAATTCTCGTAGGATGACGGCGAAGCCAATCTTTCTTTGTTACAAATTCGCAACCAAATAGTTTTCGGTGAAATTAACAATTAGGTTTGGCGGTTGCTTTCCCTTTTTCAGAGAGAAAGACGGGTAATTTGTTCATTAAAGAAACGCGTCATGTCAACATTAAATCATGTAGAAAGTGTAACAGGTTGAGGTTATTTACATGTCTTTCCTTAGGTTTACGTGTGAATAATTTCCTACGGGTATGTATCATCATTTCCATAAAACAAAACTGTTAATGTCTCGCTAACGAGATAATGATAGTACACGATAGAAAGACGAATGCTTTGGAATTTCACTAATTGCTTTCGACTCTTCGCCTTCACATGCGGATTCACTGAGAGTTACGAAGTTACACGTTGGATTGAATAATTTGAATGCCGGAAATGTTGACTTTTCATGATTTGGTCACTTACTTACTCTCAGTCGTTTTTCTGAAACGGTCTCTTTTCAGCATTCTTCAGGATTTTTTTTGCGGTAAATCGAAATGAAAATATCCAAATCTCTTTCAATAGTATCTCTAATCGACTATCATCAAGCCCATAATTCATTAATTTCCTATACTAGCTAATATCATGTCAGGAAAATATTCTCAAAATTTGTCCTTGAAGTTATTATTTATTTTACACATAAATGATACTAAATGATAAAATAATAAAAAATTGTCAGATACAATTGTTCGCTGATGCCACCTTAATATATGTTACTGGGAAAATAAGATGAAATAATAAATTCTTCAGAGAAAGATGTCAAATATATGGAAAATGAAAATGCAATAAACTCAAACTGAACCCAGGTTAATCAAAATTCATGCTACTTTCAAATAGACCAGCACAAAATTCAAGATCTCTTTTTTCGGAATTCAAATATCAAGGAGTGTTGTTAGATAATTCACTGAATTTTAATGAGAGTCTTTTATTTATTTCAGGAAAAATTTCTAAAAAAACTGGATTACTACCAAGAAATGAAAAACACCTAACGAATGAAACAAAAGTTTAAATATTTAAATCTATCAAAGAACCACATTTTCAATATTTTTCAACAATATTATTCACAATGAATAATAGAGAACAGGGCTTTGAGAGTAGTTTTAAATAAAGATATTGTTACGATATATCCTTGGGTTCGATGATTAAAACACCAAACAACACTAAACTACTTTTATTATAACTCACTATCACAATACAATACAACACAATCACTTAAATCGCTCCGATAACTTTCCAATGCTCGCTACTAAACTCTACACACTTCTTGCACTTAGCAATAACTAATAAAAGCTCTTTCCACTTAGATCTCAATAACTCTCGCTTCACTTAGCTCCGAATAGAAACTTCTCTGTAATACCAATCCTCTGTCCCAGCGAAACCTGTCGCGTATATATATATCTGCGTGCCAATCGAGAATCGTCGAGAGAAGCCCCGATGATACGTCTCGAATTCTCCAGGCGTCTTACGCCGGGTTCCAGGAAAATGACGTTCGTTACGACGCGATCCCTCGCCTTGCGTTTACGATATGGTCAGGGCCGGCGCTAGGACGTAACATTATCCCCCTCTCAATTTTGATCGTCCCGATCAAATAACATCTCGTTATGCCCACTGTAACATTTTAGTCCCTTTAGGTGTACGACTCTCCTGTTTGTTCTAGGCTTACGTTGAACACTGTACACCACATCATTCATCGTACGACGGGGGTTATACGGCCACACTCGATCTCCTTCTTGAAATCCGCCAGTATTTACCTTCCGATAGTGCCGCGCCTTCCTCCTGTCAATGCGCTCCAGCATCTCTTGTCGCTTAGGGAATGGAACTCTACTTGATGGTTGATGAATAGAGTGGACTTGGCCATTGTTGACTTTCTGTTTGACCAAGTCAGCCCTTTCAGTTGTTTTCATCACGGAGATGTCACTTGTACCTCCAACGCGACACCTGGCGGCTCTTACAAGGATGGCTTTTGCTGTCTTCACCTGGACTTGTCCGGAATCCGATGGCTGGACGCTGCATTCAGGGACATTATTCTCTGTGACACGAGCTACTTCCTTCGACAGTGCAGGGATTCTCGCAGTTTTCAATAATCGCAGTTTGGCAGGTTTCGTCCTTTCCGTTGGAGTTGTAAGGACAAATTCTTCTTCTCCGAACCTTATGATCTTTTGCTCATTGTCGAATGAAATTCCATGGTCACTGATCAAGTCCATTCCGAGTATGACTTCATCTTCTATATCTGCGACGTAGACTGTACCTGTGATAGTGAGTCGCCCAAGAATCAACGTAATTTCAGCTTCTCCTCGAATAGGTGCGTTTTCACCAGTGACTGTCCGAATCACGACGTTGGAAGAAATTGGCTTTACGTTTCCAGGCCGAAGGATGTCGCTGCGTACCAAGGAAACTGCAGCACCGGTGTCTATGGTGCATATTACATCCATTTTATTCAATTTCCCTGGAATGGTGAGGCTCTCAGATGTTCTTTTTAGCCTGTTAACACAAATGACCCTCGGTGACCTTGACCTCGCAGATGATTGCGAACTTGTCGGCGTCCTGGCAGGTGAGTTGGATTTTATTGGCATTCTCACCTTGCAATCTTTCATGAAATGCCCTGATCTTCCACATCTGTAACATTTTCTCTGTGGCATTCTCTCCCTACAGTCTTTTATGAAATGTCCCGGCCTCCTACATCTATAGCAAATCCTCTGCGGCATCTTCACCCAACAGTCTTTGATAAGGTGTCCCAGTTTTCCACATCGGTAGCACGTTCTCTTCTTCTGGGTGCTCATTCCACTTATCAACGATTTGATCTCCTCCAGAAATTTCTCAAATGAACCACTCGTAGCGCCAGATCTTTGTTCGGGATCGTCAATTGTTACCGCTCGCACTTTCGGCCTCGAGGTGTTGAAGGCCGCCTCCACTTCTAGCGAACGTACCAAGGCATCGCTACTCCTTTTGAAACTTGTAAGTCGCAGAGTTCTTTGGATTTCTGGGTCTCTAAGTCCGTCAATAAATATCTGCACAGCCAACTGCTCCTTGAAATCTCCGGGTGCATCTGGGTACGCCAGCTGGATTAAGCGTCGAACATCTGCCTCAAATTCTTGCAGACTCTCACCTGATTTTTGTGTGCGAGTCTTCATTTGGGCCCGGTACAGCTGTTCTCGATGTTGATCGCCATACCTCAACTCCAGTGCAGAAATCAGGTCCTGATATTGCTTCTGCTGTTCTATGGGTATCGTTTGTAATATACCCAAAGCTGGCCCTCTCAAAGCTACGATCAGTGCCGTAGCTTTTTCTTCGTCGCCCCATCCATTAGTTTCTGCCGCAGCCTCAAATTGTCGACGGTACATGGACCAAGACGACTGACCATCGAAAGTCGGTGGTTTCACGGAAATTCCTGACGTGGCAACACTGTCTCGGCGATCTCGGTTCTTGAGAATAGCTATCTGTTTTTCTAGACCTCTCATCTCCTCTCGCACTATATCCACTTTCTTATTGACGTCATCGTCTATTTTCTTGACGTCTCCCTTTAGTTCTTCCTTTAGGTCTACTTTAAGTTCCTCCAGATCTACTCTAAGTTCTCCTTTCAGTTCTTCCATTTCTACTTTTGTTTTATGTAAAACATGCTCGAATAACTTGTCTTGATGTTCTCGAACGTTCTGGAAGTCTGCTTTCCACTGTTTTTCTATTAGAACCAATTCATTCTTTTGTTGTTCTAGAATTTTCTGGAGGTCTTCTCGTTCTTTTCTCTGTTGTTCTAGAATTTTCTGGAGTGCTTCTTCTCTATCTCTCTTTTTCATCTTCTCGTTCTTTCTTTTCATTTTCGAGAATTTTCTGGAGTCCTTCTTCTCGTTCTTTCTTTTCATTTTCTCGTTCTAATTGTCGTTCTTTCTTTTCATTTTCGAGAATTCTCCTGAGCGATTCTTCTCGTTCTTGTTTTTCCTCCTGCCGTCGCTTTTCCGACAATTCTTTTTCCTCCAGCCGTCGCTTTTCATCTTCCTGTCGTCGCTTTTCCTCTAATTCTTTCTCCTCCAGCCGACGCTTTTCATCTTCCTGTCGTCGTCTTTCCCAATCCGCAAATTGGTTTTGCATAAATTTCAACATATCCTCCATCGTATCGTAAGATGTACTTCTCGTATTAACCATAAATTGTTTTTATTCACCAGCAAAAATTCCACTTCCGACACCACTGTACGATATATCCTTGGGTTCGATGATTAAAACACCAAACAACACTAAACTACTTTTATTATAACTCACTATCACAATACAATACAACACAATCACTTAAATCGCTCCGATAACTTTCCAATGCTCGCTACTAAACTCTACACACTTCTTGCACTTAGCAATAACTAATAAAAGCTCTTTCCACTTAGATCTCAATAACTCTCGCTTCACTTAGCTCCGAATAGAAACTTCTCTGTAATACCAATCCTCTGTCCCAGCGAAACCTGTCGCGTATATATATCTGCGTGCCAATCGAGAATCGTCGAGAGAAGCCCCGATGATACGTCTCGAATTCTCCAGGCGTCTTACGCCGGGTTCCAGGAAAATGACGTTCGTTACGACGCGATCCCTCGCCTTGCGTTTACGATATGGTCAGGGCCGGCGCTAGGACGTAACAATATTCATACCAAAGTATTATGGATGCAAGAGTCCCTTGACATTTCCAGTGTTGAACAGAGATTATATCTGAATACTTATATATTTTTATATGAATTGAAAGACAAAATCAACTTTTTTATAAAGGCTTAAAAACAAGTTCGACAAATTTCCGAAAAACATGTACAAAGTTTGGTCAAACGAACATTGAATTCTGGAAAATTTAGATTTTTGTCTCTAGAATAAATCTTTTGAATAATTTGATTGAATTTTATACAAAGTGTACTTGTGAAAATTATATATTCCAATTTATTTTTCTATATCAATGATCAATTGTTACATATTATGCATATCATGCATTTGATGTCTTCGCTGAAGAGTCAAGTGGATTACAGATGTTAACGGTATTTTCCTGGTTGAAAGTTATTTTGTGTGGAGTCTGGATTGCGCATTCCGCACTTGAATTATCTATGAAACATTTTCATTCGATTCCTAGGAAATGGGATAATGCTCTGGATAAAATTGCAAAATATTCTGATTTTTTTTGTGATTTTGTTATGACCTCATGGTAAGAATCGTATTGTTATTTCAACGCGTGTCATATTCATAAAATTATATATGGAAATCACAAAAATAATAATCATCAAAAAGTGATACCAGTTACGTCATCGATAAAGTTTTTCGTAGCTTCATATTTGACGACTCTCTCAAGCATTCAGACAAAGTGCCCTCAGGGTTCACCCACTAGAATGGTTAAAGGTGGAATATATCAATATAGAAAATATGAAATGATACAGAAAACAGTTCTGATGTAAAAAAATCGAAGAGAAGTAATAAAATGTAATCAGAATCGGTAAATCAAATCACCTTTTGAACAATTCGTTTATGTCAGTCTCAAACTACCTACACAGTATGTTTTGAATGGCACCTGTCGGAAAACAACTACTCCCCTGGCTAATACTACGAAGGGTATTGCATTCTATCTGACCAGTTTCAGTGCAGGCTTCTCCACAAGAAAATCCTGCATATGCTTTTGGCGATACAAATGAAGGAAGTGATTTTCAATTATTGGGATGGACATAGCCACGAGTAATTGTTTTCAGGTGCCAGCCAAAACCTACTGTGGAGGTTGTTTGAGACTGGCCTGAAAGAATTGTTCAAAAGATAATGGTAAAGTTTAAAAACAGCTCAAGCTGACACTTCACCATTTCATCATAAATCTTTTCTCTTATCTTATTCTATATATCGAATCTATACTTGGTTGATTGTGATGACTGAAGACATTTATTATTATTATTATTATTAATTTGAATCAGAATATATTTGAGGAAGGGAGAAAAATTTGGAAATAATCAAGCAGAGAAAAGAGAAGTAATAAAAAAATGAGAAAAAGAAAAAGGAAGGAATTGAGAGGAATGTGGAAACTGGGTGTTAAAATGTCTTTCTTATTTCGGTTTCATTTTATATTTCTTGATTATTCTTTTTCAATCCACTTTGATCACAATGCACTTCGATGACTAAATTCATTTTGAAAATCTTTTGCTTCTTCTCAGTGATTCACAGTAATAACGTTTAACGTTTTATTCATCTTTACTTGTTATATTAAGCTTATTGTCTCAACTTGTTCTCAATTTCACTTCATTTTATTGCTCGTTTCAACTTCTCAAAGTTTTATCATTCTAGTCTTCTGTGCCATCAAGTTCATTGCCAGATTCCAGTATAGTTGAATGGTAACAGGGAGTTTGAACCGCTAGTATTCAACAGGAAATATAACAAACCACATGCTAATCACTAGAGAATATGTGAATAGTTCCTCACAGTTTTTTTTCCCCAATTTTTCCATTATTCGTAACTGAATATCCATCAAATTCAAATTCCGCACGGAGAAATCATCTTCAATGAAGATTAATATCCTGTCACGAAGATATATTTCAATGTAGAGTTCAGCGCTCGAAGAAATCAAACTAGGACGAAGTCAAAATAACAATGAATCAAACGTGCTGTGAGTTCGTCCTCCGTGATTTCATGAATAAATAAATTTGGCGTAGTTAATCTAAATCAGATTTCTATTGCCAACCAAGCCTACACTCATCCCATATTGATGGGTTTCGTCATTGCTCTCAGGACATTTGAATAACGACTGACACTGATGATATATTCCTCTCATCAAAAAGATGCAATCAAATTCAGACACAATTGCCTATTGACTGAAAAAACCTTAGAAGAGGCATATATTACTCCTGTGTATTATACCAGGTCGTATCTTGATCGGAATGACATGATGGTGAAACGGCATTGTATAACCGAGACTGTAATTTTAAACGACTACATTTGGATGTTAAAGCTATGGGAGAAAATGTTGGTACATTCATTGTGAACCCTATTCATTTCAAGAGTGGGTATATGAACTATCAGAGCTTTCCTGGCTCTTTGCTCGATAAACTTCAGATAGCAAGAATGGTAGAAACTTCGCATGAAATGTCTTAGTATTTTGTAGCTAAGTATATTGCTAGAATCGAAAAAAAGAATTCGACAGAAGATAGAATGTCATATATTGTCAAATGACTGGAAATTAAATAATTGTTTATGGATTATAAATTAAGGAGGTTCGATAGTCGTGACTTGGTGGGGGGTGAAAAAAAAGGACAGAGTAACAGAGCGCAAGCTGGCGAGAAAATATCTGGCAACGCTATCCTGCGTCTGGTCTGAGAGCTGATTGCGGCTTTTTTTGTAGCGTCGGTGTTATAAAACAAAAACGATTATTCCCGTATCGCGTAGTAAATGAATATGTCTGAAAATACTAGAAATAGTTTTTGCTCGAAAGGCAAATTTGTTAAAGAAAAAGTGCACCGCGCAATGCAACAACGTGTCATGAATGGTAAAAGTAGATGTAGAAAAATGACAGATATTCCCATTCAAATGTAAGAGCTAACAGGATTGTCTCGCTGAAATACATGGCCCAGCAAATGCAATGCCTACATTGCAAAGAATTTTTATTATTCCAAATATCGAATCATCATGGTCTAGCATCTATTTTCTGCATACGCTGTCAAAAATGCCTGAAAATGACAACAGTGAAAAGTGAAGAAGAATACAAAAATCCGTTACGGAGTATCAATCAATAAAAAGTTTGAACCTATCACTTGTTTTTATTACATTTTCTTCTTTCTAAAAAATATTCACATCTCATAAATGTTGATTAATGTCAACAATTTTTATTTACAAAGCTGCGTCTCAAGTCAGAAGAGAACTCACAGAAATGTTATGTTACTCGCAGAAAAAAAATTTGCATTGCATTACAAAAAAAAAATATTGACAAAAAATAAATGGTTTTGGACCTTGAAAACACAAAATAAACAGAGAATTCCGAAAGAACAACAATAAAACATGATTATGACAAATTAGCGAATACTCAACAGGAAACAACTACTTTCCGAGATGATACCCCGACGGCTATTAAACTACAACTGATGAGTATGCATCTGGTTATGAGATGGCACTGTGTAATGGGCTTCGCTCATTGCGTTTCCATTTTCAATAACTGGTTTTATTATTATTTTCGATTATCATCGTCTGTGAAAATCTACCTTGTACTGACGATGGTCAAAAACTCCAAAACCAATATACAGGCAATTTCTCTGTCTCAAATGTCAAGGTCAGAGCATTTGCAAAGTGAGGTCCGTAGAAACTTTGCACAGATATTCTGAATATTCTTCAGTTGTAATTAAATGACCATCGGGGTATTATCTCTGGAAGTAGTAGTTCTCCATTGAATATTTGCCATAATCCCATTGTTTGTGATTGCACATTTGGATTAATCGAAACTCTTTGTGCTCTATGTGTGGTTTCTGAATTTTGAAAGACTACAGCGCATCTTGAACTGGAACGTAATGTTTGATGATAACAAAAATCGGCAGTAATGCAATGAAACAGGTGCAGGGTGTGGCTGCAATAGATCCAGCGCCTGACCGATAATGAAAGAAATAATGTTCTTATAGAGGCGGCCCGCTTCGTAATTCAATAAAAACTAAAAAATATTTCGGATGTCCCGATTCATCATTATTATTCCCACCGTCATATGAATTATAATATTATATTTTACATATTGGTGTGACTCCATTTTTCTCTTGTCTTTTGCTTTGGGCTTAAAATGCCGCCCCTGAAAAACTGCCGCCTGAGGCGACCGACTCACCTACCTCACCCCTAGCGCCAGCCCTGGTTATTCGCGCATCCGAGCAGCTGTTCGGTTTGAGCGTAGCGCTGTTGCCAACACTTTCGAATCACCTACACTTTTTTCATAATTTCATTTATTCTTCAAAATGATCGGTGAGGTAAAATCGAATTGGGTGGAAAATGATCGTTGATTGTTGGGCTATCCATTCATGCTAAGTATATTTTGTTCCCTGCAATTTTCAATCTGCAGTCCGAAAAATGTATGAGAAATTGGACTTCTCCCATAAGAGCCCATGTTAAAATTCCGGATTCCAACAACCATTTACTCAAAAAATCATTCGGTAAGAAATGTAAAAAAAACGTACATTAATCTATATTCATTGGTTAACTTGTATACCAAGTTTCATTCGGTTCTGTGCATATGTCTGTAAGTATCGAACCTCCTTAATACAATTTTTTTGCTTCGGAATTTTCAGTCGACAAATATTAGTTTGTTTTTCAATGAGCTTTTCCAGTTATTCTATTGAAGTCAGTTCCTAGGCCAGTGGTCAGGGGAATCAGACCGGCAAAAATAAATATTTTTTTTTTGGTTGAAGTGTTCATTGTAATAATTTTCAAGAATTATATTGGCAACATTACTAGTATATATGCGAAAAAAAAACATTCAACTCATCTTGCCACATCTCCGAAAATATCAGAAATTTACCACATTCATAAGAAATCAAAAAGATTTCCTATCAGATGACCAATAAAAAATGTCCTGGAGCAAAAACCTGAGTAATTACAAGTTATTGTGCTCTAGAGGCTGGATGGACGACCTAACAATAGTGGAAATCACTCGAAGACACCTACTTTTCATCATTATCTTACACGTAGTTGATTTTCGAAGTCTCAGATTAGAAGAAGGAGTGTATTTCAACTTTTATAAACTAGACTATGGAAGAAGAAAAATGCTGTACAACGGAATGGCCTGTGATAATGAGTTCAGTCCAATTTATCTCTATAGTTTAGCCGCTGAAAAGATAGAATGATCACGTGAACGGCACGCACTCTTTGAATGTTTCTCTCCCCAATGTTACAAGTCCAATTTACACCACTCAACGAAAACGTCGCCTCAGCAGTGAATTCAACAGCATTTCCCTGTTCTCCCATAAACTCTTGGCATGCTTTTTTATAAGTGTTCATTATTACACCTTTTTCGTCTACAGTTAAATCTCTTTTTTTTTATCTTTTTCTTGGAGGTGAAAGAGTGTTTCCATCCATATTATTTAAATAACGTAACTCACGTAAATACAAAGCACAAATGAGTACGGTACAACGGTACAGTGTAAACAGTTCTTCATTTATTTCAGTTTAGAAGGCGTGGCTACGCCGTGCAGGCTAATATAGATGCAGGCATCCACTGTTCACGCGTCCTTGAATTATATCTTTTGAACAGCCCGACTATAGGCTCATTTCCAAAGCCTCTGACGAAAAAAATCATGGAATCTTTCACAAGCCTGACCAAACAAATAAGGAATTTATGTTTATCTAGTAATCCTCCTCGTCACCTAATATGCTACTACCGAAACTCCGTAGAATAATTACTTACCAACATGTTAGCGGGTTGAACTTTGATTAGAAATATCTGGTAAGCATCATTTCCTCCTTGACTCACACAAGTTTGTAAAATATTCTGTTTTTTTCAAGAAGGCTTTGGAAATGAGACACGACATAAAATATTTTTAGATGTTGGTCAACTTTTACGTGCTGTATCTCGGCAACTGTTTACCACAGGGTATTCCGCTTTATCTATTAAAGTTTTTTCTATGGAATATGAAACGTACAATGTTTTTGAATGATCCCATCAGGAAGTCTTTTTCATCTCTGGTAAATTTCACCTCTCTTACGAAAATAGAGTAGTGATACCGTACGAACTGATTTACACAAATCAGAATTCTGGAAATTTATATCACAATGAACACTTCGAACCAAGAAGACTATCTAGTATTTTTCATGATTTATTACCCTCTCTTTGATCCCTGCTGACTGGCCTATACCTAAGAAGTTCGTCTTCGATCATATGACTTCTGCCAATACGGTGAGTCATTTAAATAACGTCACTGTTAAGCGGACAGATATTTCAAACTTATAGTCTGTGACATTCGGCCTACTTGATTAAAGGATACTCGCTTTCTACGATAATCGGTTGAGTTCAAGTGGCGGAAAATGGCATTGAACCATGAAGCCATTACATTCCACCTTTTCATGAATGAGGAATTTCATGAAAAAGCAAATCAATATTTCATGAAGACGTTAGTATTGATTCCAATCATCTTTCGAACAATTCGTTCAAGTCAGTGTCAAATCTACCTACACAGTAGGTTTTGGCTGGCACCTGGCAGAAAACAACTACTCCCCTGGCTAATACCACCAAGGGCATTGAATTATATCCGACCGAATAATGATTCTTCTCCAACAAGGAGTATGGACGAATAACTATTCATGCGGATGGTGAGAATGAAAAATCCTTTATGAAATTTCTTTCAATACAGAAATGTACTACACAACTCTTATGAAAATAATCGAAGGAGACTGCTTGCGCTCCCAAATTCTTTATTTCCAGGTATAGAGATAATGCTCTCAATCTAATGGTGAATATCAAATCGGTCCAATATAGATATATCATAAGTGGATGAATTGATATTGAATCAAAATGGAATTATTTGAGAAAATGATATTCGAATATGAAAATTTTTCCACTATCGTAATCGTAATTCTGACTGCATATAGCCTGGTCAACAAGTTCCCTTCAGGTCAAGCTTTTTTCTCCGCCTCCGAAAAATTCGACTCGGTTTAGCGTGTAGATTATGTTTGAAGGAATTACAAAAATTATAAACTATTTATTCGAAAAGAAAACTGTTTTTTTTTCTGTGCAAATATCTCAAGAACTATTTGACAGTTTGCAAATCTGTCCTGGAACTGTAAGTCCAATATTTATTATTTTCCCAAAAGTTGAACATATGTCCTGGAAGTACAGGTCCACGTTGGACCTTCAATGAAGGAATATTTTGTCAACTTATCGAATATCGGAATAAGGAACTGAAAAAAAAAACAGGCACCCACAGTTAATCATGCATCAGTTAATCAACGATATTGTTTCTGCCTAAACAAGAACATTGCAATTGCGATAATTACTGTTGAATAACAAATCTGATAATTTTCCCTTTCTCGAAGCTATTTCTGAAAGGTCTCAGAATAGATTAAATGGTTATTTTTCAATTAGTTGTCAACAATTTACTTGGGGTTTAAAATCAGAAGTCTTCAATAATCATTGTAAATAATTTTTTTTCATCATTATTACTTTCGATCTGTTTTTTTCTATAATCAAAAGCTGTATGTGAATGATTTCTTTATGTGCCCTTGTTTGAGAAATTGTGCAAATTAAGATTTGAAAAAAAAATTCTTGCTAAAAAACAAGTTTTCCTACCCCTTGTAATTAATGATGAGGAACCATTTTTTCATCATTATTTATCTTGCTCCCTGATGATTGAAAACATTTTTTTAATCAAATTCTCATTCTTTATCTAATAAACAACCTAATAGTTTTCATATGTTTTCTCTTCTTACATAATGTAACGAAAACAACCGTGTGTTATTTCTTGAGAAAAAAATATTTATATTTCACATCGTTTTTCGAGGGCCGTGTCCTGGAATTTTGAATTCCGGAGCTTTCGGCTGCATCTGCGGCAGCCATCTTCAGTGAATATTGAGTGATTTTTACAAAAGGGTTTACAAAACCGCTACCGTTATATTCACTGTCCAGTGAAAATCACAATTTCAATAATTACTATTGAAGATTAAATTTTCAGGCTTGAAACTATGCACCACTGTAAACTTTAAGTGATCTCTGTATATTGACTTAGAACGGTAGAAAAGTCAATTTCAATTTCACAAACTATATCTGAGTTAACTTCTGACCCTGTATTGCTGTCTTAATCCTGTTAGTGAACTAGTTGAGTAAAAGTGTATTCAAGTCCTCATTATCGCCCGATAATAAATATTCGAAGTAGTGCCCTAGGCGATATCCGAGTATGAATTAGAATACTTTCTACCAGCATCTTGAATGAAGATGTTCTACAAGAGTTATGAACCATATAATAACTGTTCATTCTAGGTATGAATTAGGTTTAATTGACAATAACTACAATTTTGAAAGAGTGTTCAAGCATGGCTAGTGAGAGAAAGGAACACGATAATCTCTTGGGTGATCTATGACAATGGCGTTTATTAGTATGATTTGAATAATTATTGTACAATTAGTTCGTTAATGTATGTGAGATTATTAGCTGAACGTTTTTTGTGGAGTTGGGAGCATTTCAGTTTTGGTTTGTGTGACTTTTAAATATTTGTGTGGGACGATTTTTATACTAATTTGAATATTTCGATGAAAAAATCTCGTTGAAAAATATTTTTTTTGTCACGAATGTGAAGACGGTCAAAAAAATATTTGAATTTGTATATTCATTCACATTTCGAACTAACATGTAACCGATCCGATCCAATAATGTATATAAGAATCTTTCCAGTTTTCAGTTAGAAGAGAAAGATCACCCAAACAACGGACCAAGGATTATCAGAGGCTATTTCGAGCAGGATTGAAATTTGATAGTGTAGGTGTGAGATACTTTCCCTTCCATATTTTTTGCTCATCATGGAATTTATGAAATAGCTTCACCTCATACTAGTATTTGGTTCAATATAGTTTTATTGAAAGCTCAGATCACGCTGCAGAAGACAAAATATTATTGTCGAGCTGACGCATGCATGTTACCTATCAAAAAGATTTACATAATTCTAATTCAATAAAACGGTGATAGAAACAACATCAGAAACTACAGACCTATCAGTAAATAAGTATATCCGGCAAACAAATATCTGAAGAATCCAAAGATATAATGATTCAAATAAAATGCGGTTTCTTCCTTTCGATTAAATAGAAACGAATCATGTGGATGTCGTTTACACTGACTACATCAAGGCTTTTGATTAAATCAGTGGCAAAATTTTAATTACTAGGCATGCTGAGGACGGTGTTGGCAGCTTCTTTCTGAAATTGATATAGCCCTATTCGCTAGGCAGAACTCAGAAGATAACACTTAATGGATAATATTTCAGATCATTTTGAATCAACGTCTGGAGTCCCCCAGAGAAGTCACTTTGGACAGCTACTCTATGCAGATGATTTTAGCTGTATCTTGCAGTGAATGACCTGAATGACTGCAAGAGGATACAAAAAGATATAAATCTCCTACTAATGTTTTGTGATAATAATAGCCTCTTCTTGATCCTTGGTAAATGCGTGACAATCACCTCCACCAGAAACATAAATAAACTTGAATACGAATAAAAAATAAAAAATGATGAATTGAAATATGTATCTGAAGTGAAAGACCTAGGAGGACTGATGTACTCTAAACTGACACACTTGGAGAAAACGACTAAGAAATGCAACAAAATTACAGGATTTTTCAAAAGGTGCTGCCAGAATTCTAGAAATGCAAGGTTCACGTCGGTTGTTTGGAATCCGCAATGTGAAGTTCTCCGATAGAATCGAGAGAGTACAGAGAAAATTTCTCAGGTAAGCATATTGCTTATGAAACAAATGTACAAATCATAAATAATGACTACGGTACATTGATGAACACAATATATTACCACTCAAAGATAGGCGGAAGATAATAGACTCGATAATGATATCCAAGCTGATGAAGGATATACTCTCAGAGATCGGATTCAATTTTCGGATTGGACATGTGAGGAATACAGAACTATTTTAAATGCCGTTTAAAAAAACAACGCTGCACAGAATTCACCACTAGGTATGCATTGTTTAGCACATTTAACAGCACCAGTAATGACATTATATATTTCGAATTGAGTTCCAGACCTATTGTCTTTCTAAATTCACTATTTCCAATTCCATAATCTACTTTCTGTTTGCTCATGTTTCTTGATTTTTTTATTTATTGTTCACAACCCACCAAACTATATAAATGTGCAAAAAAATTGAATGAATTTAAATTTATGCAATTTTCATACTGATATACTAAGATTTAAAATACTCGACCGTATATAAAGAAGAACCAGAAAATCTATAATGAAGAAGGATCTTCAACACTGAATATTTGTAGCACTCAGTGTTAGCATAAGACGATAGTTCCATAGAATGGATTTTCTTTACCTGTGATGTCTTTTTTCAGTTCTTAATGATTTTTCTCAAAGGAGTATCACTTCTCGTTTCTCTTCAGTGTTTCAACTCCAAATTGAACTTATAAATATTTTTAGTGGAGTCCCGAAAATTTTCTAGTGCAGAATTTCCTTTTATGAAGACTTTTCATTATTTCTGATATTCGCAATACTTTCAGAGATATTCGAAAAAAGCTGAAACCGTTTAATTATAACTTGAAAGCGTTTGTAATTTATTTTGGAAATTCAAGTTTTCTTCAAAGTTCCTGCATTCTATTCTCAATCACATGACATTTCAATTAATAATTCCGATGAAGGTGATCGGGGAAAAAGTTGAGAAGGTGCTTGTTGTCTAGACTGATTTTTATCGAATCCATCCAGATATTATTGAATTTGGTGGAGGTGCAAGGTAATTTGGAAACCATTGGAAGTAAAAAACATGTACACAGTTCATTGAAATGAGCCTCTTGCTGAAAAATAAGCTTGTTTTCTCTGAAGGAGAAAGGTGGATATATCATGGAATAATTCTTTGGGATTTCCCTCCCCAGAAATAAAAAACAAGATATATATGGTTCATCTTTACGACCTAGACGTTGCAGTCTCATAATCTGACGATTATCTGGAGCGATTCGCCTGTTCTCATTGACCTTAATTGATTGTATTCATTCAGGAAAAAGCGTGCAAATAAAAGAGTGTATGTTTTTTTTAATAGAATACTTGTATTCATAAAAATTTTCACAAATTTTAAAATGTTGGATATTCGTTGTAAACAATATCATGCCACGAACGATTCTGCGTGATCAACTGCCATGGTGAGAGAAACCAGAGTGGGGACGGAGTGAGAGAGCAATAGATAGAGAAAAAGTGAGAGAGAAATAAAAACCCGGAGAAGGGAATATCGGCATCACGTAGCTGCACGCATTAAACTTTATCAATAGATTTTTATTATGTCGGCTTGTAGAAGTCGTCAGATATATATTTTTTGCAATTTTTGATTCATTCCCTCCACAAATTTGTAGCCCTCCTCCTTCTTTAGGTCACTCTCGAATTGTCAGATTAGTGAAATATACACGTTTCAGGATGCAACCAACTCACCATACCTTAATCTGACGAGCTCGAGAATTTCAAATGATCAATTTATTTTACTAATCTGATCCTTTATCCTTGAAGGGTGGCCATATATACAGTGCGCGGCTAAATTATGGAACAAATTCGATATTTCGCAAGCGTTGTGCTTTTGACAGAAATCCTGAGAGAAGTCAATTTTTGTTGTCATTTGGACAGGGTGAACAAAAATTAATATTTTATTTCAGTAAGAGAATAACTTTATATCCAACACACATATCAACGACCGATGACAATACAAGAATTTCATAATATTAATGTAATAATAATGATAATGATAAGAATTTTTCATTTCAATTTTCACTCAAATCAAACCCTCCGAATAATCTAAAATTTAGCACATATCAAGTAGGTACCGACGAATCTAAAAATTGAATAATAAATAATAGTTTTGAAACAACTAAAGACACACGCTTTATTGTACTATGAAATGAAAAGTAAGGAATAATATTCAAAAACTAACTTTTATGTTAGCAAAGCGGACGCGGACCGATAGAGTGATCTCCAGATTTTACACCCCTGGATTTTTTCTTGTGGTGAATGGCATTTTGAACATCTCATTTGAATGTTATATTTTGTTGGATATAAAGTTATTCTCTTACTGAAATAAAATAATTTATTTTTGTTCACCCTGTACAAATAAATCAAATTATTAATTATCATTGAATGCAGTATTGAAAAACCTTTCAGATGAAGTATCATAACACATATATTTCCATTAAAAAAAATACTGATAACGTCACCACGTCAAAACCAGTGACATAACCTCTTCAAAAAACACATACAGAAATCGGAATTCAAAAACAAAAATCGACCTCTTTCAGTATTTTTGTCAAAAGCACAATACTTGCGAAATATCGAATTTATTCCATAATTTAGCCGCGCACTGTATAGGGCTCATATATGGTGGAAGTACTTAACCGGGTACAAAGTATCCCCCTGTATATTAATCTGCCGTGCTTTAGTGAATCCTGATATCCCCGCTTGGGCTCCCCTATTACTAGACAAGTGCGCCACCAGTGGAAGGTTAAATAAACTGCCTGGCTCGACAAAAATCTAACTCTCTCGCAATGGTGTTAGGTGTTGGTTAGCTCTCGCGCGTGTCGATCCTTGTACAGTGTCACGTGCGACCTTTCACCTCTGACATCATCTGCCTTCTCAACCCCTCGCGTTGTGTTTGCCTGATTGATTGCCGGTAATTTGTTATACATCGAGAAATGCTGCAGGAATTCTTTTGTATCGACAGCTTTCCTAGTATTCAGATGTCGTCAATAAACTCGTGAAATAACGGGTTGAAGTTGATTCACGAGGTTGTTTCTGAAGCCTTTATGTCTCCGTAGTGTCCATAAAGAATGAGATGGAATAAATATTTTGCCTAGTCGTTACATAAGGTCAATTGAGATATTAGTTTTTCATGCAATATTCGAATCGTTGATACTTGAATTTCCAAAACGAATTACAAACGCTTTCAAGTTATAATTAAACGGATTCAGCTTTCTTCGAATATCTCTGAAAGTAACTATTGCAAATATCAGAAATAATGAAAAGTCTTCATAAGAGGAAATTCTGCACTAGAAAGTTTTCGGGACTCCACTAACAATATTTATAAGTTTAATTTGGAGTTAAAACAAGGAAAAAAAACAAGAAGTGATACTCCCTTGAAAAAAATTATTAAGAACTGAAAAGGGACATCACAGGTAAAGAAAACTATCGTCTTATGCTAACACTGAGTGCTAAAAATATTCAGTGTTGAAGATCCTTCTTTGTTATAGATTTTCTGGTTCTTCTTTATATACGGTCAAGTTTTTTCAATCTTAGTGTATCAGTATGAAAATTGCATAAATGCTATAAATTTAAATTTATTCAATTTTTTGCATATTTATTCATTCATTTAACACTAAGGGTGTTACAAATAATTTTAACAATCCAATGACAGAATCCTCAATCAATAAGATAGTTCAGTGGGTTCTGAACAAAAAATAAAAAAATCAAGAAACATGAGCAAACAGAAAGTAGATTATGGATTGAAAATAGTCAATTCAGATAGACAATAGGTCTGGAATCAGTGAATTCATAAGTCACTTATCGATGGAGTTATTCTCAATTTTAAATTTGAAACAATACAAACTTAATTCGAAAAATATAATGTCATTACAGGTGCTGTTAAATTTGCTAAGCACTATATACCTAGTGGTGAATTCTGCACAGCGTTGTTTCTTTAAACGGTATTTAAAATAGTTCTGTATTCCTCACATGTCCAATCCAAGAATTGAATCCGATCTCTGAGAGTATATCTGGGCCCTGCGTTAGTTTGTGCACTCATATCAGACATATACTTCAGATACGAAAGTAACAAAAATTATTACAGTTTTCCCTAGTATTTTATATTGATAATAAATTTTCATCAAGTATCGGCCAGTTCAATTCCTACACGAAAATAACAGTGTCAATTAGCTAAAATGAATGTGTTTTTCGGACGCTGGATATAGAAAATAGTACCTCAGGTTCATTTTAGCACCACACCTGAACGGGCAGGAAGGCGAGGGATCTGATTGAGCGATGCCGTTTGACGACCAATGAGCTGTAGGGAGCTTCATCAGTTGAAGTTAGTATTGTGATTTGGCTGGTCCGCTCCTAGGGGGGCTGATTGGTTAGACTGCGCTATTGATAGAAAAGTCGAAACGTCGAATAGTCAACAATCTGCACCCGGATTAATACCCGAAAGGGCTGTTTTCTATGGTTTCAATTAGATCAACCGTCGTGTAGATCACGGGCTAAATTCTGTTACCAACTCAAGAAACATTCGAGACTCTCATCAACGAATATAGAAATAGTTCTCAGAATGGAAATAATTTCCATCTTATGGAATCCACGGACTTACTAACGTAATTTGAAAACACATGTGTTAAATACTTATAACGGTTTTCAAACTGTCTGGATAAAACAACAGTACAATAAGGCGTTTTTCAATAACGCCATCATGGTTTTTTATTGAATATCTGCCAATTTCACCAGTAATTTCAATCGACGCCTTATTTGATAATGTCTTCCTATGGAAAGTCTCAAATAATAATAATAATAACAGTCATTTATTCCCAAGAAACTACAGTTTATAAATGGGGAATATTTATATAATACATTCATTAAAAAGCTCAATCAGAATTGTTTATTACTCGAAAATAAAAAAATAAAATGATTTTTCAATAAAAATTATTCTAACAAATAACGCTTCATAGCACATTTGAATTTGTTCATTTGAGAAAAACATTTTATTCGAGTGGGTAATCCATTATAAGTGATAACACCTTTATAGAAAATAGATTTTCTGGAAAATTCCGTCTTGAGATTTTTTGTTAACAAATTATTGAACTGCCTCGTTTTGTGGTCATGTACACTGTTAGATTTAAAAAAATTCTAAATAGAATGTTTCTTATTAGTCACAATAGAATGCAAAATAGTACATATTTTCAGTTCATTAATCGAATCGATGTCGAGGAGACGATTTGGTTTATAAATATTCCTTGTTGGTTCCAAATGAGGTAAATGAAAAATGCATTTAATTGCTTTATTCTGTAAAGACTTCAGTGGTTTCAGAATGGTATTCGACGCAGTACCCCATATGCTGATTAAATATTGTAATTTCGAATAAATAAGTGAAAAATAAATTAATTTTAGATATTTCAAGGTATATAGCTCCCTATCTTGTACAAAATTCCAATGACTGGTGATATTTTTTTTCGGATCAGATCAATATGAATATCCCACGAAATATTTTCATCAATATCCAGACCTCAAAATTTTATATTATATGACCTGTTTATTTTTTGTTGTCCTAGCAATAAAAATTTC
Source organism: Zygogramma bicolorata (assembly GCA_032362365.1). Taxonomy (NCBI): domain Eukaryota; kingdom Metazoa; phylum Arthropoda; class Insecta; order Coleoptera; family Chrysomelidae; genus Zygogramma; species Zygogramma bicolorata. The sequence continues at coordinate 45,106 of JAVJAQ010002498.1, forward strand.
GATTGTGATAATTTTTTTTTTATCAATGAACAAGAAAGATGATTTTTCGAAATTTAAAGTAAGTTTATGAACATTGAGCCAAATAAATATTTGTTTCGAATCATTTTCCATTTGACATTGGATCACTTGCAAATCTTTATTGAAATATATTAAAGTTGTATCATCAGCAAATAATACTAACTTCCCAGTGATGTTCAATTCTGAAATTGAATTAATATATATTAGAAACAGTAGAGGTCCTAGTATGGATCCCTGTGGGACTCCACAAACAATTTTTTCCAATGAACTCTCACAGTTTTCCAAAGATAGAAATTGTTTCCAATCATTTAAATAATTTTGTAACTATGAAAATGTATTACCTCTGATACCTATATCGAATAACTTATTCAACAAGATTTCATGATCAACAGTGTCGAAGGCTTCACAGAGATCTAGCGATAGAAGTCCACATTTATTTTTTTCATCTAATTCCAATTGGATATTAGAAATCATATCCATTGCTGCACATTCTGGAAATGACTCACATAAAGACCTTACTAAACAGCACCAATAAACGATGAGATTGGGACCTTTGGTGTATAGTTAGAAAACTCAGAGAAGTCGGGAATTTACGAGATCAGATTGCAACAACAAATACATCGGCCAGAGCCGAAGAGCTATTAAAACCCATTTCGAAGAGAATTTTGCACATATGGAATACGTATGGGTGGAAAAATCCAGTGTCGCCCAACACGCTCTAGACAATGACCACAAAATTGGTGAAAGCCATCTGAAACTGATCAAGCATGAGCATGACACAAAACTACTCGATGCATGTGAGAGTCTAGAAATAGCAAAATGTAAAAACAGCACGAATGGTGACGAGGGACCTATTACTTTCAGCCCGCTTTTCCATTTATTGTTGAGAAAGTAATCAGAATAGTCAATAATAATAGATGACCGAACTTGCAGGTATCGACTGCACTAGTTCATTATCGAGAAAATGATCAGAATGATTACTAACAGTAACAAACAAATTCCATATCAGACCAAAAAAACTTTGGGTATACAAACAACTAACCCTAGCTTCGGGGCATGGCCCAGCTCTGCAGGTTGACTGGCACTCATTCGATATCTGAAGTTAAGCAATGCCGAGCGCGGTAAGTACTTGGATCGGTGACCATACAGGGAAATACCATGTCAAAAGCCCGTACAGCTGCAGCGGAATAGCATATCATAGCTCGCAGACAATATATCAATGAGCACCAGATATATTGAGGATATGCCATCCTTCGGAGGGGACGTGAAGCCGTCGGTCCCGAGTCCATGGATGTTTTGGCTCGTTACAGATCCCTACCTCTGGTTGGAATACCAGAGGGTTCGGCAAAATTTCCGGTTGGGGGAAGTGTGCTCACCGGCGTCGGTGATTGGCCTTGGTAGCGGAAATGGGCCGACGTTAAATAAAGATTTCAAAAAAAACCCTAGCTTCAGATTAAGTATCAATTTTTTTCTCCTGAAGATACTAACGTTGTAAGCGAAACGCACGTCGAGTGCAAAAATATCAGTTTGGCGTTAGGGTAATTGATCTCCAGGAAAAGTTTCAAACGACATCAATAAAAGAACAGATATACAATACATTCAAACATACCTATTAAACCTATCCAAACAGACACACATCGATTAATATATATTTAATTTCGTAACTGGTTCATGTATAGGTGCTGATATAGTGAGATTGCAGTAAAAGAAGGGGCTGGATTCACCAAGAACACTCTTTGTTATCTGTCAAGATCAACTTCTCAAGAAAAACAATAGAAAAGTTTATAACAACCTGCCTACTCCTTCGATCTAAGGAGTAGGCAGATTGAGACCTCAGAAAGAACTCGTAACTAGACCTGGGGAGTAGGCAGATTGAGCGTGAAGTCACATTTGCCTCTTGAAAATGGCTCCAAAATCGGAGCCGAAACGTCGAGAACAAAACTCCAGACGCGGTTCAACCCGAAAAACCTATACCTAAACATATATATATATATATATATATATATATATATATATATATATATATATATATATATATATATATATATATATTATCTTCGGAAGATTCTTTTCTGTATGCTTTCACGAAATGTATTCCATCAGTGCAGTTTGAAAAGTTTCAAAATAACGGTTCTCATATAAGTCTCCATATTATAATAGCCTTACTTATCAATCTACATTTCAGTGAAATTATTGATGACAAGATAATGTCAATCCTCGTCATGATAATGGAAACCATTTATAAACATGTTTAAGAACCTCTTTCCATATTTCAATGAGAAAATAACTTCAACTATATATGAAATTTCAGTTGAACTAATATATGCGGAACGTTCTCCATTCAGAAATGCGTGAGCATGAAATATGTGTAATTAACAATATGATTTGGGTGGCAAATCATTCTCGAACAATTGAATATGTATTTTGATTAATCCATGATAGCTGTGAAATAAATCAACACTGTATTATTATTCTTGTGATTATACTTCAGTCCATATGAATATTCATTAATGAAGATGTGGAAGTTTAATTAACAATAAAGTTATTTTGAAATCTCGGCACACGACTAACATCTTAACCTTACGGGCTGTGATTATGAATATGTGTACTCAACCTTGCTCCACTAAGTTCTGAATCCTCATTGCGACGTCGTTCTTGTATTGTTGAACCCAGTTGCATTACTGTAACAATGGCGGGAATATTCTTTGTTAATGAGACATTTGTCTGTTGCATCAGAAGCAGCGATTTCATTTCGAAGTCTTTGTCCTCGCATCCACATCAATCATAGTTTTGTTATTTTGTATGACTCGTGAATATCTTTGTTGCGGTGAAAACAAATTGCTTTATTGGAGACATCGAATGTACGTATGAATGTGGGAAAATCTCTATTGTGGGGACTTTCGAGAAATTCGTGTTATTGTTTGGAGTTCCGTGTTTTATGGAATTAGTTCGTTTCAACTTTTATTCGATGCTATATGCTAGCAGTTTTTTTATTGGATTGCTGAGGAATATGAACTTTTCGAGACATCATCCCCCAGTGATGTCCATTGACAAAAAAACGTTCTCCAGGAGACTTCTATTTTTAGTTTTCATGATGCAAAGGTTTTAATGTCCTTGTAACATGTTAGAAAATGTACTTCTGTATGAAATTGTGATTAAAAATGGACACATATTGTAGAGTTGTGCTAACAAAAAATCAGTAAGTCGCCCCAGAGACCTAGGACGCTCAATTACTTCAGTCGTCCTTGACTTCACAAGGCATTGCCACCTGGGAGCTCTGGTACAGGTTTGATTTATGAAAAAAGTTAAGGCTGTAAAAATCAAATAAAAATGGCAGTGAAGTGGGGATGAACTATAAACTGAAACATATCTGAAAGGTTGATAATATCAAGCATTACCAGATAAAGAGTCTATAGTCTATATAAACCTTGTTACTAATTTCGAGTACATCATCATTGATATTCTAATACATAAAAAAACTCCTGAGTTCGTTCGAAAATAACTAAATGAGTATACTGAAAAAGTTATGGCATGAATGATTCTATTTGATTTTATATCATATCTGATTCCAATGGTTCATAAAACAACCTTTTTGAGAAATTATATACTGATTTTGAAGTCATAAAATAATAATTCTTACTGCGCAAAGTCCTCGTCAAAATAGAAAAGAATATAATTTTTATTGGTAATTTCTACACCTTAGTGTTTTGACAAGTCATCTATATATACATAACCAGTTTCAAACTTATACAGATATATACGTACCCATAATATTTCAATAAAATGTTTACACAATAATCATTTGCGAGCATCATGACAGTTTTCATAAAAATATATCAGATTTACAGTTCTACATAACACATTAAAATACATTTCGGAAGCAAATCATAGTTCATATTCAAACTATAAAACGTGAAAGAAAATGAGAGGAATTCGGGAAGGACTTGGACTATGAGATCGATGACAGATTTCTGAGGGATTGATTGCTCTAAAAATATTTTTGAGCAGTTCAGGTAGATGGGTGGAGGAATAGATAGATAAGTCATTGGTGTTCCATACATTCATCAGTATTCACAGAATAAGTCAATACGTACATATTATTGAAATTCACATATAGGCAACTTTTAATATTTACAAAAATAAAAGATGTTTACAGTTCAAAGAACAAGGTACTTTTATTGAAAACATTTATATGTACACCTGAGCTATATCAACGTGCACATTCAAAACAATAACATTCTTTCGTTTTCTGTTTTGTTTATATAAATTATATATTGAATTGAACTGGCGGATACTTGATGAAAATGCATATTGACAAAAATATATTACAATTTCAAGATTAAATCTTGCTTGAAGAAGCTATTGTAATAGCGAAACACGTGTCGCGGTTTTGTAAACCCATTGTAAGTGAAAATAATAAAGGAAATTGTAATATATTTTTGTAAATTATATATTTATAATTTTGTTCAGATTATGATTTACTAATATTCATTTTATAAAATATTTCTTTGTTATGTAGAACTCAGAGCCCGAATATTTCTAAGAACTCTTCGCGGAATAGCGGTTTTCGGTAGTGTAGCGGTTAGCACATTCGCCTTTCAAGCGGAAGACCGAGGTTCGATTCCCCGCCGGGCCACCGTGCTGGATAATCGCACGTTAGAAGATAAGGCCTCTTTGACCCGTTGATCCATTGCCAGCACAAGTTTCGACATCTGAGGGTTGACGTTAGTCAGCTGGTTAACGGAAACGAACAATTTTAGGACAATATTCAGTTTTTCATGGCACCATTAATATATTCCATGCACTATCGAGTTCACGAACTCCAAAGATTTCGAAAATTGCCACGGAACCTAAAGTAATTCTCATGGTTTCTAATGCCGACTAGGTCGAATATCCGGCCAAATCGATCTCATGTTTTAAATTTCCAATAGGCGATTACCAACTGTTTGTTATATTTCAATCGAGATAAATTCCACAAAAACACCCAAATTGCGGCAATGGGAACCAAATGATCCATGACATCGAAAACACCTTTCGTAAGTTTCCCGTTTGGTTGCAGCGACCAACTGATCTAGATTCGCATAGTCGATCAACCAAGTTGCTTTATGGTTTTCTATTTCTATCGGTTTTTTGTTTCCTGTCTTTGCCAATATATTCGTGAACGTGTCAAATGAAACGCTGCTGGAAGATTGAAATATGACTCGAATCAAGAGACGAGAAATCTATGGTGATCTGCATTTGGTTTACGATTGATTTTATAGGTCTATCGACTATATTAATTTACTACTCCATGAGAGATAATTAAATAATGATACGACATAAATTACAGATGGTGTCAAAACAACACTGAAAAAAAATATTTTCATGCAGATACCAAGACTCGGTTAACTGTGACAAATTATTGATTTCCGATATCTCATTATCTCATTTAATTTCAAAATGAACTTTTTTTTGCAAGCCAAAAATTAACCGGGACAAACTTGCGGACTTGAATTCACTATCAATATAAATATATGAAATCGTATTATACTTTTTTGAAATTCAAATAAAAGCATTATAGTATATGTGGTCTGTAGATGAAATGTGATCGTAACTTCTGTGAAGAATATACTTTCCGTTCTTGAATGCTTGTCAAAAGTGATCTTCAGTTAATTTTCAGGATTTGTCAGTAAACTAACCCCGAAGTCTTTTATTTCATTATATCAGCAAGATGCAAGTATAATAAGTGACGTGACGTATATGAATACCCATTTTCCAGTATAAAGTTCTAGTTTTTTCTTACTATTCAAATTTTGCATTCGTTCTGTGTCATTTCGTCCATATTTAAGCTGATCCACACGAGAGTATAACCAAATATTGTAATCAATAGATGTTCAATCCTCATTTTTCTGACAATATATTCGAACTCCTTCACGATATAGTGACTGAGTAGTCTCATCAAGTCGTCAAGTAAATCAATCAAAATAATTACAATTGGTGTTATTCATGGCCGAAATAACTGGAGTGAGTGACACTCATGGTCATCCGAAATATAGTCATTCACGGAATTTCTACTTGATCTAATCATTTCCATCTGATAATCGATTTGTTGCCCAAGGAGATAACTCAGGATATCATTGTGTTATGTCTCAAAAATATACCTATATCTTTAACAAGTTCTAGTTGACATTGATAAATATATCGATGAGTTTGCTAGATACGATAAAGTTTCAATGATTTCAATGAAATCACAGGAATACACAGTCAGAATTACTGCAGAAATTGCAGAATTCAATAAGCCATCTATGAGTTTATAAAATATTAGTGCTGAGTTGGTTAACTGTAACCTCATCGTTTATATTTCACCGAGAGTAAAAATGTCAGAGTAGTGATGTTTGTGAACTTTTGGTCATCCTATTATATAGATAGTTCGCGTTATCCATCTGCACGTTGAGTGAGGGCAAAACTACTAACACCCTTCACGGAGGAAACGGGAACTAACAGGGTGTCATCGAGTAGTTGGACTTTCGATCGATAGATGGCCACACAGGGATGGTATTCGCTTACGTGGTACGAAATATGATATTAGGTATGGGTTTGAGGTTATAAAGCAAACAATACTTGATCTTGGTATTTGAATACCAATATATATTCAACCCATTCAACCCATTCATCAACAAAGTGGTATTCGAAAGATGACCTAACTCAAATTTCCTCGCAAATTCTGTCATATATTGATAATATTGCGACGGCAATTCACAAATCATCGATGTGAAAATCGGTGTTTTGATGAAGTTCACTCATTCTTTCAATTTCAAGTTATGATGTCATCCAACTACACAATGATTCTTTCTCAATGAAAAAATTTCCGAGTGATATATATTTTTGGGGCGTTTTCTCATTTCAGGTGATACTGGGTCCATTATTTTCACAACTTTCATCATTTTGATACAGATCGGAAGTACGAAATTTTATAATCACTATTAGCAGAACCGTCAATGCTCTTTGGTGTGCAGGAGTGGATTATGTTCGTATATATCAGAAATATCAGTGAGAGATATCTACCCCAACTGGTGAAAATAATTTTGTCATGCAAAAAAAGTATTTCTTACTGGACTTTTTGTGAAAAGTATATTATTGAGGCACTCAGATTATATTTTCCGAAATGATTATTTAACTTCGTGTTCTTACAGAGATTCACATATAATCCACAAAAACAAGCGTAAATTTGATTGAAATGAAAGTGGGAGGATAGAATAAACTACTGGTAAGTGCAATGAATTTGATTGGCAATATTTCATATCAATCAATGTCATCCCCTCTCATGTCCAAAGTATCATGAAAATCAAACAAAATATTGAATTTGAATTGATATTATATGAATAGGTTTTCAACAATTCACCTTAACATTCATTTAGAAATCATTTGTTTCAATATGAGTCTTACTCTGTGAGTTTTATATCTGCTTGACCTGGGTGCGAATTCTTTCATCGCAAAACTATACCCCCCTTATATGATTCGATCACTGAATGATTGAAATGAGGAGATCCCAATCTCACGAAATAACAAGTATTCGAGATAACTCCACTGAATTTGTTGAAGAATTTTCAAAATCGAAGTAATATTAATTCATATACACCATAGAATTGAAAATCAACTGCAGAACTTACAAGTTCACTGTCAAAGGTCACAGTATTCTGTGGGCACCCGAATAATAATAATACTAAGTGAGTTTGTGGTATTAGAAAATGATAGAATACATTAGTAACGCATGTTCCAGTATGACTTCAATTCATGAATATCACTCATGATTCTGGGCCTGAGCAGACATTTGTATGGGATTCTGAATAACTCAACATTTCTGTCAGTGCGATTGAAAAAATTACGTGTATGACGTCTCGTAGGGTATCATTCTGAACATCCACTTATCACATCGGTGTCTAAGATTCGTAATGAATGTTTCAAACTCTCACTATGAAATTGAAATAAATTTTCGATTTCGAGACAACTATATTTCATCTCTGATATCAGGATCTATACAAAGGAAAAATATATTCAACAGAAAGTTCAATAGAAATAATGAAAATGAAGTACCAACCTTTTTTATTGCAGAAGCCGATTTTGAGCTTGTAGCACTGTGAATATGGCTGTCCCTCTCCTTCTGTATGAATTGGCAGTCAACTTAGTTGAGAACAGTTTTAAAAAGTCATACTTGAGTCCACATATACACAGTTTATGTTTTCAAATTTTCACTTGTTCTACCTCACTTTTGCGCAACATCGTCAAATTGCAAAACATTGATGAGACCTCCAGTGTGTGTTGTTAAGTCACGAATGTACCACGCCTTCAGATCCTTCAATACCTCGCAGCGAACTGTTTCACTTTTAAGTGTAGTAAGAGTAAACTCGTTGTTTTTGGACAACTTTTGAACGTCTCTTCGTAACACTTAAATCTCGTGAAGGTCCCTGACAATTGCAAGTGAACTTTATGCACCCAATTTAGGTGTCAGAAGTGAAATTAACCTTTTACATAAAATCCTGGCACCAGTTTTATTACGCCGTTTAATGGTCGATATCACTTTGTGGATTTTATTTAATGTCAGATGAATATAATTGAATTATTCAAGAGGTTGATAACATCATCCTGCACTTTTCCGAAGAGATCGACACGAAACTAGGCGAGAAACCCGGGAGACTTCAACGAGCAGGAAGAACAGAAACTGGGAAAGTTCAATAGGGGATCAGACAGGAATCGTTCACAAGTCACTAACTTCAACTGTCAAGTGCCGCACTATCGTCCTGAAGAGTCCTGCAAGATGATGTAGTTGCGCCAGCGTGAGTTGATGCACGTGTGTCAGAGTACGGAGATAACTGGCGTGCACTCCCTGCTGTAACTGAGAGCGCACTGGTCCAGCAAGCTTGTAATCTAGCAGGCTTATACAAGACACTGCTCTAGTTTACCGCCTTGAGATCGAAAGTGTTTTGTCGGATGGACTCACTTGATATGGTTTCGGTTTTGTTAGTTGTCTCTGCAAAGGTGACGGGTATTATCGAGTGGTCGTTGGTCAGTTCCTTGTTGGTGGTGGAGGTCTACAGGGTGAATCAGTTTTGATGTTTCAAATATAATAGAAGTCACAATTCAATGAATTATTTTCGAGTTGGAGAATTGTCATGGAGAAAGAGAAAACAATTTCAAAATTCACCGATGTTCTGGAAACAAAAAATTCCATTGAGAACCGGAACAAAATTTTATGCAGCTCCAAAAAGTACTCTTTCTGTTTTCTTTTGCTTTTTTTTCTATAGAAAGTCATAAATCAACGGTAATAACATTGAGATATTGCCATGCATCTGGCATTTTAGCATATCAAAGAAACCTATATTCACATTGTGTAATACTTTTATGAAGCCACTGTTCCGTTTCATTTTTCTCAATCGATTTCTACCAACTTTAAAGATATGAATATAAAAAAAAAATGTTCTCTGGCTGATGAAAAACAATTAAATATCAAGGGGTAACTATGATTGCTGGAAATGCATTTTTATTTGTCCTCTGTATTCTCGGAATTCCCTGGATAGAAGATGTCTCCAGAAAATTCTGAAAATTCATAAAAGGGAAAAGAAATATAAACACATAAAGAAATTGCGAAAATTCAGTTATTCTCAAATGGAGATCTCCATTTGGCAGTAGCGCATGTTGTTACGTCTATATTATATTCTTTCACCAAACTTATTTATTCGGGAACGAGAACTCATCAAAAAAATTGAGGTACACCCTGCGCATCTGTAAAATGGAAAATGCTCCTCTCTTTCCACCCTCATATAGAAGATGCGATAAGAAAAAACAAGAAAAACTTTTCTGTAATACTCATCTCAGCAGTTATGAGAATTTTTGTATATGAAAAACATGATCATGAGCCAGTTATGACAAAAACAGTTTATGGGAGAGGTGATAGGAAATAACCTGGTTGAAATTGGTGCTGATATTCAAACCTGATGTTATCAGAAAATACTTATACAGTTTCCTCTAATATTTTCACTCCGATCCGAAGAAGCGACACATGTTTCGCTTCTTCAAGCAAATGAAGTCGAAAAATTACAAATGATCTAATTATAAAGGTCGTTACCCAAAGAAATAATTGAAAAATGAAATCTCTGAAACGAAAAATCGCATTTTTTGATAAATCAATTATTCATGAAATGAAATTCTATATGGTGAAGAATTATATTTAAATGGTTTTAATTTCGAGGCATTTCTTTGATTTGAGTTCACATCATTGAAACTTTCCTTAGAAATCAATTAGCCTAATACCAAACTGATATTTTTGCACTCGACGCGCGTTTCGCTAACCACGTTAGCATCTTCAGGAGAAATTACAGTATCAGTTTTCTTCTCGCGTTTCGCTAACAAGGTTAGCATTTTCAGGAGAAGATACAGTATAAATTTTCTCGTCCTGAAGATGCTAACCTTGTTAGCAAAACGCACGTCGAGTGCAATAATATCAGTTTGGTGATAGGGTAACTGATCTCTAAGAAAAGTTTCAACTTTCACACCAAAGTTTCCACTCTCATCGTTTATTTGGTACATCATTGAGTTTATTTCAACTGATACAGCTGAAAAATTATCGCAAGCAATAGTTTATCTCGTATAAATTACATCATGAGCCTATTTTCGTTCTCTTCTTGTTTTTATGAGATTTTTTTTAGTGTTATTTCCAAGAGTTCAGACTTTTTCTGATTTTCATCTCTTTCTTCAGAAGACAATTTTAGTTCATAAGCGTCATATTGAATGATGGTAACTGGTTAGCCCATTTTTTTAAACTCATACCCATCAAATATCAGAACCGTTTTCCTCATCAACTTAAGTTCATCTGGCTGTCAACTGCACGCCACTGTACAGCTAGAAGGATATACTTATCAGGAACTGAACGACATTCATCAAATCCAATTCGATTTATTCATCAGATCGTGAATAATTGTTGTGTTATTGGAACTATAACAGGATGGGATGAATGAGGTGTTGCTTATTGATTTTCTTTGTCTTATTGATTCGAAAATAATTAATACTGATGTGTGGAGATAAATCTCAACTTGTGTACGTTCCGTTTGACGAATGAATAGGCGGAACTTTCCTGATGCAGAATCATGATAAATAGTTCGAGATAAGTTGGAGGAGTTAGACTTTCTGGATCCGTGAACGTATTTCCAGCAGGAATTGAGTTTATGTTATTTATGTACTTCAATCTAATGAAATGTGCTACAATCTGACAGCTTCTTAATTGAATATTCAATGGAATGAATAACGATAAGATTGAAAGCATGACGAAAATAGAAGGTTGATACTTTTTTTATTCCTACTAACTAGGTTCTCCTCGTTATTGAAGATCTCATCGGATCGTATAGGTATCTAAAGACCTTTATTTCATTCTTTTAATGTTTTTCATTTATTCTTGCATTTATTGCTCATCATTTCTATCAAAAAATGCCATCTCACTCATTTTTCCAGCATTCGCATAGCAGTATTTTCCTGGATGCATTCTGAAGATGAAGAAGATTATAAAAATTAGTGCCATTATCTGCATCAACTTCCATTTATCAGGCAGCCAATAAGGCAAGCCAAATAATGTCTAGGATGAATTGTCGAGAAAAAAATCATAACTCATTTTCACACTTTCTGGTTCTTGTATAGTATAATAACTACAGGTCCAATTGAATCCTATTAATATGAAACAATTGACCCATAAATGTTACCTTGTTGATTCTCAAAATATTAAAAATTGAAGCCTTTTACCTCAGCGATACCAAAGTACGATATTACTTTGCACAATGTTTGAATCCAAACCATCTTATGAGCAAATGTGTTTCGAGATTCGATGGCTCCTTTTGATCCTATTAGTAGATCATCGCGTGTTGTATCCATCACCATGTCGGTTAGTAAAAGAGCCCACGATGCTAAATCGGGATTTACTCGAGCATCATAGGGACCGATTGGGTTGCGAAGTTTAGAAGTTAAAAGAAAAGGATGATATATAATGTATACCTTTTCTTCGGTAGGGGGAGCGGCTGTAGACTTTCAAAAATGTAAAAAAACTTTTGCGTCTATATCCTACATATTTTTAAGAATTTACGTATGTTAATCTGATTATCTGATTGTTTCCATGATGGGGGTGGTCGTACGTAAGGGTAGAAAATGAAAAAAAAAAAAAAATCTCGAGCGCGTCAGATTTTCTGAGGGGATGTTAAGTGAACCTGAAAAAAGCTCTCATATAATCATCTGTCGGTTTGCATGTAACGCAGACTCGCGGCCGTTATTAGAATGTGAAAAAAAATGGTCATTTTGAAATACACAAGCGCGTCAGATTAAGATATATATGGTTCATCTTCACGCTCTATTCTGCCTATTTGAATTTTTTAAAAAATTTTTTAAATCATTGAACTGAATTAATTGAGAATCTCAGGAGAAAGCATGCAAATAAAAAAAGTGTATGCTTTTTTTGGTAGAATACTTGTATTCATAAAAAAATAATTATAAGCAATTACATTTTTAAAATTTTAAAACGTTGGATATTCGTTTTGAACAATATCATGCCACTTACGAGTCTGTGTGATCAACTGTCATGGCATCATGGCAACAGAAACCAGAGTGGGGACGGAGTGAGAGAGCAATAGATAGAGAAAGAGAGAGAGAAATACTTTATCGATGAATTTTTATTATTTCGGCTTGTGTCAGATTATATATTTTTCCTAATTCTTGAATTATTCCCTTCAAAATAAAAATAAAATTAGCCACGCTCGAGAATGTCGAGATGACGTTTTTTTACCACTTTGTAGCTCTCCTCCTTCTTTAGGTCACTCCCGAATTGTCAGATTAGTGGAATATACACGTTTCAGGATGTAACTAACTCACCCTACCTTAATCTATGGCGCTCGAGAATTTCAGATGATCAATTTTTTTCTTACTAATCTGATCCTTTATTCTTGAAGGGCGGCCATTTGTATAGGGCTCATATATGGTGTAAGTAAGTTTTCAACCGGGTACAAGGTACCCCCCTGTATATTCATCTGCCGCCCTTTGTTAATTCCCGAAATCCCCGCTTGGGCTCCCCTATTAGGTAGGAATCATCAGTAACCTGGATCATATAATTTTCTTAGAAATGAAACAATACTTATATGAATGTCTCCTTCCAGAACTTCAGCTTTACTTTTCGACTGAGTCTTCATTCACCTAACCAAACCATATACACAAATACCGAAATTACGCACGCAGTCGATGAAGAATTTAGAGAATGTAATGCGGTAGCAACTTGATATATCATAACCCAAATAAAATTCATTCATCATTCTCTCATCAGATCGATTTCTCAAGCAGCCAAAAATGAAAAATGTTTACTATCTATCTAATGATGACGTGAATTAATTTTCACCACCAAGCCGGCCAAGCAATCGCCAGTATAACGTTCTACTTGATCGTTGAGAAGTTGTCAAACAGGAAACTCGTTCAAGATTTTCACCCACATGGAAGATTATAGAAACTAGATCCACTCGCTCGGCTTATACGTAGCACTGGCTTCCATTATTCCTTTTTGCGTATATTAGCATTCGTATTCTTTTATCGGTGCATCTGAATCGCGTGCCTTTCGGTATTTAGTTGTATGTGTCGTAATTTTTGAGATTACATATCACTCGCTAGTGTTTTGTTGGTCGACTGGGCACAGCACACTCGAATACAGATAGTAAAAGTGACCACGCCTTGATACAGATCGACCGTCAATCCACTTTTATTTATTTATGAGGATCGTGCGGGTTGTATGCATACGTGGTTTTCTACAGGGTCAAGTAGAGAGTACAGTTATTCTTATATAACTGACCATATAGAGGTAACGATATTCTCCAATTAAATGGAAACGTTTCCATTGTCGCAGTGACTGATTAGTTCGATTTGAAAGAATACGTGGCTTTCCAGTTTCACGAAAAGCTTTTTATGTGTTTACTTTGGCCTGAAGATGCTATATTTTTTTTTAAATGTTTTGAAATAATTTGTTCCAGTCTATGGCATCCAATTAAAAATGTAAATTTGCTCATCTTCATTAATATTCTGCCGATCGACCTTTATGTTAATTTCTGAGTCAGTTCATAGCACTGATTCTACCAATATGACAGGAAATGTAATCGTTAAATTACTGCTCCTGGAGCAGCTGGTGTAATATTCTTGGATAGGAGTTCATATTTGACAGTTTTTTTTTCAATTAATAATAATTCAAATCATTAATAATTCGGTAAATGACTTCAGTATTCAATAGCAGTAAGATTATGATTATTGAAAGAGTAAATTGATTTCGACAGTCCTGTAATATGCCATAACCCCAATCAGTGTATCAACTGCACATGTTGTGAGAGATAATATGTTCAGTCAATTGCAGACGAAAAAAAAATATATGAAAAAGCTGAAAAAATCTCTATTGTCACCTGTGTAAAAATGAAACAAGGGTTTAACTGAATTCTAATGATTCAATCGTAAATTGAGTTGCTGAATGACTATTAGAGTATCGAATTGCTTTCATATAGAGTACATTTCTCTAATGCCCACCCTTTTATTTCTTGAGCGGGTCAACTCAAAAAACTGAATCTTGTGATAATGAATTTGATGCACGAACACTATATTTTGAAGTGAAATTGACACATGGCGACTAAACACCTTCTGGAAAAATGCTAACTAGGGCGCCACCTGAAACAAAAAATGGAAAGCTCCTGACCGATATCTTTACAACCCTAACAGCCGAAGTGAATATCTTCACCCACTGCAAAATGGCGGAACATTAAATAATTGCTGAGCAGAGTTCAGTTCAGAAGATGCTCAAAATGGTTGCCTTAAACGTCTTGAGAAAAGAACAGCCTATTGATACTTCTACAAATATTTATTATTCTTTGCCCTACATTCAATATTGAAGCGGGTTCAGTTTCGTACACCTTCTGCTTCAAATAGCCCCATAAAAAAGGTCTGAAAATGTGTCAAATCTGGCAAGCGGGCTGGCCAGTCCGTGGTACCTCGATGGCCAAGCCAACGACCGTGGAAAGTAATCCAAATAGTTTCTTACTGTCTGGAGTTATGTGGTGGTGCTCCATCTTGTTGGAATAATGATATCCATATCGACTTCATTAGGATTTACTCAAAAAATTTCGGTGATCAGAGTCAACAGTAGTCAACTGTTGAATTTTGTTCAACTGACCATTTTGGAGATAGTTTACGTGCTACCTATCTACGCATAAAATCGGTTATTAAATGAGAATATTTGAACTGAACAATGATGTTTACTGTACTGACATTTATGTCTTTTCAATGAATAAAACAACCTGTCAAACCTTATTGGGCTGTTGGGATTGCCATATGACAGAGAAGAATGAATATGTCTAGAAATATAGATGTTACTGTGCAACAACAGGTAATTATTGAGTGTTCCGCCATTTTGTAGCAAGTGAAGATATTGACTTCATATTCCAGATATGTGAAGTATTCGTCAGGAGTTTGACAATGATGTATCACAAGACACACTTTTCCATTAAATTTTTCTTTCCAGATAGCGCCTTGTCGCCATCTTAAAATTTTTATGTGTCAATTTCACTCCAAAATATTGTATTCGTGTATGTAAAATAATGTATGAAATATAAATATGAACTACTGATTCTTCATAAATGGTTTCTGAGAATCATTACCAAAAGTTTCACACATGTTGTCCATATAACTTTCAAATTTTTTTTTGTATTATAGAATTTACAAAAATTGTGAAATGAAGGTGGAAATGTTCCTCGAGCAGCCATAAGTAATCCAAAGACATCTATTTTCTTGACATTGTATTTTTTAAAGAAATATGGAACGGTAGGTTCATAAATAAACCTATTTTCTTCGTCGATGACTTCATCCTGATTTCGCCTGTTTCGAATCAGATAGTTGGATCCACCATAAAAGCATTTTATCTACACCCGTACTCTAATAATACACTTATATGCCCAGAACCCGTTTCATGATGAAATCCATTACGATACAGATTTTTCATTAAGATACAGATTTTCAACCAATAGAAACCCCTTATTTTTCAATCAAGCATGATGTGCATGCTCTGCATTTGACGTTTGTCAAGTCAAAATCGGTGTAGGTATTGAATTTTCGAAGAATATAGGCAAACTTCGATAATCATAACAAAATGTCTGATACCAGCGATATGGGAGAATCACTTTCGACACCTTCACCGACAGAAATACAGTTAAAATGATTAAATTTTTCATTTGACAAATGCATGATTCATTACTTATTTTTTCATCAACCTTTGTGAGCTCTCCGTAGCCGAGCCGTCTGTAGCGCTGAGATTGAATATTCTAGGAGGAGACATTGGTTCGATTCCGGCCTCGAGCAATCTTTTTCTCTTTGATTTTTGATCTTTTTTTAATATCTCATCGTTTTATTTCTCGAAATAATACTATTAATTACAATTCGGTAGAATTCTTCAAAGAAATTCTTTTTATTTATTGTGTGCAATACAAATATAAATATAATATTTGTAGTTCTTCACTATTTATCGGATGTAGATAAAATAGCGTATGCAACTCTCATGTAATGTCTATTAATACACTCGCATAAACCATACGAAACTCACCTTCG
The DNA here is from genome assembly GCA_032362365.1 of Zygogramma bicolorata. Taxonomy (NCBI): domain Eukaryota; kingdom Metazoa; phylum Arthropoda; class Insecta; order Coleoptera; family Chrysomelidae; genus Zygogramma; species Zygogramma bicolorata. The sequence goes on from JAVJAQ010002498.1 coordinate 61,753, forward strand.
GCTCGTTTCGTATCCAGGTTTATGCTCATATATTAATACCCATCATTACACGATCGTTGCATAATATACTATTATGCAAAAACATTGACTCTTCCAGTGGATCCATCGTCAGACAAACAAGTGATTTCTTCGTAAACTTCCATTCCATCAAATCATAAGGAATCTGCCATAGCTGAACGGATACTGTCTGGTGTTCCTCAAGTGTGAGCAGTATATGCAAACAACTAGGGTGTGGGTCAGGGTTTCAATAACATAATTCTCATTTGTAGAGCATCCTCTATACTGGTTTCCTGTCCATATTCTCCTAGGTATTGCACGCACACCTGTTACCCCTCCGTTCATCTTCAGCAGATCTTGGTACTTGGTAAAGGTTATTCCATCTCTATTGGAGAACTAATTATTTGCTGGCTCATAGAAATCGAACGAACAAACACCCCTTCCTCTTATCGACAGACTACACCACTCATCAAATGCCCTCTGTTATGATTGTTTTCTGAGAAATCTTGCTGTTCCTTTTTTTTCTGTTCAATTTCAGTATGTTCAGGCATGCCTCTGTTTCTTTTTTCAAATCCGTAGCAATCTGTATCGATGGGTCTGCAAATTTTTCCAATCGTTTGCAGATGGTGAAATGTTTGATAAATGCTTCCCAACTGGCGGTGAATAGGGCTAATCCACGTTGATATTTTGGCTGAATGAAGCATATTATTGGAAGTATCAGATGGTAACGATAGTACAGTCATGTGTTACTAATACTGTGAAGTATTATTCGTAGTCTTTTTGGGTTAGTTACTTACCACAATCTGACAAAATCAAGATTTGGGATTGAAATCTATACAACTGTAGAGAAAATCTACTTCAAAAAATTTATGCGTTGAATAAAAACAGTTCCTTCTAAATGAGACGCTTCTTGTTTGACAATAACTTCTCGTCTAACATAAATTTCTTCAATTCAAAAATACAAGAACTGAAAAAATACTAAGCATTTTGATGTTCCGAAAACCAAATCACCTTCCGTTTGGGTTACTAACCCAAAAAGACTAAGAGTGATACATTCATCCACCACAAAAAATGACTTTTGAAGATAACTATTACTACTATTACTATTGACACTCACACAAAAAATAAGTACTGCCGTGGAGGAAGGTAAACCATGCCTATGTGTTTTCGTGGATCTCTCTAAGGCTTTTGACACGGTGAGTCATCAATCACTGCTGCAAACTCTGCAAGATATCGGAGTCAGAAATAACAGCTTGCAATTATTTGAATCCTGCCTCCGAGATAGACATCAGTGTGTGAAGATAGGAGACGTTTGTAGCAACTCCAACACTGTCGAGTATGTAGTTCACCAGGGGTCGGTACTGGGTCCTCTTCTCTTCAATATTTACATAAACGGAATGTTTCCTCTGGAGACTCGCGGTGATATCCTCGGATTTGCTGACGACACAGCTGTTTTTTACAAAGGTAATTCCTGGAATGAACTCAAAAATACAGTGGCTACAGATTTTCCGGCTATCCAAAATTGGCTCAATTATAAATTACTTACTATCAATATAGATAAAACGCACTACTTACCATTTTGCTGCAACAAAACAACTGCACCTGACTTTGACTCCATACAGATCAGCACTCCAACTGAACAATTCCTAAGGAAATCAGAAACATCAATAAAATACTTGGGGGTGTACCTAGATATGAACTATAAGTGGAATAAACATATCCAATTCATTTGCCAGAAGTTGAGATTTATTCTCCATAAGTTAAAAATCTTAGCCTCCTTACTACCACCGAAAAAATTGAACACATTCTACTACGCTCTAGTAGAGAGCCATCTCCGATACGGTCTATTAGTATGGGGAGGAGCCTTAAAAACTCACCTGTATCCTCTAGAAGTACTACAACGGCGTTTCTTGAAAATTATTTTCAAAAAAGAATCCACTTACTCATCCGATGCTCTTCACTCGGAGTCCAATATATTTGATATCCATCAATTATTCTGTCTGAGAATGAACATGCATTATCACCAAAAACAGGAATTTAAACTGCCCTCACATGAATACAATACACGTCAACGAGATCAACATATTATACCACGAATGCAAAAACGGATATCTCAACGATCATATTCCTATATTGCTCCGAAGCTTAATAACACACTTCCTTGCGAAATTGAATCTATTGGAAACCCATATCGCTTCAGAAAAGAATTATCGTTACTCATACATAGAGAACCCCGAAAAAACATTAAGGAAGTCATCATAGGTCGACTAAACTGACGATATACAAGCGTATTTTATTTCCGGCTTCTCAAACTCATTACCCACATATATCAACTAGTGTAATAAGCCTTAGTTCATTTATATAAGTGCCAATATACATAATGAACTTTCAACTTTCATGATGTGTCTTATATATGTATGTATTTTTTATATGTTTTTTTTGAAACATTTTTCACTATTTCATCACTAACAAGCTCACTAAGAGCTTCTGTGACATTCTTGTTTATTTGTCCCTTTTTTATGTATTTTGTTCTATGTTGATGATTATGATGAATAAACTTTTTATTATATTATTATACTATAAAGTGATTATGAGAACAGGATTCCTTTGAATGTATGTCTATGTCCCTCTACGTCTATCTCTGTTCTTCGTTGGAAATATTCTAAAAAATCAAAGAACCCAAAAAATCACATCCTGCGGATCTGTTCTGGCATTTTGATGAAGTCTGCTTCATTATTATGACGAACTCAGTTCTTGTTATCTCCGGAAAATACATCCTGGTCGGGAAGCATATTCAATCATTTTACGGATTCTAGTACCGGACTGGTTTATCTCAGCAAGTTGTCGAACAGCGATCAGACATAGTAAAAGTGAAATGACAATAAATCCGTCGCAATTATTGTTTAGTTCAGTCTCCGATCTTGCTTCGGCTGTTTGTATAATTAATCAGTTCGAGAGGTAAATTATTATAAAACAAACCATTGGTCAATTAATTAAACGACTAATTGGCTCACTGAAAATTCACCAACGTTTCCGGGTTTACTTCGTTGGATTCGTTGGGAAAATGACAAACGGATTCAGTGTTCAGTGGAAATAGTTGTGAATCGAAATCGCGTCCTGTTTGGCGGAATATTTTAGATGACTTCATGATAGTCTTGGTTTTCACATCGTCGAGCCGGAAAAGAGCGTCACAAGTGCTCATTTGTCAATTTTACACGAGTGGCATTTGAAACTTCGGAGTTTTTTATTCAAAGTTCATGTGAATAATAAACGGAAATAATTATTTTTAAAAAATATGACAGTTGTGAAGTTATACTATACGATTATTTCAATGTCGGAGTATAGAGATATAGTCATATGTCGCTCTTGTTCTTAAAACTCTTTTGCGGTTGGAATTCATATTTTTCAAAAGTGTAATTTTTACCAAACGTATGGGTGAAAATAATTGAAAAAAAAACAATTCCGTTTAAAAAACTCGAATTTATTATGGATTAACAAATGCCACGGGAATGAACAATTTCATTGTTCATAGAAACTAGATAAAAAACCTACGAAAATAACAGCAGTCGTTGATGACTTGAAACAAACAGAAAAAAAATGAAAATGGGTCATTATAGTAGTTATAAAATGGATTCAAACCAGTCACTGAGAGGCCACAAAAAAATTAAACAACCCTATCAAGAAGAATATCGATAAATACAAAAGGAACTGCAAGCAGACATAAATATTTTTATAAATTATTGAAAAAATCCAAATAGTACGTTGGTATAACTCATTTCTTAGATAACGATAGAATTCCTCTTTCCTTAGCTTCAGATATTCCTAATTTATCATCGTGAGCTCTCTTCAGTGAAATATTAGCAAATCCATGTCCCGCAGATTTTTTGGAACTCGTTTGGGCTGGTTCAGTTTTCCTCAGGTCTACACTTTTGGAAGTGGTATCTTCATAGGATGTTTCATAGGAGAACATGGTAGGATTTTCTTTTCTGAACTGTTCAACATAAATTTTCGACGTTTCAACCTGTTCGCCATCAGTATTCTTTGAAGTTTTTTTTTCTTCCATTCCAATTTGGTTGTTCAAATCTTTCAAATCAAATAAATTTTTCTGGTCAAATTCTATAAGCGAGTATGGTTTACCACTTTTCCTTGGAGTTCTTATTAGGGTAAGATGCGTCTCAGGAACAAATATTGGGAAAGCTTTTCGATATTTTCGAATATTTTTCTCAATCTGTGAGTGGTGTCCTTCATTTTGGAAATGTCTCACCACTAAAAATGTATATTTTATTGATTTTATCGATGGAAATGTATTTATAGCATTATTATACAATGAAAACATGAAATATATTTTTGTTATTCACTTCAATTGTCAGAGTAAAATATCACGTTCGCTGTTTTATCTTCTTCTGTAGATGGCAACATTTTCATGTTCAAACTTTCCAAGTAACTCCATACACAAGAACCTATTTCATCAGAACCCCGATGTGCTTCACCTCCATGCCAAGTGACAACATGTGACTTCCCTATTTTGAACATTGTACATTGTCAGCTTCATGAACATTCATGAAATGCCTCCAAAAATATTTATCGAGTGATTCAGACATCGAGAAGTAACAACGAGTTTAGGTCCGAATAAAAGCAAACTATTATCAATTTGTATATCAAGAAGAAAAAAAACACAGAATTTGTAACTCATAAACTAGTGGTCAAAAACTTACATTAGATACCAAGTTGGGTGCAAATGTACGCCAAGTTTTTTGTGGCATATTCTTTTATTTGAAAGTAATTTATCAAAAATAAACACATTCTGATTATGAAAAAATATATCTTCTACTGTGAACATTGATGAATAAACATTTGGAAAAAATTTTATGGAATGCTTATAAGATAAAGGAAAATAGTTGAGAAGAATATATGAGAACCTGCGACACTTTGAATAATAATTTTATTATCACGCTTGTTGAAAACTGTCACAGTTTTTGAAAGTTCTGCTCACACGTACTGATTGCACTATAGTAGTTTGTTAGTCAATATCCATTCGAGTTGTACAGTTGATATTTTTTTCGACTAGGTAAATATTTCAGAACTTTCTTTCGTATATCTTGAGTATTATATATAGAGTATTCTTTCGATATTCATGAAAATCTCAAAGCAAGGAAACTTCATTAAATTCGATATTGAACGATACAAGTTGAATCAGTGATGTCAAATTGAAAAAAAATTGTCGGTTTTGGTGAGACTCGAACCAACAAATATAAACGGGATCGTTTCAGAGGGCTAACGCTCTAAACCAACTAGGCCACTAGGACTGTATAATTTCAGTTGATTAGTGTGTGAAGAGTTAGATATAAGCCCTTTGATTCCACAAAAAAACATCAATTGTGACAATTCGAAGTTGACTCATTAAAATAAAAAATATTTCAGATATAAATTCATTACTTGAATGAAACCACTTGGATTTCGTGTTTGTAGGTGGACAGATCAGAATTTTGACGTTTCTACAAGGTTGTCCCTGGTAACCAAGTATTTTGTTCTCTATGATTTGGTGGGAATTATATTCTACTTTATGTGGATATGAAATCATATCCATTCAGTTTACTGGAATCGCCTAATTATCTGTTTAGTATCTTATAAAGAAATCAGCATATTCTAGGGTGGGAGCAAATAAAACCGCATTTTCTGTCTCTACAGCAACATCCCAAGGTACGAAACTCACTATAACTTGTTATAATCATCAACAATTTCATAGAACTCTATCAAACTATTATAGAAATGTATCTATGAAACATACCTCATAAAAAAATTGAGTTGATACAAATGTTTCAGAAAATACCTCCAAAATTGATGTCTGGGTGCAATTGCACCCCGCTCGGGTGTATGAAGGTTAAAACGCTATAAGGTAGACACGATTAAATTTCCACAAAATTTATTGTCTTCGCGACATGTTTCGATACACTGTATCTTGATCAAGCGAATGTTTTTCAAACACTAAATAAAAATAAAACATTCGCTTGATAAAGATACAGTGTATCGAAACATGTCGCGAAGACAATAAATTTTGTGGAAATTTAATCGTGTCTACCTTATAGCGTAATAACTATGGATTTCCATCAAGTAAAGGCCACCTCAATCCAAAATTTGAAGGTTAAAAGGTAAAATTATAAAATGATCGACCACATATCGACCACGTTTTACTGAAATATCTAAATTTATACCAAAATTATCAGAAGAAAATCTCATAGCATTCCATAGGTCGAAAATTGAGACCATCAAGACATATATTCACATAAGAAGTAGAAGTATTTATTCCACTACAATACACAATGTGATAGTAGAACGTCAAGAGTAAAACAGATAAGATGTAAAACACAGAGTGAATGATTATAGACATAATAGTGACTGATTAGGAATGAACATTCCTAATCAGTCACAATGTTTCAAGAGAAAATTTTTGATTTTTACTTCAAATTGAATGAAAGCCAAACTTTTCGTTCTAGAAGGTAGTCTGTTATATAAATAGGTGTATGTTCAGAGAATTCTCTTGCGATATCTGGAGTCTGTACAATGGAGTCGAGATTAAATTAGCATGTAGAGTGGTGTAATGATGGACTTCAGATTGATGGGAGTAATTATGCTTAGTTTCATAATAAACACGGGTAAATATATAAAGCAGGAAGCGGCATGATTTGAAAATTGATGAAAAGAGGGCGGCAATGTTCACGATGATGAACTCCTGCCATTATTCTGATTACTCTCTTTTGAAGAATGAATGCTTTACTAGAGTGACACGAATCACCCCAAAGAAGAATACCATAATACAAATGACTATGGAATAAACCATAATAACATGATTTTAGGACATACACACTGACAATATCTCTCGAACGTCGAATCAAAAAGGTGACACTAGACAGTTTCTTCGCTAATATTGCAATTTGTGGCCTCAATTGAGTCTATCATCTAGTTGCATGCCAAGTAATTTCAAACAGCTACCACGTGTGAGATTTGAATTCGAGGATATAAAAATGAATTGATTTATATCTTGGTTAAGCTTGAGTTCATTACAAATAAACCAGGTTTTAGCTAAATCGATTGTCTCATCTGATAACATGGACAGATTGTCAACAGTAATGACAGATGAATGTTGTATCATCTGCGAACAGGACGCTTTTCGTAGGTAGCATGTGAAAATATAAATCGTTTATATAAATCAGGAAGAGAATGGGTCCCAGAACCGAGCCTTGAGGAACACCGTGATTCACGGATTTACTATTCGATAGGTCACCGTTCAATCTGACGCATTGAGATCTTTCACTGAGGTAAGATGCAAAGAAATTCAGAGCCAAGCCTCTGATGCCATAGTAGTGAAGTTTTTCCAGAAGAATATCGTGCGAGACACAGTCTCGCCTCAGTACGCGAGGCTTTCCCTTGAAATGGACCAAAAAATATCAACTCTAAATAATCGCATGTTTGGAAAACATTGTATTTTCGTGCTGCACTTGCCATTGATCCTGATGAAAATAGTTTTGGATATAATGAGATAACTTTCATTTGATATGCCTTCTGATCCCACGTTCGATCAGAACATACAAGCTACAGTCTGAAGAATCATCTCGATCGACAATTCGTAGTTTGCCCAATTATTCTGTCCCAAGCCCGTTCGATGCCGAATTACATTCAAACCTCTCACGTGCAGAGAAAGTTTGTAAACGCATCTTTCTTGTGGAGAGACTACACAATTATTCGCAATGACAACGTCATATCTGCACTTCGAAATATTGAGATATAAGATGCTGAACGGAGAAATTAAAATGATATTTCATTTTGGAACTCGTCAAATATGTCCGTCATGCTGCCAAAACATCTTTCATGATGGACCATCAACACGAATTAAATGAATTGCATGGTAGTTTTTTTGCAGGTAATGTTCGTAATTGAAGTTAATTTTCTTTACGAACAGGAACTAGCAAGTAGGCTTTCCATTACGATAATCCCCAGGAGATAATTTTGGTTAGATGACTAATGGACTAGTGGGTTTCATCAAAACAGAAAGAACTGAACTGTAGATTCACATTCGATTTAAATGATATAAAACTGAGAACCAGCCCAAACTTATTGCGAACTGAGATTATGGATGGTGACAAAAGGCCTATCCCTTTTAGGCCGCTTTTCAGTTCATTGTTGAGAAATTAATAAGAATGAGTAATAGTAACAGACGAAATCCATATCGGAACAAGAAACCTTGCAGATAGTTGTTGCAGTACCTTATAATGTGAGTTATAAAGTAGATAACCTAAGTCTTCAGATTTGGCATCAATTTTCTTCTACTGAAGATGCTAATCTTTGTGGAGAAACGCGTCGTGTGCAAATGATCATTTTGGTGGTTGATGAATTTATCTCTACTTAAGTTTCAACTTTCATACCAAAGGTTCCAATTTCATCATTTAAATATATACTTTTCAATAATTTTTCATAATAGGTACTTCTTTGAAGCACTTCCTGAAGATCCGTACCTGGCGGTCCAGAATGACCTATTTAATTTTCGATAATGCATTTGCTATTGTGAGCAACTGTAGGCTAACTAGAAACTTTAGTACAACCGGGTCGGCTGGTATATACGAAGTACATACCACAGCTGCTGGGAATCTGGGTAATCCGAGCGTGCCACGTACCCATCTGACCAATAGAAAAATATCTGTCGAAACTTCGTTGCGTACTCAGCACATTGGCAGGATATTCACATCATCCATTTAGTAATTATGCGGAAATGTATCCTTATTACCAGTTGACCCTAGGCATCTTTTTATCATTAATATAATAATAATATTCACACAGTTTTGTTTGATATATTAGGGTTTAGGTCCAATGAAATGAGATTGTCTTTTCAATTTCTAGATACTTTTTTAATAGGGAATTAAAACAACGTAATCCTTTTTCCCTTGTATTTTGGGTTTTTATACCACAATCTGAAAAAGTTAGAATTGATATTGGAATCGATACAAGTGTAGGAGGGCAGATTTTCATTCTACCCCGATAAGTTGACCTACGCCAAAAATACTTCTTCAAACTAGCACTCCATAGTTATAAAAACAAAAATCAATTCGAAATGATCTCACATCCATATATGAAGAGAAATAAAACAAATAAGAACTTACCAATACCACTTATATTCAAAACTGTCGTACAAAGAAGTCATGTGTTCATGACTTCGAAAGCTTTCAATTTTTTACCACAAAAACTGAAAGATGTAAGTCAAATGAATCGTTTTAAAACCGATCTCATAAAATTCGCTTTATGTCTCCATGTGCACAAATGTCCTTTTGATTGTATTTTGTATAGCTATCCTACATTTATTAAGTACCATAATTACATTATTTTAATTATTTGTATTGTATTTCTTACACCGCGGACAGCCAATGGCTTTGCGGTTCCATCATGTTTATTTGTCTTTTTAAATTTTATATGTATCCTAGGTACTGTATACAAATAAACATTATTATTTTTATATTATTATTATTATTAAGTTGAGTTCTTTCTGAATGGACCACGTTTAATTAGTCAACAACTTCCATACTTATATCTGAAATTTGCGTATCAAAAGAATACAAGAACTAATATTTATCAAAACACTTATCGTTGACTTTTCGGAAGCCAAATCCGCCTCAGTTTTCAAAACTCTCACAATGACCAATGACTTGGAGAAAAAAATGAAATGGGGTAACATCAACTTGATGGAATTCAATGCTGGGCAAACCTGGGCATGTCTCTTTCCAGAGGAAGCCGGTCTATCTTCATCCAGTATTCAGATGTCAGGAGTGGGTAACTATTCCTACAAAATCGAGTATCTCGATGCTAAGAATCACGATCAGTTATAATCTCTCATGGGAAAACCATGTCATATCGATCGGTAAGAGGGCTTTCCAGAAGATTAGATTTCTATTTCGTGCGAAGATATACTTCACTTTTCGTCAGCTTCTAATGGGCAACAAGGCTCAGATACGACCTGTGTTAGAATGTAGTTCTCATGTATGAGGCTTGGCACCAAAACATTCATTGAAGCTTTTTGATTCTTCAGAGAAAGGCGATCCGTCTTGTTGGTGATTCTTCGCTCACAGACTCGCTCATAGGGTCGGAGACTTGTCTCTCTTCTATAGATACGGCCGGTGCCTTTTTGAATTGTCGTCAATCGTTTTTCCCTTGGAAGTATCTACATGGATGACCTACGACTCCAGAATTCCCACTCCTTTGTTGTTGGCTCTGAGACCTGTCGAACCTCTGTTGCTCACGGATCTTCTTTCAATGGAACAGCTGATCTTTGGAACTCCTAACCAAAAGAGGTTTTTCCTGAGGCTTATAAATTCCAAAAATTCAAAGTGAATATTAATTCCTATCTTTCGCCCATTGATTCAGGCGGTGTTCTTTGAACATTACATGGATTCTCTTTCGTGTGAATTTGTATATTGAAGAATGTCCGATACACAATAATAATTCGTGAAGAAAAAAGGTAGATTGGGGCATGTAGGGGTGAAGAATTCAGTATACTTCAGGCGTTAAAATATAGTCCTTTTCGGTATTTCAGTAACTGGTTCGAGAGATTTTCTATATAACCGCTTACTTCGAAAATATTTAGTGTTGTATTTCAAAGAAAACCTACGCCGCTTCTCCGATTGGGTCGATTTGAATGATCCAAAATTCTAGGAAGAAGTTTTCCAGATGATATGATATATAATAATAATAATGATTTTATTGTCCACCGGAAAAACAGAATGCATGATTCAAATAGCAATAATGTAGCAGACAAAGGGTAAAGTATTAGGTCTAATGACCAATTCTTCCACAAAATCCTGAAATAAACAAAAAATAGCGTAACCTAGTACAGAAAGACAAAAAAGAAGCATAACAATTGTTGACTTCTGTATGTATAACTAATAACTATCTCTGTGATTTATAAGCAATTAAAAGTGAGTATTGATTCAGTAGTAGCATACGTTTGCATTTGGCTTTGAAAGAGTTGATAGGTAAAGACAAATTTGGTATATCCAAGAAGTAACCGGCCGACGCAATCTGATATGAGAAGCTTGCTTTTTAGATTGCTTTCCTATGTTGTGGTATATCGATTCCATTCGTCCTTCTCAGATTCAAATTATGAACATCTGCCCTGAATATAATTTTTTCAGCAAGATAACCGGAAGTTTTTGTTTTGAGTAATTTATAAAAGAAACAGAGAGAGCCTATTATACATACTAAACCAGCCTATCTCATTGAGTTTATGTGATATTCTATCTCTCCTCCTCAATCCATGAATCAGTCGAATACATGAGTTTTGAATTTTTTGGATTCGGTGAGCATCAGACTTTCGGAGGAATGGCCCTTATACTATGTCGCAATGGTTAAAATGTCATAGTACCAGGGAATCACACAGCATTTTTTTAGTTCTAATGCTCAAGCTCTCACGATGTGGATATATGAGTTTCAGGGAACAGTAGGCTGGTTTTAGTTTTTGAGTAATATGTTTATCGAAACGCAATTTGGAGTCGATGAATAGGCCAAGGTTTTTGACAAGATCGCTTATGTCTAGTATATCATCCCCAATAGTGACTTTCAATTGGTTTCGCGCTGCACTTTTCTGGCTCTCGTTTCCAAAAATAATTGCACAAGACTTAGTGGCGTTTATTTCGAGTTGATGTCTCTGAGAGAATGATAAAGGAGCACTCAAGTCATGGTTAATCATCAGGCTCGCTTGCTGGAGGTCACTTACTTTAAAGGAGACATATACTTGTGTATCGTCCGCATATAAGTGATATTTACAGTGCCTGAATTGCCGGTGAAGATTGGACGTGTAGATAGTATACAACAGCGGCCCTAGAATACTTTCCTGAGGAACTCCCTGTCTTATGGTCAGACTCCCTGAAATAACATGATCTATTTTAACTTGCTGCTTCCGATCTGTGAGATATGATTTGAGAAGTTGGATTGCCTCCCTACTAAAACCTATGAATTGCAAAATTGAGAGCAATATTGAGTGGTACAACATATCGAAAGCTCGCGAGAAATCAATTAAGATCAACACAGAAATATTATTATTATCAAGTGACCTGAGTATATCATCAGTTACATTGCTAAGAGCAGATGTACAGCTGAAACCACTTCTGAATCCAGATTGATACGAGGGCAACAAATTCCTTTCATCTAAGTACGATCTTATCTGGGAATCCAAAACTTTTTCTAAAACCTTCGAGAGGGTTGGTAATATACTAATACTTCTGAGGTGTGTATGTATATCAGATATATATATATATATATATATATATATATATATATATATATATATCAGATATAAAGATTTGGAGGTGAAAATTCTTGATGAAAAGCACTGTATAAAACTTGTTCACCAGTTCTGCACAGGTCCAGAAGGACTTTTGTCATTGTCGTCATTAGTAGCAACATCAACAGAATGATTATCATCGCAATCCTCTGATACCTATCTGGTTCATTTCCTCGAACACCCGGACTATCATACCAGTTTCCTGAATCCATTTCTGTAACACAAATCACCGTTACACGAATGCTCAAACCAACGCAATCCATATGATCTTACGTGAAAAAACGCATCTCCATCTACGCTCCGTCGAGAATTTGCATACGTTATTATTTATAAGTTTATAACTCGCCAACTCGTACTAACTAAGCCATTGCCCAAGGAGAGCATTTCCGTGAGTTACTGCTTATTATGTACGGTTTTTCTCATGTGCACCACGAATTCGCCACAGCGGGAGCACCCGCTGGGCTGCTGCCGGCAGAGATCTCTGGACGCGGTAGCAGAACCACTCCTGTCCCCTCTTGACGGGCATTAGCGCATCTTCGGGGGACGGAAGTTCGGTGGCTTGCTGGCGGTCGTCGTATACCTTTCTGAAGCACTACCCCCAGATATCCTCTGCGAGTACAACCTTTCGCAAAACTCCAAAGGGTACATCGCTATTCTAGACGACGCTTAGCAAAAACTGAGAAACGTATACAGTGTGGTCCACTAAGTCTGCAACAAATGGGAAACTTTTTTATTATCGATTTCTCAGAAAATGTTATTCTTGACAAAAGTTGGTGCATGTTCCAAAACTATACCAAGTGTACCCGAAATGGCTTTATGACAATCACCATACAGGATAGGCCAAAAAATATAAATTTCGTTCAAGAGTAAAGTACCCTTATTTCAGAAAATATAGAAATATGTTGGGGAGAAAAGTTGCTTAGAATTAAAAGTTATGTTCAGATACGAAGTCATGGCCTGCTATTCGAATTTTTTCGAATTTTAGAGTTCTGTTGAATATCGTTGCAACAAACAAGAAGTTGACGGTCACCTAAAAAAATACAAATCCATGTAAATTATTCAAATTCACTTCAATTTGATAAGAAAGACTCCAAACCGATTTGATTGTAGCTACTTCAAATACATATTGAATCAAAATAGTAAAAATATGTATCATCCGGGGGTAATTCAAAATTTTCCAAAAAAAAAAAATCGAATAGCAGGCCATGACTTCGTATCTGAACATAACTTTTGATTCTCAGCAATTTTTCTCCTCAACATATTTCTATATTTTCTGAAATAAGGGTACTTTACTCTTGAACGAAATTTATATTTTTTGGCCTATCCTGTATGGTGATTGTCATAAAGCCATTTCGGGTACACTTGATATAGTTTTGGAACATGCAATAACTTTTGTCAAGAATAACATTTTCTGAGAAATCGATAATAAAAAAGTTTCCCATTTGTTGCAGACTTAGTGGACCACACTGTATAGTGAAAACAATTCAAAAACTATTACATTAATGGAACTGCATTGGAACGTTTGTTTTGAATTTCAATTGTTTTTTGGCATTTGGTTGGTAGCTCTCTCGATGTTGCCGCAATTTGTTTGAAGTCTGTTAGTGGCAATTGTCATTCAAAAGTGGCAGTCGGTGTTTAAGTCTTTTTGGTACTTCAAATTTGATAATTCTGATCAGAAACTTCGTATTTCGATGCTTCTATAGAAAGTATCAGTCAAAGGGCTCCTCTTAAAAAGGCCAAAAGAGTGAAAAAAATTTCGCTGTATGGTGACATCTTTGATCATTTATTTTGCTTCCCTTTACGACTGTTAGCCTGTATCTACAATGGGCAGTCGGTAGTTGGTTTTCGGCAGTCGGTAGCCAAAGATAATCCCCATGTGTTTCCATGGAGCCGTGTCCAATCGCCGACTGCTAACTACCGACTGCAATTGTACTGCTGCTTGGAAACGCATGGGGCTTATCTTTGGCTACCGACAGCCGACAACCAACTACCGACTGCCCATTGTGGATGCAGCTTGAGAGAACTGAATTGAATAAAACCTAGTATATAAGAGCTATAATCTTCAGTACGATATTCATTTTTATCGTGTTGAAGTATGTACACTGTCAATGCGATTTCCAAAAGCTCATTATACTATGTAGGAACGCAGTCAGCGTTTTAAAAATATGGAAAAATCCCGATTTCACAAAATATTTTGGATGTAGCTATTATTATTTAGTATATGATTTGAACCTTCGGAAGGGCATATAACGACGTTTCCTATTGAAAAACTAGGAAAGAAGTTATTCATGAATGAGCTTCCATATTTCAATAAATGATATACACGTATCTATTTATAAAAAAGGTTAGTGAAAGTTTTCATATTCAAGACGTCACTTCGATTTATATCCAAATTTCCATAATTCTAGAACAATTTGGCTACAGTGTACTTACAAATTGCATCAGCCATACAATATATTTGGCAGCATTCAATCGAGAAATTCGGAGAAACGATAGCTGATGCACTGTATATTTCAAAAGCATTTGATTTAGTTTAGCATCGGGGTCACCTATCTAAACTACCGTTGTATGTTTTACCTCCTCAGTTGTGTGCTTTGTTGAATAGTTTCTTGTCTGATAGGTCTCTCTCTGTATGTGGTTGTTGATGGGATATTATCTGATATTCTCCCAATAAATACAGGTGTTCCACAGGGTTCAGTTCTGGCGCCCACTTTGTTTCTGCTTCATATCAATTATTTGCTCGAGAAAACATCTTGTCAGTTTTGCGGATCACAGTACTCTTTGTACCAGTTTCTCTTCCGGAGTCCCCATACCAGCTCGAGAAACAAAAATTCAAAAAACCATTCATGTCAATAAAATTAACGACGACTTGGTAAAGAAAGAATGGGGTAATACGAACTTGGTGGAATTCAATGCTACGAAAACACAGGCATGTCTCTTCTCAAGAAAAGCCGATCGATCATCATCCAGTATTCAGATGTCAGGAGTAACTATTCCAACAAAGTCAAGTATCTCGGTGCTATGATTTACGATCAGTGATAATCTCTCATGGAAAAACCATGTGAGATCGATCGCTGAAGGTACTTCCCAGAAACTTGGATTTCTATTTCGTGCGAAGAAATACTTCACTTCTCGTCAGCTTCTAATGATCTACAAGGCTCAGATACGACCTGTCATGGAATACAGTTCTCATGTGTGGAGTTCGGCACCAGAACATTCATTGCGCCTTCTCGATTCTATTCAGAAAAAGGCAATTCGTCTTGTTGGTGATCCTTCGCTCACAGACTCGCTCACTTCATTGGAACATCGTAGAAGGGTCGGAGACTTGTCTCTCTTCTATAGATATTTCCACGGTCGGTACTCTTCTGAATTGTTATCAATCATTCCACCCTTGGGAATATCTACACGGATGACTCGACGAGTACAGAATTCCCACCCCTTAGTTGTTAATTTAGAGACCTGTTGAACCTCTCTTGCTCAGGGATCTTTTTCCAATAGAATAGCTGGGCTTTGGAACTCCTTGCTGAGAGAGATTTTTTCTGAGGATTACATACTTCGAAAATTCAAAGTGAATATTAATTCGTATCTCATGTTCCTTGATTCACGCGGTGTTCTTTGAACATTACAGGGCTTTCCTTTCGTGTGAATCTCCATAGAAAAAAATATACAAACTTAGTTTTGACACTTTCGTTAGTCATTTTCTTCATTCACAGAACTCCCCATAACTTTGAAAACTTTTTCAATTCCGTCATATAGAGTGGTACTTTCGAAAATTGACGGGGACGTCAGAAAGCCTCAGCCTGAAAATATACTATATTTCTTCTCGGCTTAGCAGAGCGGTTGACAGCGGTTTTGGCAGGTTGGCAGCGGTTGTTGAAAATTTTCGACATAAATCATAAATCATAATCATCGAATCATAAATGGGAGGAGAAGAAGACATTCTGAAATTAGGAGACATTTAACATATACAGTGAATACATTTTATAATCCGACTACACGTCGAATGCCATTAACACCTTTTTGCTTGAGTTGCATCCAATATTTTTTTTAATAACGTTCACGTAAGAACCAATTGGAATATGAAATAAGTCTCTTTCAACTGGATGCTTTGATTTGGGTTTCATTCCTGATATTCTTACCTGATTCTCCACCAATAAATCCTGCCCCAAGCTGAATCAATTCAGTTTGTTGACTCACAACAAACTTGATCAATTGTGAGCATACCTGACCTCATGTAGGTCTTTTTTTTCGAATGAAACTCCGATAACACAAGCCAACAGCTCGCAAGTTTTTAGATATTTACAGGAGCACAGAATCCAAAATAACTGTCAGATTTGGTATATCAGATATAGTTTTTGAGATACGTAATATTGGCGCTTTTTCGAATGAAATAATTTTGTTTTTTATTTCTATACATTTTATAATATAACTATTTTATTATTTACTTCTACTGCGGTGATACCATTAAAAAATAAACATTCAAGTAAGGTTATTATCTTTATCACATATAGACATGAAAAAGCAGGGATATACATGAATAACATTCATCACATATCACTCAAGAATTTTCTTTTATACGACTTTCTAGCATGCCGGTCACCAGAACAATCTCAATCTTGATAACGACTTTCCATAGTTTTAATGTCCTGATGAAATATTTCTTCCTGTTCTTCACTTAAATGACCTTGGTTTTCTGGAAACCGACCTAAGTGGCTGTGGCGGTAGTGAATTTTTATGCTCATGTACAACCAAGAGTTTTAAAGTTGAAAAGCATATTTTCCACTAATTGTATGTATTCTCTGCTTTATGATTTCCAAGAAAAGGTTTTACTTCTTCAACAAATGAACACCAAGTATTGGATTCAATCTCGTTGATGTTGTTAATTGTTAATGAGCTACCTTATCTGTGGTCCATCAAATATTACGGATTTCAGTTTTTTTGTGCTGATTCTTGGGAACTCACGCGACATCTGATTGAAAAAAAAGTCCATCTTGATCTAAAGCTTTTACAAATTGCTCCATAAGCCCCAAGTTGTTATGCAGGGGTGGCAATATGATTTTTTCTCTGGCAACCAAAGGTTATGTTTTCCTTGAATCATGACATTTCTCAAAGGACAATTTCTGTTAACCCAGTGCTGATTTCGTGCTCTGCTATCCCAAAGACATAAAGAACAAGGATATTTTGTATATTCACTTTGCTGTCCGAGGAGAAAGTTTGCCTTTTTTAAATCACCTGCTGATGTTCTTCATGATTAATATTTTCATAGAAAGGTCGGTTTTTACAATCCTAAAATAAAAAAATAAAATACATGCCGATTTCAGATAAGAAATTTTGGTTTTGACCTGGGAATATATCATTACTTCATTACTTCTAGCTGTTATCGGAACTGAAATTGATTGTCCTGTATCTGAAGAACTAGAGCTGCTACGAGAAAATGCCAGACATTTTTGAAATCAGCACATCAAAACATTCAGAATCTGTTTTTAGTTCACCGGTACCAAAAACATAATATTATTTTTTGAGTTGTGTAATTGCCTCATCTTCACCATATTCGTACAATCCTCATACACATGAGTGCGTTAAATTTGATAATCATCATTGTGGGTTCCAAAACGCAACTGTTACTTTCAACTTGCCCCAGAGGGAGCAACACATTATCAGATTGAATAGATCGAAACCAATTGCCTTGTTGCAACCTTCAAAACAAATTAGATTTCATCATACCCACGGACAAACTGTATAACTTTATCATGATTCAACAAGAACAATATTGCAAATCATCCTATATATCAGATAGGATCGTATGTTGAAAATAATCATTATTTTCTACAGCATGATCATGTCATCTATTTCTTCACTGGTGTTGGCTAATTTTTTGTTGGTAACCGCTTGTCGTTTTGTCAATACGAAATAATTCGAACAAATCGATATATCGATATGCCCCAATTCATTTCAGCCTACTCGATTTCGGTTAATTATAGTGGACCAAATGAGTTTGAGCGATGCGGTGGCTCCAACAATGCAGTGATTGTACTGGTCCGGTTTGTCATCTGCTCTAATTATTTTCATTTTCTTAGACGAGTGAAAGTGATTGCAGAATTGGATGTTACCGTTTTAGAAAAGTTGACGACTAACGTTAAAAGCTCACGCACTAATTGGTTTTTTCGGTGTTCTCCGAGAAACTAAATAGAAATGGGAATCGCTTGAATTGGTGTCGTTATAAGAGATGACTGGGCGAATTAAAATTCGGGATAATTTGCTTTTGAAAGATTTGAAAGGTTTCATACCATCGGAATCGATAGAGAGAATGGATGCTGTTACTCATTAAAATCAATTAATTCGGGTATTGCACGGAAATAGGCTAATGGGTTATATTCTAGAAGATAAAATCTGTTTGGGCAAAAAATGCATTCATTTTGGAGTTTTTTTGCCATTAGTAGTTCAATGCAACACTCATTACCTCACTATGAAAACAGATTCATAAAAAAACAAATCAAAATTTTTAACTGTTTTGTGATAGAAATATCATCTGCACTAGTGATTCTTTTTTCTTGATGAAATGAAGTACATTGCTAACATCAAGAGAATATCACTCTTATTAGAAAGCTTATATTTTTGATTGAAATAATGTCTAGAAGATTGAATGAAACATTTCCAGGTGGAAATGAATTTACTTGAAAAGCAAAGGAACATATCCATCATTTAACGAATATCATAAGAGTTCAAATCGTCCATTGCTATTGGCTGGTGGGGCATAGACGAATAATGTTTACCATAAAGTGCGTGTTACACTATAGCTAGCTTGTATATTTGAATTAATACAAATATTTTTTTTGTTAATCTACATCGATGGACTAGACATGACACTTCGTAAGTGACAAAAATGCGTAACTTCCACCGTTCTGGTTAATTAATCAATGTTAAAGTAAAATAAAGGTTATTTCATTACGCATTCTGTGGTATAGGTGGCCCTGCGAAAAATCAGTTCTGAATTACAGTTGTCGGGATTTTAAAAGTGAAATATCGCTGCGAGGAAAAACGTCAGGCAGAGAGGCACCAGAGAGCCATCACATGCGATAGAAGACACCGTTTATATTTATTGAAATCGATTCGAAACTATAATTGGATAACAAATATGTGAATATAACAAGTCATTATATAGCATAAAGAATTTTCAGACACCGTCAAGTTATGTCGATATCGATTCTAAACTATAATTGGAGACCAAATATGAAAATAGAATGACTATGGCCTGAATATTGTTCAGGCTCACAATTTTTTTTAATTTTCCACCATTTTTCCATATTCGGATATATTTTTCAAAACTGCTTCATTTTAAGGTCATCAGAAAATTAAAGCCCGACACGAATAAGTTTCCAGTTTTCCATTATGAATATTGGTGTGTCTGATTTTCCGAACCCAGCGAATAAAAAGTGGCCACAAAATCTCATCCAATTTCTTAAATTCAATTTTCTCCGAACAGAAGTTGTAACAGAATAGTAACGAAATCGTGCTGAGATAAAAGAAAATCCAGCATCAAAATTGTAATAGACAGGAAGTTTCTGAAAAAGTCTCGGAAAGTTCCCGGAAAAACATCTTTCCGATTTTTTGTTTCCCTCGAAAAAATATACACTTCTTTTCCTCTATACAGGTTTGAAATGACCCGAATTCAAAATTGATATCTTTTTTCGCTCGACGCTCGAGGGCTATTGAAGCACCTAAAATTCTTCAGTAAAATTTTCCCAACTTTTTTCAAGTCTTACCAGTGTTTCTAGCGATCGAGTTGAGAGGTTTGACCTGGGGGGAAGAATAACAAAGGGATAAATACCTGGAACAGAAACCTTATTTGAAATTACCAATAATATTCGCACCTGTTTCATCACAAACTATTAACTTTTCGACCAGTATCAGTAGCGTAGTTCATTTTCTACAACAATTTATAGGTAAATTTATTTTGTAAATATTTGGGACGAATATCAAAAGTTTGAAACAATTATTTTTTAGACAGGTGGGAGAACATACTTATTTTTCATTCATCGGAAATTAAAGTTTGAAAATATTTACGTCTAATAGTGCTGGGAAGTTTCTACTTTCAAGTTCGTAGCGAATAAAAAGTAAAAGCAGTTCAAAATTGAGCTTTTCAAATCGCATGCTTTTTTTCAGACGATTTCCTTTTTGTTGTGAAGCTGGAAACGCTGAAAGAAAGATGGATTGAAATCATGTCGCAACGGATTGATATTTTCACTGGTTGGATTTCTAACACTGACTATTCTCAAAATCGGAAAATATGAACTGCCGTTCAGAAGTTGTGAAGCAACACTGACGCAATCAATTTGCATTTTTGGACATTGTTACATCCAAAGTTTCCGTCATTTCCTCAGCGTGTAATAGGTTCCCAATAAATGACAAAAATTCTACAAAATTTTCATATTTCAATTCAGCAGTTTGAGATTTCGTACTGAACCGGTTGAAAAAAAGTGAATATTTATTATTTCAATGATTTTTCATGTTATATTATAATCCACATCATTGACATATCTATTTTTAACCGTGGTTGGAACCAAGTTCGCTTGGTTTGAAAAAATTTTGGGTACTGTTGCTGTAATCATTTTGCGCCTTCACGTTTTCTCAAAACCTTCAGGTGACAGTTTCCACCAGAACAAGATTTCTCGGTGAAAGTTAACAGCAAAGTTCCCATAACTAATGGCTCGACACGAGTCTTTTCTATCTACACTCATGACGACGAGTCAATTGAAACAAATGCGATACTCGACACATAATATAATTGCAAACAAACTTTCTATTTCAGTGGTGCAGATGAGTGGAATAAAATCTCATTGGTCCCGTGCGCTATGAGTGGCCACGGATTTTCTAAGAGGGGACTATCATAGGAGCAGTATTCGCCTGTGTTTCAGTATGTGGGAGGCCTAATTTGCTGATATATTGGAGGGAATGGAGTGCTAACGTTGGAGTGGACAGCTGGAATAATGTATCCGTAAATAGGTAACTTCGTCGATAAATGACTGAAGCAGTGGCGTACGCAATAGTTTACTGTAGGGGAGGAGAAAAAAGATTTTCATGGATTCAGGATTGAACAAAGGTGTTCGAGGAGTTACTTGATATGAAAATTTACATGTTTTTCATACCATACCAGTGAGTTTATCGTATCGTCGCTTGGAATCTCAGAAATGTGGTGGTAGGTGGTAGGTTTGTTGATCATCATGAAAAATTTCTTGACTACATTCTACTCACTATCAAGGTTAGTGTCATTCAAGTCAATGCAAAAAATACAGAACTTATATAAAATCGAATAACATCGAATGTTCAGCAAATACACTGTTGATGTGTATATCATTCATAGACAATCAATTCATCAATAAGAAGAAAGAAACAGTCTATCTAAACCAGCTAGTTTCCTGTCTCGAATCTTGGATCAAGTAGATACCATTCATGTGATATTTCTAAACGAATAAAGATGAGTCTGCATGAAAAATCCATTCATAGGTATAACATTTCATTCTCGAACTCAGACAAGCTTGTTTTTCTCAGAGAACAATATTCCTTGAGTTCTCATCAGTGGTAATATTGATTTGTTATGATCTCAGAAAGTCATTTTCCGAATGATTAAACTGGTTTTTCACCTTATAGGTCCGTATATTTCACGGAAAAACGTGGAAAGTGACGGTAGGTGGTAATTTATTGGTGTGTATACAATTATATCAAAAGTTTCAATTGTCATATTTATAGCAACTGGTATAATGACTCCTACTCATTTCGGTGCAGATGATGTACTCAGTAGAAATCGCCTTCTACTGAATAATAATGATGATGATAACAATATACTTCAATAAAAAATGAGTTATCGAAACCATTGCAATGATATCCATAACAAAATGTCGAAAGCGTCAGTGAATGGATCTCAGTAACATACAAAACAAGTAATAAATATAATACAAATATATAAATGTAAACAGCTAGACAGATTGGTCACAATAGCATCTCAAGAGAAAAATTCGTCAAATGTGTAGAAGTTCTTTTGGGTCAAGAAGCCTTTGAGCCTATTTTTGAAAATGAAAATATTTGGCGAACTTTGCACATTTCAGGTAAATTATTATAGATTCTGCAGCCATTATAACAAGTTCCTTTGGTAAAACTTGATCGAGTGCCTAGTCGGAACTAAATTATTCTTAAATCTGGTAGAGTAATCATGCTTCGATCTGTTGCAGCTAAACGATGACAGATTCTTACGCACATAGCACGATATATCGTATATCAACTACAGTTAGAATTTTATTATTTTTATATGACTCCCTGCATGAATGTCTCCAAAGGAGATTATAGAGGATTATCAGTGCGGATTTTTGTAAGATTAATACTCTTGAACAATTCATTGTGCCCGATCTGTCTGAAGATTCAAACTCCAGATAAACTAACTGCTGCAACTCCGACAGTAATCAGAATTTTGATATAAGAAATTACTGGTTTCGAAAGTAAAAAAAAATGTCAGTTTTTTGGTGAATTGATCCGTGTTCGAGATATTTGGGATTTCGACGTTTCGACTCTTATGATCGAGTTATCAGGAAAAATTAATCGACAGATCTCTATCGATACAGCATTCCTAGGAATTACACCCCCTACGATTCGACCAAACGGTATTTGTTTATATATACAGAATCATATGGAAGGGAAGCCCTGTGATGTTCAAAGAGAACCGTGACAAACAAGGGACAGGTCATGAGATAAGGAGATACGAAGGTCCAAAGTTCAGCTATTCTATTGAAAAAGTTCTCTGGTCAAGTAAGGTTCAACATGTCTTCAATCACAGAACAAAGCAGTAGGATGTCCGCACTTGTCGGTTCATCTATGTTGATAATGTCAAGGATAAAACGATTGACGACAATTCAGAAGAGCACCGACCGTGAAAATATCAATACAACAGAAACAAGTCTCCAAACCTTTCAAGATGGTATAGACGAATCACCAACAAGACAACTTGCTTTTCTCTGAATGAAATGAAGAAGTTTCAATGAATGTTGTAGTGCTGAGCTCCATACATGAGAACTGTTTCCTGAGACAGGCCATATCTTTGCCTTGTAGATCATTATAAGCTGACAA
This sequence comes from Zygogramma bicolorata, assembly GCA_032362365.1. Taxonomy (NCBI): domain Eukaryota; kingdom Metazoa; phylum Arthropoda; class Insecta; order Coleoptera; family Chrysomelidae; genus Zygogramma; species Zygogramma bicolorata. The sequence goes on from JAVJAQ010002498.1 coordinate 85,187, forward strand.
GAAGTGGAGTATTCCTCTGGAGAAATCAGAAATCCAAGGTTTTGGGAAGCACCTTCAGCCAAAGATCTCACATCCCAGACAGCAAACTAAGTCCCAAGGACGTAAAATTTCCTGCTATTTTACGTATTACGTCCGCGGACATCACATTATAACTTAAGTCCAGAATAGGTTCGAAACTTCCTAAACATTACGTACGTAGTACAAACATAGTATTGTACCGTCCATTTTACGTAAAATGTACGTAATTTATTTCCAGAAAAGGTTTCAAATTCATCGCACTACAGTACCGTTCATGAGGACATAGAAACTCTTAGTTCCATTTTACGTACCAATTAACGAAAGTATCTACTTAAGCAATGTACGTGCATAGTACGTACAAGGCTGCGGTTGGCCAAAATGTCCGTACGGAAACTTCAACCGTACCACGTTCATAAGACAATGGATCAATCTAAGCTATGTACCATGAACGTACATTACGGGATTTCTAATGGGTATGTACAAATTACATACATAGTACGTAAGTTAGCTGTCTTAGAGGTTGGTTCGCACCTTCTTGCTCTGCGGAAAATTTCCAGAAATACCCCTCACATCCTAATGTAGTGATGTTGCTGAAGATCACATAAGATCGAACATAATGGGACCATTCCAGCTGACTGTGGGACAAATACTATTTTAGGAATTGAGCCTTGAGAGGCTGCTATTAAACGAGACCACCTTGACCCAGCCTAAGAAGATGGGCACAATAGATCTAAGCAGGTCGCAGCGCATCTGTCACCGTCCAATTCACCAATACCAATACCATCAGATACTGAATGTTCGCCTTTTATACCACGAGAACAAAAAAGCATATGAATAAAAAAACTGTTTTGGGGCTGAGTCTCTACAGAAACGTCGAAATAACTGGATTGTCATCTGATCATCACATTCTCATAACAAAAACAACCACAGAGTCACAAAAAAAAAGAGAATTCATGAAAATTTTACGAAAAGTCTGACTTGTTACATTTCCAGTTCACTTTTTCCAATTGGAAACAAAAGACAATCTACTCTGAGAGGTATCAACTGTCAACAAATCCTAATGTATTAACATACAAAAAGTACGAGTCACTCAGAAAATGAATACAATACTATCCCGTTCCCTTCACCAAACATTCTTTCGAGTTTGCCCAGAAGGCAGACCCTTATGGAAGCAAGGGTCAGCTAATTGTCTTGGGTGCCGACGCGCTCTGAGGCGTCTTACTCATATTAACGGTAGCGCATTTGCTATTTCAACTTTAGAGAGACCCAGAAAAACCCACAGTGCTACCGGGTCGGTTGGTGTATTCAATACAGGTATCACACCTACCAGGATTTATATCTAGGCAACTAACAATTGCCTATCGCACTGAGCCGGCCAGAAAAATTCTGCCCTGACCGCGGATTGAACCAGCAGTGCAAGAGCCTCAAACCGCTTGGTCACACCGCCAAACGTTCCAGTATAATCAGGAACTTGTTTTTTTTTTCTGGAGATTATGAAATTTGATCATTTATTTTTGGGCTTTTCTCTTGTTCGAATATAGATCTTGTATGGATTGGAATGAAATATTATCCCTGGAGATTATGAAATTTGATCATTTATTTTTGGGCTTTCCTCTTGTCCGAATATAGATCTTGTATGGATTGGAATAAAATATCATCCTGTTGAGTGTTTTTTTTTATAAATAGCTCTCTATTTTGCTTCGTGTTGGTATTACTATGTTTTCTAGTTATTTGATTCAATTTTCATACGCTTGGTATACAAATTGAGCCAGAAAAAGTGATTTCTATATAACCCAGGGCCCGTCGTCGCCATCAAGGCAGCAGAGTAGTTTTTTGTGAATAGAGAGTGTTTGTAATTTTTTTATTTTCCTTCTTTCATAGAAGTTGTCATTATAATTTTTTGATTCCGAGGAGAAAATTGCCAAAAAATAATTTGAAAATCTATATTCATTTTTGCCAAAAACTCAATAACAAAAAAGTATTTATTCAGTAATTCATCTCTCACCTAGAGTCGTTAATTTTTTTAGACCACCATCTTTCTGAACTATAAGAGTCTCTATTTCAATATTTCAACGGCTTCAACCCAGTAGGTGAATATTTTTTTCACGGACGGCGGGGGGAAAAAACCCGGCCCCCCGCGGGCATCATAATTACACTTGAGAGCTTTGTTTTGTCGAAGTCCTCAGATGCGTTATCAAACCACTTCATGTCTGGGGATCGGCGTGAAGTGTCCAACTATAGACCCATATCTCTTCTCTCAAATGTAGCAAAAATTTCGAAAAAATAATTGAAGCAAGGATAGCGGGATTTGTCAAAAATTATAAACTGATATCGGAGAGGCAGTTTGGGTTTGTGGAGGGGAGATAAACACAAGATGCCAGAACGGAGTTAATCAAAAAAATGTATAATGCTTTAGACTTGAGAAAAACCTGCTATGTGTTTATTCGTTGATCTTGCCAGCGTCGATCTGTAGTCACCCGCCGAAACTCTTGAAACCGTGGGATTTCGATGGGAATTCCGTATCAGCTTATGATCTTAGTGATCGACAACAGTGTGTTGCTCTAGAAAATGAAATACGAGCCGAAATAGGTCAATCACATGGCGTACCTCAAGGGACGGTGCTCGGTCTGATCATCCTATAAATTCCTTCACTTACCCTTCCCGCCGAAATAATAAGTTTTGCTGACGACACAGTATTTTTTTTCGACAAATGCCGAAAGACCTAAAACAAAAGGTTTCTGCGCATTTCCCATTATGCAAGGAGTTTTTCGAACAAATTACGATGAATCTAAAAAAAAAATATGCTCAGTGCCCTTTACCAGTTATGAGACAAACCTTCCAGATTATTCTGTTATAGATATACCATTTAGTGATGATAAAATACAAATATCATGTTCAAAACAAACAATATCTAGGTATAACCCTCGACACCAATCTTAGATGGAATGTGCACACAAGCAATCTGATTAAAAAACTGAGATATAGTATGGAAGTTCAAATGTATGAAAAAAATTCTTGGTCTCAAATATTTGAAAATAATTACCATGCTCTGGTGCAAACACACCTATTATACGGAATAGTAGCCTGGGGAAGTTACAAATTGTTACTTGGAGAATCTAGAAATAGTACAGAAATGGATAATTAAAATCATTGAATAAAAGTTATACATATTCGAGTGATGATCTGTATAAAGGAGCTGGCATATGTTTCGGTAATCTTCGCCTTCCTTCTTATCACCAGCGCAAAAACTTCAATCCAAGCCTGTTGATCATGTCTCTCAGACAAGGTATAAAACACACTATATTGATATCCCAAGAATGTTGAAGACTATTGGACAAAGACCTTCAAGCTTTACTTACCTTGCTCCGCGGTTAAGATCCATGCCATTTCAAAGAAATAAATTCTCTCTCACATTGAATTCAGAAAAAAATATGGATTTTGGGAAAGCCTATAGATGAAATCCATAAGTTAATTGATATTGAAAATAATTGATTGAATGATCGTATCACTACATAAATCTTTGTTTGTATTACACGTAAGAAAATAAAATTATATATTTATTCAATGATTTACACATCAACCAAATTTTTCTTCCACCTGTTTTCAATTTTTTTTTTTAATTTTCTCAATCAGTTTATTTCATACATGAATACTCACATAAAAACTAGTACCTACAGTAACCTTTTAATAACTAGCACCCACGTACAGGCCCAGCCGTTGTGGGATTCGATTATTCATTTAGTGCCAATCTGTTTTGTCTGTTATGTGAAACACATTTATGGTACTTTGTTGGTGACTAAATATTATTATTATTATTAGTTAAGTGAGGTGACGGCACAAAATATTTTAAATTAAAAAATGCACCTTCAATATATTATACTTTTATTGATCTAAAATGGAGTTTCTTGGGTCAATTCATGAAATTATCCGATTTTCCACAATGAATGAAACAAATTTACATTAAAAAAAGAATTACTGAGCTTCACCCTTCATCACGATCATAGCTCTTCTTGTAGAAAAAGGGTAACAGGTTTTTTCTTTCTCCTGGTAAGTTGAGAGTTGTGTTTTTCTTAATTCGCAATCGCGTCGTATTCCACAAAAAAGCCAAGTGGAATGTTGTACAAAATTATATATTTCTATATAAAAACGCCAACTTCGAAACTGGAAAAAAATTGTTTGTTTCAGCGCATTCCCAGTGAATGCGTGTATTCAGTGTAACGGCAATGAAACTGCAAATTACATATGATTATAACGGTGGCTTTAGTAGAAGCTCACAAAGGATACTGCTATATAATCATGATAAAAAGCAGGTACCTACGCCTGCAATTTCAGGATATTCATATTTAGATATCATTGATTCATTGAGGAGTTCCAGCTTCCATTCACCGAACGCAATTGTTATTGGAATGTAATAACATGGTCATTCACGACTAGGTTGGTATCCCACAAGTATCAGGTGAGGTCCGAAAGTGGCAACTTGGCAAGCAGAGACTCGATCACAATCATTCGACAATGTGTTTATTGACAAAATGGTTAAGGCTGTCGTGGCCGAGGTTTTCAGTATCACTACTTTCGTTCGGGTTTGAAAGCCGTCGTTTTTTGGAATTTCTTCCTGACGTTTCGTTGGAGAGAGTGGCTAGCTTCTTCACAAACTCACACATCTTGAGTTTGACTGGGTATTACGACTTGGTGAAGTATATTTGTATGGATTCAGGTAGTTTGGAGTGCTAATTACTTTATCTGAATTCGGAGAATTTTCATTAATACAGTGTACCCGAGATCAACAGTGGAGTTCCACGGTTCGAAACAGGGAAGACGCTCGTATAGCTGCATGTGATTTTCTAGCGTATATCCCAAGAACCACAGAAAGAATTGGAAAACTCTTGTGGAAATACAAGATCAAAGCGGTTTTCAAACCAACCAAGAAGATACAACAAAGCCTCTGGTCGGCTAAAGAAAAAAAAAGAAACCCACTGAGAGAAACTGCAGACTAGGGCGAACTGACAGGTCGGCTGTAGCGGAACACGCACTGAGTGAGGCAAACCACAGGATTCTGTTTGAAAACGCGAAACTCATTGTCCCAAACCAGGGATACCATAGCCTACTGATATGGGAGGCAATAGAGATCCACAAACACACGGATAATTCCATCAGAAGAGAAAAAGCTTTGAACCTCAACCGAATATGGTATCCCATTTTAAGGAGTTCTAGAATAACGAACATCATGACAGCAGGTAGTTCGGCAATTGATACTGGTGATAATGAAAGAATGTAGGCTTCCATGGCCGGTGTTGATACATCGCAAGTCACAGGAAGGAGTTCAACTAAGACCACGCCGCTGAAGATGGCTGCCACAGATGTAGCCGAAAGCTCCGGAACTTGAAATTCCAGGACACGGCCCTCAAGCCCGAAAAGTTGCGATGTACTGATGGTAATTCTAATCCGGATGAAGTATCTACGGCAATTGACACTAATGAAAATTCTCCGAATCGAGATAAAGTGAATAGCACTCCAATATACCTGAATCCATATAAAAATGATTTACGAAGTCGTAATACGCAGTCATCGGAGTTAAACTCAAAATGTATGAGCCTCTGAAGAAGCTAGCCAGTCGCGCTAGCGAAACGCCAGGAAGACATTCTAAAATTCGACGAACCCGAACGAAAGAAGTTGTTACCGTCCTACCCTTCTGATATAACTTTATGTCACAAAAAAGGAATATGAAATACAAAAATTGATATATTCAAATCAGGTACCTCTTTATTATTACTTTCATACACATAAACAGAAACGGGCGGTACACAATCCGTCTGAATGACAGGCACGCTGGCGGCTAAACCCTATTGGAGATGGGGTGGGTTTTATACAAAAATAAATAAATCGATATGTCAACTCGGGGGCGCCAGGTAAATTACCAAGCCTCCCTTCTTTTACTCCCTTTCTCTTTTACCTTAGAATAGCCAAATAATATATGATTGATATACTCCCACAATTGAGTACGACCCCCTAAATAAAAAGAACTTAAACTATCAATTTCAGTGGTTCATTAACCTTTTTCAAAATAACCCAATTCATACCCGTACTCTGTCAAGCATGGTGCCCCGTGCCTGTTGAATACAGGGCTTCATACGTAATACTACTTATCAAGTAAGACTACTTATCGATAGGACTTGTTTTTATCCGTCAGGTGTTCCAGTTCCAAGGGAAATTTTTTTCTTCAAAAACTGTTTGGTCTGGAATCTTTCAGAACAAGTAAATATCTGGACAGGAACCAATATATATAGTCTGATATGGAGTATACGGTAATAACCACCCTAATCGCAGATAGCTTGAACGGTCAATATACTTATACGATATCCCCATACATGAACCCTTTCCTTCCCGCTGTAATAACCACAGATAGTAGGGAAGCCCTCCAGAGGTAACTCCCTCCCCTCGCTTCTGAGGATTGGTCAAATCTTATCGTTATTTCCGCGTAGACCCTTCACCCCGTCCTAAAATATCGGTTGAAGGATATTCCTAAGTTTTTGGTTGAATAGCTATTGCTTACCTGAACGAGAAAGGGTTATGACATGTGGCTGTTGCGTTGAATCCCCTTAGGGTCTTTTTCCAAAAATACCAAAAATCTCATTCCCTAAATTCGCCAACGAAACGGAAACTTATTGTTCCAGGAATTATAATCCCTCATGGAGGGTGATTTCAAAATCTTCAATACAAAATTCCTTACTCGCCAAAAGCCAGAAGTTCACAAAAATCACTGGTATCAAATGTCTCAGAAAAATGACAGAATGCCCAAAACTCTGGTACTTCCCCCCAAGACCCCTTCCTCCCTTTGCCCCCCGATTTTTCCTCCTCGTTAGGCCAGTTTGATTTGTGTTATTGTTAAATAATCCTTGTTTCTTTATACCAATTTCTCCCAAGTATTCAAAACTAGTAATATACCCCTTTCCCGTGACGGAACTGACGGTTCTGTTGTCGTCCGCGACATCTCTGGAACTGATTGCTCTACCGGATTATCATTGTTGTTGGTTTCCAGAGATCAGATGGCGCGACCTATCAAATGAAACAATAACGTCAATGAAATCAATATTGATTTCAAATATTCCTTTCCTTTCGTTCGAACCTTAACGGTGCTTAAAAAATCATCCGCTGGAAGCTGGGACGTTGGACCCCCCAAGTGATAATGAATATGCTTATTTCTTATATGCTTTCATCTTTTCGAACATGTGCTTATTCCTCACTTACCTACTCCTGAGTTAGACAGTGACCAATTTTTATTGACGAAGTCGGCAAAACACTCTGCTGACAACTTGGCAGTTTCCCGGCCTAGTCTTCTTTATATATTCGAAAGGTCAATCTACCCATCGGAATTCATGGAGTGCTTAAATCTCCACTAACGTGTGCATACCAACGCAGCTGTACAAAACTATATATATATGACATTATTTTACAGTTACTTAACATCATCTCAGTACCAAACTGACAAAAAAGATATAGGTACTCACTTTATCCACCAAAAACCACACAACTCCTCAATAACTAAAACACTGGTTTCCGAAAATGGCACGTTGCCAGTTCATTAGCCATTCCCTCAAGTACAGGATTCAGTGCTCCCGACGCTCACGACCAGTCCATTTTTATTGTCGAAAATACCGCGTTGATATTTCAGAGAGTAATCCAAATGTTGTTATTTGCAACAATTCCGTGAAACAATGAAAATTTATGATCAGCACACTGAACGCATTTTTTCAAGACTAGAGATGCTAAATTGTGAAACATTTCAAACCCTAAGAAGGGAAATGACATTTACAAAGAATGACAATTTTGACATGTTGAAATTGATGTCACTAATGATTGTCCATTTCATGAAAATATTTTGAGAATGTTTCTGAAAAAACCTTTGGCAAAAATTAACATTTCTCTCTCGAGAAACTGCTCTCCTTGGCAGAAGTGTGTCTTCTTTGAATCAAATCGTATCTTCATTGAAGAAAGAGCAGTTTGTATTAGGACACAAATATTCACTGGAATAACTATAGGTTCTATGATGACATTGTCATTGTCGTGAGGAGAGTAAGGATCTGAAGAGTATACTTTGTTGAATGAGCTCCTTGAAAATTATATTGAGTTTGTAGATGACTGGTTTATTCTCTACTTTCAGATTTCTGGGAATTCCTTCGGACACTGAACTCACATTTGAGACTCATGCTGATAATGTCTAAAAGAATCGCTTCAGAACTTTGCGTACTTCGAAACTTCACGAAAAATGTTGAACCAGGTGTATGTCTCCCTGTATGTCATGCTTCTTAATATACTCATTTCGTTTTGATGAGTTACTGATTTGGAGTATATTTGGAATAATAAGAATAATAAGAAGCTGATTTTCATTTTATACTCATTTATTTGAACACCTTAACAATGTTTGAACAGTAATATAACATATTCCTATTGATTCGATGTACAGCCAGATTCAAATATTCCTCCGTCAAATTTTGACAATAACTAATTTCCTTGCTCAACGAGGATATCTATAAAAAGTTATAGACACTTATTCTCTGAACATTCACAGGAATGAAATATTTTCGGAAGATGAAAATTGGGGAAAATAAACCATCAAATGCAAAAGACTTCTGTTCAAATCTACTCCAATTTCTCTATTCATGTAGAATTGTAGAGCATCACTAAGATCACATATACCATATCATCGGCTTTGTTTCCCTGAAATATAGAACATTGTGCTCAGATATGTCATTCATATAATTTCTTACATGCTCCAAACTAGTGGAGATGATTAATCTGCTACTAATCCCAGTTTCTTGATTGGATAAAAATGAGAATAGTACGGTGGAATCCTGATATTGGGGATATCTTATCTACGAAGAACAATCGATTCATTGAAAGACATACGTAGAATGTTGAACTTGGATATTGTTGGTCAGCAGCACAGTTTTGGATATTGATTACCTTCGAAACTAACGGAGATGAGGGGGGTTTACCATGGTCCTGTGTCACCTGGTATATTCTTCGTTTCCTATATCTCGAACAACTGCTATGGAAACTCGCCGCTTATATGATCTTGTGATTGTGTTGACTCTTTTGCTCGAGACTACCAGCATTCGAAAAACTACTGAGAGCTCAGCTTATAATACTCTATCCGTAGTCAGTTTCATTATCCAAGATTATACAGTCTGTACTAGTCATTGGGAATTATCCATTATGCATCGACCAGCGTCAATCCTTATGTTTGATTGGCGCCATCCTTTTATTGGATTTGTATCTGTTGGATAGTCTCTTTCATACTTTTTGTAGATATCAATTACTCTAACATCAAACTGATACTTTCGCACTCGACGCGCGTTTCGCTAAAAATGTTAGCATCTTCAGTTGAAGAAAATTGATAGGTACCTAATTTAGTTCACTGTTCACATAGAGTACAAATTCTTTAACTAAAATGGAGGGATTCTTCAGGATTTGAAACTGGAAGCGGTTGATATTCATAGTGGGTCTCTCCTCAATATTATTTTCGATCTTGCAGTATCTTGCAAAATATTGGGAAATTTATACTGACCGCTTTTCATTGCTGATATGTCAGCAGTAAATATATTTCATTATTGATTGCATTGTCGCCACTGCAACAGAATCATTAAGTCTTACTTTGTCCAGCCTTTCCTATCAGATCCTATATAAAGACAATTTTCAATTACCCATTAAATAAGTGTACCGATCATAGACGCTTTTCTGCCTAATGCGAATTATTATATTCCGTTCAAAAAAGGTCCTTCAGTCGCTGCAAAGACTTTCTACTGATAAGATTCAACAAACACTATTACAAAACAAAGATATAAAAACTTCGATACGCAATCGATGTGAAGGCTATTGTATGAAATGGTAGCACTTCACAATGGTAGCAAAGCGAGTGAACAAAAAAAGTAGCTTGTTTGTTGCGTAGGCCGACCCCGCCCGTTAGAAAGCAATTCCGTTAAAATAAACAGGGTGATTGCTGAATACGGATCACAATGGAGCGGTGTGATCGTAAATAATCCCCCGGCGGTAAGAACGATGGTTTCAGTGTCATTCGAGAGCTCGTGGATTATTTTAAGTCTCTCTTGGCAGTTGCGAAAATGAACGGAGCAAAGCAAGTGCCACAGGCAGGGTTAGGGCAGATCTACACCACTGCAAAAATTGGCAACATGTAGCATGCAACAGTCTTCCGGAAATTCGCTGGTGTCCTTTCTAAACTGCCGTTTTATGGTTTGCCTCCTCAGTTGTGTACTTTGTTGAAGAGTTTCTTGTCTGATAGGTCTCTGTATGTGGTTGTTGATGAAGTATCATCTGATATTCTCCCAATGAAAGCAGGTGTTCCACAGGGTTCAGTTCTGGTGCCCACTTTGTTTCTGCTTGGTCATCAATGATATGCTCGAGGAAACATCTTGTTCAATACATAGTCTTGCGGACGACAGTACTCTTCTTACCAGTTTCCCTTCCAGAGTGCCCACACCAGTTCGAAAAACAAAAATTCAGGGAGAAACATTCACGTCAATAAAATCAACGACGACTTGGTAAAAATAATAGAATGGGGTAATATGAACTCGGTGGAATATAATGCTACGAAAATCCAGGCATATCTCTTCTCAGGAAAAGCCGATCTATCATCATCTAGTATTCATATGTCAGGAGTAACTATTCCTACAAAATCGAGTATCTCGCCGATAGGAATTACGATCAGTTATAATCTCTCATGGGAGAACCATGTGAGATCGCTCCCTAGAAGTGCTTCCCAGAAACTTGAATTACTTCATTTCTCGTCAGCTTTTAATGATCTAGAAGGCTCATATACGACCTGTCATGGAATACAGTTCTCATGTGTGCAGTTCGGCACCAAAACATTCATTGAGGTTTTTCGATTCTATTCAGAGAAAGGCAATTATTCTTGTTGGTGATTCTTCGCTCACAGACTCGCTCACTTCATTGGAACATCGTAGAAGGGTCGGAGACTTGTCTCTCTTCTATAGATACTTTCACGGTCGATGCTCTTCCGAATTGATATCAATCGTTCCCCCCTTGGCAATATCTACACGGATGATTCGACGAGTACAGAATTCCCACTCCTTTGTTGTGAATTTGGAAACCTGTCGAACCTCTCTTGCTCTGGGATCTTTTTTCAATAGAACAGCCGAGCTTTGGAACTCCTTGCCAAAAGAGGTTTTTCCTGAGACTTACAATCTTTCAGAAATTCAAAGTGAATGTTAATTCGTATCTCCTGTCTCTTGATTCAAGCGGTGTTCTTTGAACATTACAGGGCTCCCCTTTCGTGTGAATCTGCATAAATAAAAGAAAACTGAATTCGCCGAAACAGTCAGTACTGCCGGAACTTCAATAGTTTCTAATAAGTGAGATTCACTACGTTACGTTTCACAAACGATCGTTACTTTTTGAAAACTTCACAAAAACTGAAACTGAATAATTTCAAACTAAAAAATTATATAGAACAAAATTAACGGCACCTAAAAAGCTCAATGTTCGTTTACCAACTCCGGACCGACTACAGTGTGACAATTATTTAAAGAGGAACTGAATATCATGCAAAACTCTTTTGGTCCGTTGAGTTTGTTTGACCTATAGAACTCATAGAACACACATAGTTCTGCGGTTTGATATGAAATTTCACTAGCGCCACTAGACAGGCGCGAAATGAAATATCGTTGCCATTTTAGCTGTATAGGGTATATTTTGAGTTCATGCTAGTTATTCCGTTTTATTTTTAGATGTGAGCGTATGGTTGAACTAAATAGCTAAACAGTTTTCTTGTTGAGAGAATATCTCTCTTTTAAGTAGAGGTACGAGGAGAGCTGTGTCTCTTAGAGAAAACAAGTCATTAATAATTCATCCCATACACTGTGCACAACATCAATTGATGAATCCAAGAAGGAATTGAAAAAAAAATAAACCTAAAGCGTATTACACTTCCAATAAGTTCTTAGGAGATGTCTACAAAATATTATGTTCCTATCCAGTAAAAATTCGTCTTTCTCAAGAACGATGTACCGTTTTCTCTTCTTTATTTTCCTATTCAGAAAGTTTAAAACCAATGAAAAAATATAGTTGTATGTATTGGTTTTCATATACTGAAATCATTTGTGATAATCATATTCATTTAATTTGTTTTCTAATTCTTTATTTATCGTCGGCCTATTTCCGCTACCAAGGCCAATCACCGACGCCGGTGACTACACTTTCCCCAACCGGAAAATTTGTCGAAACCTCTGATATTCCAATCAGAGGTAGAGATTTTTTACGAGCCCAACATCCGTGGACTCGGTAGCGGCAGATTTACGTCCCCTCGAAGGACGGCATATCCTCAATATATATCATTGCTCATTGATATATTTCTTGCAAGCTATGATAAGCTATTTTGCTATAGTTGTATGGGCTTTCGACGCGGTCTTTCCCTGCATGAGGTCGCCCATCCAAGTACTAACCACGCTCGGCGCTGCTTAACTTCAGATATCGAATGACTGTCAGTCAACCTGAAGAGCTGGGCCGTGGCCTTATATAATCATATTTATACTTTTGCCGTATAAGTAGTGATTTGTTCTGCAGAAATATTTATATTCATTCGTTGCTATTTTGAAAAATGAAAATACTCATTTATATGAAGATTTATAATAGTAGTATTAGTAGTGATAATTATTTTCATGCTCATGATGCATAATCTCCACAGATTTTTTTATAACTATCGGTATTCATATTCCTATTATTTTTGTTGTAATTTTCGTAGTTTATATTGATAAGACGTGATGAAACGAAAGAAATATCTCAGTCTCTTCCTCATGTCTGTGAAATACACTCCAAATATGTTTTTTACATTAGAATTCATACATTCCATTTTCATTTATCAAATATCCTCAGAATAAATTGAACCTCAGGTTGCAATACATTTTTGTACTCTCCTCGATCTCATGCCCCTATTGATTGGTTTCACATGAAAGGTTTTCTACGTTGCTATTTATATAGGTATGCGTTCGTTTTAGCCCTTATTTAATTTTCCTTATCTAATATTGATATTCGAACTTCATGTTTTTTTATTCTCCTTTTATTTGCGATCTGTGATGAATGGTAAACCCCGAGGTGGCATCACGTTATACAGGTCCAACCATACAGGGTAGGAGGAACACTCATTTGGCACGAGATGAAAACTTCCTGCAGAGGTCTTATTCGTTGAGCCGAAGTTGGTTCATTCGTAGTGGACTCTAGATTTATTCAGAGTCTATGCGTGACTAAATGTCGTGACTACACTCTAAACGAAACTCAGATTCAATATATTTAATTTTTATTCATTAGTTAATCAGTTCTTCCTGCTGAATCTTCTTTCGTTTTTTCTTTTTCGTTTCTTCGATCCAACATGTATCAATAGTGTAGTGATATATTGACTATAAAAAATATAGCCAATATCACTTTTATGAGTTATTCGTGTCAGAACTACAAAACGCTAGTTTTGAACGGATGATTTACTTCAGTTCACATTCAACTAATTAAATGACAGGATTCTCAAAACTGGGATTTACTGACTATGAAAGGAGTTGATCTGGCTGAATTGATTATGAGGGATGATAGCAGATTCCGATTTAACACATTTGGCTGGCATCTTTTGAACGATTTGAAAATCGTTCAAAAGATTCAAGAGTTAGTCGAGGAACTAATTCCAGCAATAATTTATGGAAATAATGGAAAATTTGACAAATACCATGAATTCAAATGAGGCAACAGACGTTATTTTGATTCAAGAGCAGTCACGTGATCCTTGCATTGGGCCACCAGATGTGACCTATATGACCCTTGTCCTGACCTGATGAGAATTACAACCTATTAAAACCTTTCACCTACATTAAGACGTGCTGAAATATAAAAAACTGAAATTTGTTATCGAATTTCTGCAAATAGAACATGGCAAGTACAGGAGAAGAATGAGTTGCAAAATGATATCATCAAAGCTATTATCCAAAAGAGTGAATCACGATTTGTTTTGTCTTATCTTCGTGCATTTTCCGAAAGGTCACAAAAGAGTGGAACTACATTGTAATTATCAAGGAGAGCAATTACAAATCCAGACGATATTTTGATACAAGAAGATATTAGTGGATGTCCTCAGCTTCACTTCAATGATATTATAAGTACCACTCTTATTCCTTCTATCCTTTTGGACAATTATGAAAACAATCAATTTGAATTGACCTTCTCCATGGATTCATTCTATTTCAGATGGTGGGATTGCTGAACTTTGAGGAAATATAAAAAAAATAAAATTTCACTTTGAAATGTATGTTGTATTGGAGAACTAGTGCCCAAGGCCCATAAATGTGTTTGCATTATTTTCTATTTTGAATTTATTATAACATAAAACGTTTCATCTCTTTTCCACGTGAGCGCTCATGCTCGTAAATCGAGAAACTATCTATGATCGAATATTTTGAAACTTCTCAGTGCCAACACCCGAGCTGTTACATAAAAGAACGTCCTTCGATTTTTCACAGCCGTCATGAACGAATTATTTAATAATCCCGATCGCTTTTCGCACCAAATTCATTGTTATCAATAATTATTATAATCGATCTGTAATACATTGGATTTACACAAGTTGTTCGTGCCAACTAGCCCATTGCGATGTTTGTAGATATACTGCGTAACCTTTTTTTTTCAAATCGTATCATGAGCTCGATCTCCTTGATTAACATGATTGATTTGCATGTAACGATTACGATTACTAACAATACTCTACGTGGATCATCGAAATGACAGTGATTGAATTCTTCGACTTTCATTTTTCTTGCTTCACTTAATTGATAGATCGATTTCTAATTACATTTTTTCGGCAGGTGTATACTAAGTCGTATGCAACTTGGTCTCCTTTGATTGTCTCACTCTTTCATATAAAATTCGATGGCTCTATGGGCAGAGCAGACTATACTGCATTTCGTGGAGATAATATAAAATTTAGTACACTTTCAATGTTCAGATTCAGAAGGATATTTTGGTCTCAAGCAGCCATTGACGACCTTGACGACTCACATATGTAATGTAAACAGCATGAACAACTGAAGAAAAAAAAATGATTCAAAAACCAAACAAGTTGTGTGTGGATTTATAATAAAAGGTTCGTTTCATCGGTTGTGTGCAAGATATGGAAAACTTTTTTGTTAGTCAGATCAAACAGTATACAGGGCAGAACAAGAAATATGGAATTTTCCATTCATTTTGCGAAATTTAGGATAATTTCAATGGAAAAAGTTTGAAATTAAAGTTTCTCCAAATATGAAGTTTCAGCCTGATACCCGAAAAAAAAATAGTTCAATTGATAAAAATAAAAAATACGATTATTGGGTATTAGAAGTAACTATAACAAAAGCGCTTTCAAATTACTCTGATCGAATTGAAGCACATTCTTGAAATTCATCTTGGTTGCAACGATATTGAACATAACTTCAGAAATTCGCAATTAACCTTTTAACCAAGGCAAATGATCTACTGATACTACTGTGATTTGGTTATAGCTACTTTCAATATAGACTGATCAGAATTAAAGTTTGTCTTCAAATTTGGGCCAAACTTGCATTTCTTACCAACTTTTCTAAATGGGATAATCCTATATTGAGATGGGGGTGATTTATTCTTGAATGAAATCATTATTATTTGTCCTGCCCTGTACACTGTCTGACCAGAAATCCATCTGAATGCATGTAAGTCAGGTACTGTACAAAAATTTTTCAAAAAAATCAAAATAAAATTGACCATAGACATCGGTGCTGCAGTTTTTTTGGTAGGCAGTGATCTCCTTCGACCAGAGAGCGTAAAAACTATTCCTTTCAACTTCTTGGTTCGAATAGTCACAGGTAAAAATGACCTATTCAAAGACAAGCTGAATTACATTCTTGAGTGAATCACCTTCATTGATTTGATCAGTGACTATGGGCTTTCATTTTGCAATGAGGAGAAGATTATGAAGTTTTGAGAAGAAGAATTTGCCCTTACAACTCCAGCAGCATAGGGTTCACCTGCGAAACTGCTAGTAAAGTGCAATCTGCGAGAATTCCTGGATTTTCAGAAAAAGTAGTCCGTGCAACATAAGATGAATATCCTGGGTGCTGCGTTGGAATAGTACAGTCATGTGATGAATCCCCCAGAAATTTTTCTTTCACGAGCCCTGGTGGAGAAAATCAAATCCTTTCCTGTGTGAGTTGCCATCATAATAGTTACATTGGTGGCGAAGTGTAATGTAAAAGGGCACCAGGAAATAAAGGCTGGCTCTAAAAGTGTTATGACAACTATTGAAAAGTCATTTGAACACCTATCGAAGAAACTGAAAACTGCTAAGAATTTCATCAGGGGTAGAAGTGAAATATTTGATTCGACAACAACAGAAAGAACTAACTTGGTCGAGAACAGAATCGATACTGGGCAAGCCGATCCGACTTGGCAACCAACTAGAAGAGTTCCATTTGACAAGCAACAGGAGGTTAAAGAGCATTTTTGAAGGATGATAAAAGATGGTGTCATTGAAGAATCTTCCTTCGATCTGCACCTGTTGACTTCGTTTCTGAGAAATATGGATCCACAAGTTTCTGTGTAGATTGTAGGAAATTGCATGATGCTTTCCTTCACCAAGTATAGAGTGGAACAGGGTTCAGTGTTTTGTACTTTTCATTTCCTAGTGGATATGAACAACGTGCCCTCAATATGCATTCGAAAAATATCTCCACATATACAGACAGTAATAAAGTTTCTGGGAACGGAAAGAACATACCAAACGAAGGACTCGATTTTACTCGATCTAGTAGTAGTGTTATTCGAACCCATTGAATGGAGGCTCAGAGAACGTGGGTGGACCAGGGGGATAACAATCTTGATTATTGAAAGTCTCAAACCCAAGAATCTTCTGAAACTTGAATGGTTCTCCTAGAGATAGTCACTTCTCTTCAAAATACTAATTATAGTGATATCGGCTTTCCAACTGCATTGAGTTATAAAAGCCTCTTCTGAATTCTTGTTTCACGTGGGGGAGTAAAAAGGACCATCAATCGAGATATTCCATCCAGCAAATCAATAAAAAATTATGTATCTACAAGAAATGATCCCTGCGGAACAACTCTATTGATAACTGAGATATCAGACCTTTTTTCACCAGAAAAAAAAATCTTCATTCAGTTATTTTCAAGTGATCAGTGATACCTGATGTAAAAGTATCATTTAGTGAAGATGATGAAACTGGTTTGAACAAATCAATGGATGCCTGAATGTGATTGACGATGTTCCTTGTATTGGTTCGGACGTCCGAAGTCTCAACTAATACCAATTGAGTCGAAGGAAGATTGAAATCACAAGCTATTTCAACGTCACAGGTTCCACGAAGTGATGAAGTGTCGTAATAACAGTTACATGAAATGTTAAACATATTGACATAGGAAAGAAACATTCTTCAACAAATCTGATACCTACGCTTAATGAATTATTTCAAATCAAATAGGCACATTTGGCAATTACCATCAGCTGAGCCTCTATCAGACAGCAGCTGACGCTTTATGAATATTTCATGCCAATATATTATCTGCTCAATTTATTAACTGAAGGATTAAATCTAGTCGAATAATCTATCAGAGCTACTCACATGATGAAGTATGCAAATTCTCATGGGTAAATTCAACATTTAGATAAAAACGCAATTATTAGTATTACATGACACTTTATTAGCCATAACATAAATTAAAATTTGCCATAGAAAGCGCCCTTCTGGCTGCAAATCGTTTCAAGTCTAGATAAATAGTTAATACAACAAATTGCGTGAATATTGCATAATCAATTTGAAATATTGAATGGTCACTCAATTATTCGTATCATATGGCAATCGGAGGAAGATAATGTACACTTTGATAGTAATGGAAATATGGTTGTTTTGGTGATCCACTCGTCTGTGTAGACACTTTTTATTCGAGTGACAATAATAATATTTTTCTGATATAAATTTTTTTTGCGATATATTACTCAGAAAGTATTCGCATTTTCGTCTCGCTACGGATAACGGAGCTCAAGGAAACATTACACGTGAAAACACAATTATCGACAAAGATATTGGGTTGTGAAATGAGTTTTTTCAGCTGATACCTCCTTGCAATCTTCTACCCCCAAAAGTCGTAACTCATGCGAGCAATGGATCAACGAGACCTCACCTTCGGACGTGTGAATCCCAGCACAGTGTTTCCGAAGCAGGGGATCAATTCCTGATTTTACACTTGACAGCCGGACGTACTCCACAATACACTAATGAACTATCCAACAGAATTTGCCGGTTTCCTACCTCAACAGAGTCACTGGATCAGACGGATTTTTCATTTTCAGAAAATGTGCACTCGAAATAACATTATGAGTCGTGGATTGTTTGGATCTGGTTTACAATATTCCCGGTTGAGAGGTAGTTATTTGAATTCTGAACTATTTAACTCCCATGGAACCTGTAGTGAAAGTCATATCATACCAACAATAGGAATGTTGTCTGATATTTTCATCATATCTATTGAAACACATCAATAGTGAAATATGTTTTGGAATAACTTCAAAAATAAGCAGAATATTGAACGATGAAAATGAAACCTTTGGTGTAAAAGTTGAAACTGTTTTTAGAGATCCTTACATCAAACTGATATTATTTGCACTCGACGCGCGTTTTGCTTGAAAATTAAGCATCTTCAGGAGAAGAAAATTTATTACTAATTAACTATCAAATCTTCCACATTCCGTAAAAATTGCTCAGCTTCTTGAGTAACCATCGACAGCATTGTCACAATGGTGTTATTTTTGAAAAAAGCTTTTGAAGCAAGATAATGAAAATTTTGATGCTCTTGGTGAGAATCGAGCCTGTTCGAATGAATTGAATCAGTAATAATTCATTAAAAACATTAAAAACTGTAATAGTCGCTCACAGAATCTTACGGTTTGGGATTTTTAACAACAACGTCAAAGTCCTAACTTTAAATAGCAATAGTTATCAAAGTGGTGATTATTAGTTGAAATGTGGCGCTGCGATCTCAATCTGGTAACCCAATAAACAATGGTATAAGAAAAAGAAGGTGTGATTTGAGACATACCTGAGAGAAAATTAGGAAAAGGTGTGACTTGGAAACGAAATCCCTAATACCATCATCCTCCATCTCTATGAACATCGCTATAGGGATTTCAAGTTGAGTTACCAGCGCCGTGGTGGCGATAATGATACTAAAGTTGTCTTTTATATGTTACTCATTGTACCTATGTCTATTTTTTTATTTCGTTGCTATGAAGGTTGATGTTGAAAGGCTGAAGATGGGAGTATCGTTAATTGAGTGATGAGAAAAGAGAACAATATATTTCAATTTCATTTGGAATTTTGATGAATTTTCTGACAATCGATTTTGTTGATCCATGTACCTAGCAGAATAATTGCATTTCAGACAATATTCAGTATATTCACACTATGGGAATGCTCTGGAGTCTGAAGGATACATTACAAGTCCATCCTACTGAGTTCATCATCAGGAGATTTTTTAAAGTTTGTGTTGGATATCAATGTTTATCTCTTCATTTCGAAAAGTCTATATATACTGTGGTAATCTTCATCTATTCTTATACTCTTTAAATTCAGTATTGCTTCCTTCCCTTGAAAATACTAACTCTGTTAGCGAAACACGCTACGAGTGCAAAAATATCAGCTTGGTGTTAGGGTAATTGGTTTTCGGAGACAGTATAAAAAGAAAGTGTAAATTTTCATCAATAACTCTTGAATACCTCCCTTCTGTTATGGTAGTTTCAATAAAATATTTCCTGTAAATAAAATTTCTAATACAGTTTTTTTGCACAGTGAACCGTATCTTTATTTTCCAAATACCTACCGGAATGAATACACCCATTTCTATATTTATTGATATTAAAGTAGATTGATATACTCACTGAGAACTAGTCATAATGGCTTACTCCTGAGAAAAATACGAGGGGGGCATTATTTCTGAAATCCAGTGTACAGCATTTACTAGAAATAGATGTTGATATCCCTGAAATCTTGAATGGAATCCCTTATTTGATAATTTGCTAAATATATATACCCCACAGAAAGTTATAAAGAGTACTTTTATATATGAACGAATAAATCCATAATCCAGTGATTTTATTATATTATCAATTTACTTCTCACTTACACAGAAAGTTACATACTGAGAAAATCAGATCCGACAAATCTGAATGCATAGGTGAAGAATCAATTGTATACAAAACAAATTACTCAAGGCATGCAATGTCTTTCTCAATTGTTCAGGATATTAAAGTTGGAGTTGACTCCTATTTTCATTATGAGGTATCGGTTTCAGGAAGATTTCCTGCTAGGCATATCTCTAGTCTTTAGGTTTGGAGAATGAGTGATAGCAGTTTGTTTTTTAAAAATTCGAATGCGCACGGCTCTATTGAAGAATTTCCATCAATATCAATAAGTTTCCTGCACCACTTGTGGATATTTTTGAATAAGATGTGAATTTGCGAATTCTAAGATGAATATTTGTATTCGATTACATGTTAGTAAAAGTCGTAAACATAAACAAGAAGCAATTGATCTCATTGACGTATATTACATCAATGTTTGACCTTGACAGACAACTGTCAGAAGACAACTTTAGTTCGTCAATTGCCACCAAACAGCATATCACTTAGCTTGAAATCTCAAATAACAATGGTTTGGTGTAACCTAATGGTACCTTCGTATGTGTGCATTCCGCTTCATCTGGTTTACTGAAAGTTCAAGATATGGATATTCGTCCTGAACATAAAGATAAAATCCTTCGACTCAGGTGTGCGAGCGTTGTGTTCAGCTCAATTTGTTTTCAATGGGGTGATAACGCATGATTGTTTCGTAATGCAACCGACTAAAATTAACATTGAGATAACTACCAAGGCGCATTAAATTAAAACATAACAATGTAATGGTGTGTTAATTCCTCGATCGCGGAGCGAAATACGGCAAGTAAAAGCCATACTTACGCCGTATAATAATGGCTATCTGATTTCAACTTTGGTTTTCATTATTTATAAGTGTTTAATGTATGCGCATATGAAAATGATACTGCATTATATTATTACTGGCGGACATTTTCTGTTCGCATCGGATTTTATTAATTCGAAATGAAATGCTCGTACTGCGTATAATTGTTAATGGCGGGAAAGTGTTTACTCAACGAACTGAGAAAGATTGTGTGGAGATAAAACAGCGTTAAAATTAATGTTTCATTTTACGATGATGTTACGGAATGATCATTATTCGGTAGAGCGGCCTATATATTAAAAACCTAAATTATGGGCCTTGGAGGGCACTGATGTACCGTGGAAGGGATTCCTTCCAATAGATTTACAGAGTAATGGAATTGTTGAAGTTTTTTTCTGAAAAATAAATGAGGTTGCAATTCAGAATCGATTCGGATCAGCACTCAAGTAGCACATAATATTGGCTGAACTCCGAATTCAGATTGGTCCAATATAGATATGGATCAATATCAAAACACGATATTTCAATATGGATATTGGTTCAATATTGACGAAAAATTTAATCTGCATTTTGTAAGGTGCAATACTGATAATATATGGGTTTGATAACTTATTATCAATATCAGAATTACCATATCAGATGATAATGTGAATAATATCAGTTTAACAACATAGAGATTTCAATATTGTATGCGTATTTTTCGAATATCAATTTTCATCATCGGAATTCAAATATTGTTTGGGAGCGTAGATAACAATATTGAATTATCAAATTAGGAGGCATATTGGCACAATACTGCAATATATATAGATATGCGAATTGTGATTTTGCTTGAATATTGTTTTCACAGTGGAATTCAAATCTTCATTTTCGAATCACAACCTAAGAGGGGTATTGGGATTTTGAGAGTGATCACTTAGTGTATTCAAACAGATATCAATATTGCTATTACAATATTTATAATGAATAATTCCTAAAAATTAAAATATCGATATGTGGTTGATTTCAATACCAGAGAATCACGCCAAGAACTTTTCACACAGCAGGTTTCACATTCCGATCCGCCTTCACATAAGACAGTGATCCTTCACTGATTTTTCAAATATTTTTCCATTATATAACCAAACTTGCAAACATTTTGATGTTGTCTTGAACATAACTTGAAGTTACTTCATTTATACTACTTAAATCATTTAAAACAAGTCTCTCCCTAGCGTAGAGTCTATAGTGGTCGACAATGACATTGCCATCGTGAAGAGAGTGAGTTCAAGCCCCGCCAATCATATCGGACCAATATTGGTCCAATATGGTTCTGCTACTTTGGCAAATGGTTTGAAATTATTAGTACTTACTGAAGCGGGAAGACCATCACTTATATTAAAAAAAAATGTTGGTTACCGAGGCTGAGATGAGTAATTTATCGAGATAGAAATCGTAACTTCTGCCGGAAGGTTTCTGAACTATCTCATTTACAAACATAATAATATCTTTCATTAATTAAACAAGAAATAGGAACCTGCAAGGTAAAATTTATTCCTTGAGATAGACGAAATGCATCGAGATCCATAAAAATGTTATTATTGTCATTCCTTGAAAATGTCATCGGCCTACGTAGGTCATAGAGGTTGATGAATCATCATTGAAAGAATGGCGACATTTTGAATAATAATAATGACCTAACTAGTTGTGAGCGAGAGTTGCCGACGTCAGAGAGAAATGGGTTTATGCTGTTCTAGATAAAATTGCTAATGAACCATGACCATTTCATTGCTGAAAACGAGTAAGATCATAGTTATTAAAGATATTGAGGCTTTCTGTGAGAAAAACAGAGTACCCGTATCTCTTCTGTCCATTCGGTTCTATGAGAATGTTCAAAATCTTGCCCGAATAACTTGTTCTGTTGATGTGACATACACATTTCGATGACCAGAATGAAGTTTCGATTGAGTAAAGAGTGCCAAGACATTGGTCAGCAACATACCCTTTCGATCACTTCCTCATCCAATGAGCTTTTGGTTACTTTTCCTGGATGCTGATGGCCGATTAATTCTATACCTGATGTTGCAAAAATGCTACTCCATGAAGAGTGGATGTGAGTTAACAAGAATGAGATGCAGATATGGAATGGTTCACAAAATCAGTAGGTATATTTATTCCGCTGCAGCAATATATCCTCCGTGCAGTTTTTTCGAGCAATAACAACTATTTTCAATTCGTGCTTGAACTCTTGAAGATTGACGTTGTAAGAAAAAAAAAATTACCTACTGATTGAACAAACCATTTTTCATCGACTTTTCATATTGAAACTAAGTTCCGTCAAGCTCTACCAGTAACTGTTCATAAATCTATCGACTATTGCAGAAAATTTTAGAACCGGGTGCTCATGAAGGATCCTTAGCGAAATATTCATTAATTAATGCTATGTGGGGGAATATTACAGAAATGCACTGATTATCATTTGAAAACTTAATTGTTTTCTTATTCTGTCTACAGATTGATGGGGTGTTGAATTTGGTTGCATTTTTATCACCGAGCGGATTGACGGAAAAAACTGCAAACCACCATTTAAGGCGAAACCATTATGGCAATGGTTGCGATAGGGCCACAGAGAGATTTCCATGGAGCCATTATATGGAAAAAGTACGGGTATTATGTCTGCTGAGTCAAATTGGGTACGGAATATTGAGCTATGCAGGTGTCTTAGTAATGATTGTTCGAATGTGGTTGACAATGTTCCTTGCTGAGTGGTATTGGTTCGGGCTTTCATCGTATATATAATCAACTCCATTGAAACTCGTTGCAAAAAAAGGCATAAGAAATTGAAATAGAAATAGAGCAATCGCATCCAAACCAACAAAAGAGTAAGTTCTTTCCATTCCCTACGTGAAAGGACTTTCAGAGAAGATCAAGATTATTAGAAGGGAATATAACGTCAAAGTCTGTGTTCGATCAGGGAACGACGAACGAGAACCTCCCTCCTATTTTCGCTGAAAGTGATCAGTGCACCTCGTAGCACCGATCGGTGCGCTTTATTGGTAGCATCTCCTCCCCCGCCACAAGGTATTCGGATTCGTATAATCGACCATACCTCAAAATTTTGTCAGTCATCACCCAAAGACGATTGCGGATACAAACGATCGAAACGTCATGGGTACACTAACTTTTACTATCACATATTCATTATTTGAAATCTTGTCAAAATTTTGTGATAGCACATCCGAAAGGAGCTCCTGGTCCATATATAATAATAATTATTATTCGTGACGAACACATTTTATTTATATCAAATGATCAATTTTCTGATTCAGTTCAACAATTTTGATGAAGGGAGTGGAAGTTTTCAATTCATTGGAACGAAATATCTTCCCCCCATGCATGAATTATGAGAAAAACTCCAATAAGAAATCCAAATGGAAGTAATAATTGCAGAATTATTGTTGCAATCGTTGTTTATAACCTCAGACGTATAAATTCATAACATAGGTTGGTCGCATCGTACATTACTGCAAAATTTTCCAACCGATGACTCACTCTGAACTTTTTCCTAACGAAACTAAATTTATGATACACTATATAAACATATTTCACATTATTTAAAGATGACCTTTTGCAATAATTGTGTTTCGGGGTCTCCATAATTCTTTATCGGTCATGCAATTCCCATAAAACGCATAAAAGCACTTGGGTATAACGATCAGGTTATCCGTGAATGAAAGAGAAGAGCATCGTACTTTTGCTTTGCCGCCTACGACCACTAAGACTCTTACATGTACCGGCATATTTTATACGCCCTTAGCCCATCATACAAACAATACCACATGTTAACTTCGCATTCAATTGTTCTTTCGCTATCTAAACCACAAGATGAGAATGCTTTTCGCGTGTAGGGTGGAGCGACGTAATTTTCCTCAATCCAAATTTTTGAGGTGGGAGTCATGAGATCCCACCAAATATGTACCTATTTCAAAAATAATCGAAGTCACAGCCACCTAATTGGTATGGAGTTGTGCGATTCGCACGTTAAAAGGTAAGGCCTCGGTAATCTATTGCTTGCAAAATTTTCGACTTTTGAGGGTTGGCGTTCATTAGCTGGTTAACGGAAGAATCTATTTTTGAAAAATCTCATAAAATAAATGAAAAGTGAAATAACGAAACTTTGACCAAAGCTCTAGCTTGAAAAAAAGCCAATCTTACGTGCTTGAAGCAAAATCCCAAGTGAAATATGGCCGATTTCCAACCACTAGATTCACTTGTATTTATCACATCGTTAACAATTGATACTGGATGCGGTGGAAACAGAAGGACTGAGGTTGTTGATAAAATCTATGAATTAACCACTAACCTGCGTGAAAATTCTGGAGTGCAAAGGAGACGAACACCAATTTTCCCTATATTAGGTAAAATCACTTGAAATTGAAATGCATCATAAACGAAGAGTCATTCACCAACCCCATGATTTTACTGGCTTCATAATGATATGTCAAAATTTGGCTTTCACAGATCTTTTATTGCTCTATTTCAACGGTATTTAGCCTGGTGATAGAAATGGGTCCTGAATATTAAGTTAGTCATCAGAGTAGATGCGAAATAATCCACTGAAAACATTTAGTGTACTTACCACCTACTGAGATTGCATCATAAAGAAGTAACCTCATCCTCGGTGATGAGACAGTTTCTTCAATTTAACATTTTGGGATCCGTAGTTAAAAGAAAAATTTTGAAGTTCAATAGTTACATGATGACATTTTTCATCACCAAGAACGAGAAAGATAACGTTATCTGTTGAAGGAGATAACGTTATCTGTTAAAGCTAAACCTGATAAACTAGGTTTTCAAGCAGCTCTGAGCAAGCTGAATTACACTTCGAAAGATTATGATTCAAGTTAGTAAAATGCCTGCACGAAAGTTGTCTAGTTTCAATTTCAATTGTTTGAGTTGCACGTGAAATTACAGGGTATTCGAATCACCCAATTGGAATGTTATATATGGAGTTCTGATATGAGCACTCTACCTGAACCCTTATGAATGAATATTGATGAGTTTAAAATAAAAATCTAGTAATGGCGTAAACTGCCATATCCTATACCCTCCTAGTACTGCTTCAGGCTTCGGTTACAGACAAATTCTTTCATACCTCACAATTCGAATGGAATTTTCGAATTCTACTGATACTCATCATGATAAGAAATGCCTAGTTTTCTTTGATGATATGCTGACCGATCTCTACTCATATCCTTCCTGGTTCTTCATTTCATTCGGTTTTTGCTGTTCCGAGACAATTAGTATTCTCGAACCATATAGCGTACAGCTTACTGAAATATACAGATTGGGCCCTTATCGGGCCATTTCTTCCACAGACCATTCGAGGACATTGGGAGTATACTTTTCATTGTAAGCGAAAATGAACGTTCTCAGTACGTTTTGACCTGTGCATGAACTAATTAATTGGAGACATAGTGTTTTTCCCATTCTTCAATGATAACTCATCCCATTGAATAAAATTTTGCTCTGGATTATTAGGTTGTAGGTTATCCATCACCTATTTTTTCTTTGATTCGCGATTTTCTATTCAATTATTTTCACAAGCACCCTCAATATATTCTATTATTTGAGGTATGATGCCTATCCATTATTGATTGCTTGATTTTTGGTGGATAAATGAACTTTTAGAGGTTTCCCTACAATTGATACAGATATCTCTAATCACTAAGTGAAAATGTGCAGTAAAGTTTTTCTGTTTTTGTTTGATTGGCTAGTGAGAAGAGATCGCAACATAAAGAATAATGGGTTGCAAATCAAATATCAGTAGGAAACCTGTCAAAACGTTTCAATGTTTAGAAGCAACGAAGTCAATAAATATATACGATTATTTCCCTCAATGCGAATAAACGATGAAGCAGTTGAAGGCTAGACTGCTTTTACAGAGTTTTAAAGCGATTAAATGCACTAGACCTCTTAACCGATTAAAATGTTCGAAATAAACCGGGCGTTTGGATCACTTTTCAGGAACTATCTCTGGTAACCTATATTGTTCCTGTGTTCGATTTTGGCAATGCTACCTGAAGTTCACATGACTTTGCCGCGAAATAATCTAAGCGACAAATTATATCGTCGAAACCTCCTTCACCAGAGTTAAATCGGCAACCAGAAAAGCGTGCAATTCCATGATCTGTCTAAAATTTTCCGCTTTAAGAAGCCTGGAAATGCTTTCGTGTATAATAATTTAAACTAAAATCCCTGAACCTGCGCAGTCTCGGGATTTTATCAAATTATCATACACTCAAGTCATTTGCTAAGCAAAATTTCGAGAATCATGGAAGTGCAGCACACATTTTAACCGATTAAACTTGGTGCACTCGGGATATAACCCCCGATAAAAACATTGTACAAATCGAAATTTCAAAGTGACATGACAATGTGACAATTGACCTTATCGACTCTCGACATCGAATTTGAAAAAGGAAACATATCGCTCCCTACCAAAAAAATGGGGAAACCTCCAAAACCTCCATTGTCCTTTTCGTCACAAAAATCCAAATGGAATCTAATAGTGGAATCACCAGGGTTTCTGGGCATCATATTCGCAATTCTGTGTAGTCAATTCAATGAATAAATAATGGTATTTCCAGTTTTGATCAATCATTATCAGTAAAAAAGTGAAAGATAAAAACTCTCAACTATAATATAGTTATATTTTCTCAGTTTGATTGAACGAATCCATTCCAAATAATGAGTAT
This sequence comes from Zygogramma bicolorata, assembly GCA_032362365.1. Lineage (NCBI taxonomy): Eukaryota > Metazoa > Arthropoda > Insecta > Coleoptera > Chrysomelidae > Zygogramma > Zygogramma bicolorata. The sequence continues at coordinate 112,988 of JAVJAQ010002498.1, forward strand.
TCGCTCTCAGAAGCTTGAACTCTTCAAGCTTTTCAGTATTCATAATAGGTTCGCCTTGCGGTATAAAAAATTACTGTTTATATTGAATAGTGTCCACGTACGTTTCTAATAACCATTGAGTAGAAAAGCACTCCGTAATACCCGTCTCTCCCCCAGTCATCAAATTCCATAATCACAAACTGGTTAGACATTCAGGAGGTTTAATACAAACTACTCTAGATACGTCATGTCACGAAAGACATATGGACTTATTATATTGTGTAAATCCACAGACATAATGTTAGTACAGGAAATTGGTAAAAATTACAAGTTAGCTATAATGAAGCTTTCAATAATTCATAGCCTCCTCCGAAAGCGGCGTTCATACGGAACAAAGGTACTCATGTTGTTATTCTCTCGTTCTCATCTGTCATTCGTGGAAAGGGATGGACATATTTACGACTGAACCCACTTGGATACGGGAAGCCTGCTTTACTTGAATTCATTATTATTTTCGAGAATCAGTGCTAACAGAACATTATTTGAAACATGAAAGAGTGTAAGCTTTCACGACCGGTGTCTCATGAATTGATAACAGCAGTCGAGTTTGTTAGCCGAGGTCTGTGAGTTTCTGAGAATGACGTTAATAATGACGATAATTATCTTTGGAATGGGTTATTATAGATCGTCGGCTATTGCAATCCTGACAAGAGTTGTCATGATTTCAACAATAAATACGTTGGCCAGAACCGACGAACTATAACAACCTGTTTCAAAGAGCATAATGAACATGAGATATGGAAGGGTAGAAAAGTCCAATGTCTTCCAACATGCTCTCGACAGTGATTACAGAATTGGATAAATCATTCTGCATAAGGAAGAGGATGTGCAAAACTATTCCATGCATTCGAGAGTTCAGAAAGAGCAAAATGTGGGAATAGTATGAATGGCGACAAAGTGATAGTAGTTTTCGCACTACCTCATATTGAAAAGTATATGACTACCTGAATCTAGCCTTCATAGTCAGTACCTATCAGTGTTTTCTTCTGAAGAGTAGCAAAACGTGCGTTGTTTGCAAATAATATCAGTTTGGTGTTAGGGTAATTGATCTCTACGAAATGTTTCAACTTCCACACCAAAGGTTTCAATCTCCCTGTTTATAATGGAAGAAGTAGTGTTCTTCCTTGTCACTAAGGATGGATTCGAGATAATTTCGGTATTTAACGGTGAACTATATCGGAACAACAATCAAAATTGTCCCTTTCTTGGGGTATCTATTTTTTGCATATAGGGTTTCAAAACCTCAGGAAGTGATTATTCATGAAAAATAATGAAATTGCTATATAACTCTTTTCCCCAAATGCTTCGTTTCCAAAATACAGGCCGTTGAAGATTTTTCAAAAACTGACTATCTATGTATTGCTCTGAAACCGCTCGGGATATGCAAATGAAATTTGTTGGGCGTTAAGGAGTAGTTTTGTGCGCATTTGTTGACATGCGATTGAGAATTTTATGAGCATCAGTGGCTTGCATACGGATAATGATCCCAATGTTTTTGAAGAAAAAGTGATACGCCACTGAGTTGATTCAAACTGAAAGCAATTTTTGAACTGCTCGTTGAATATTTGGCGAATAATATCTTCTGCCCTTCTTTCGTATTACGTGGTAGTGTAGTCAACTTCTTCAAATATCACATTGATTTATCCCAAAGATACTTACTTCATAGGAAAAATGCCGATTGAGTTTGGTGTTACGTAAAAGCTTTCAATTTCGTACACTTTCTATTTATAGACATGATGTATACATGACAATATTATAAAGTTTATCAGTTATCAGTTTGTCTCCTGTTTTCTTATTGAAAACCAGAATCAGTGAAATATGAACAGGAATAAACTGGGCGGCAGTGACATACAGTTCTGATCAATTTTTGGCAGTATGTAATTGAAAGGAAAAAGTTGAAAATGAAATGAATCTCAATATGCATTAAGTTGAAGCGCTGTGTGGTACCTCATATAAAAACCATTTAATTCTGAATATAGTGCACATTATCAATGATTATGAACCATGATTCCTGTCAATCTCACGATGAGACTATTTCAAGATGTATGAATGCACGGCCTGGGAAGAGTCCATCAACATTATCATTGAACTTTCACAGAGGCAAACTGTGTATCCATTTTTTGAATTTTCGTCCCCTGGAAATGAAAAAGACAAAGTTTCAAATTTTTTCAATAATGACGATAACATTCAACAAATTCCCCAGATAAAAATGATCATTGATTATATAAAAAAATTATTGGGAAAATTCAAACGTATGGGTGGATTTATTGAAAGAACAATATTTACTGTATGTTTCTAACCCACTACAATGTGAAAAAAAATATTGGAGTCTATACGAGTGTAGAAGGGCAGATTTTTGATCTACCCCAAAAGTTGTTGCGTCTGAAAAAAAACAGTTCTTCCTGGGCAGAACAAGTCCAAGCAGTTTTGTCTATTCAGAAGGAACTGTTTATCAATAGACACAGCAACTTCTCAGGGTAGATAAAGAATCTGCCCTTCTACACTTGTATAGATTCCAATATTCCTATTTTCCAGATTGTGGTAGGTTAGAACCCCGAAAAACTACAGAACAAATATTGCTGATTAATTGGACTTGTTCCATCCAGAGGAAACTGTTTTTCAATAGACGCAGCAACTTTTCGGGGTAGATTAAAAATCTGCCCTCCTACACTTGTATAGATTCCAATAATGATTTCTATTTATTCAGATTGTGGTTGGTTAGAAACCCAGAGAACTACAGAACAAACAATGTTCAAAACAGTGAACACGATCACGAACAGATCCCTATTGAGTCAAAACAAACCTTTGAATGTAAAACAGAATTCAAAAAATGTTGCTTATAGTATCTCATGTGTAGGTGGCAGTGTAAATACTGTTGAAAAATCAAGGCCATTAAGAATGATAATAGCTGAACATAAAAAAACAAGAAACTTGAGAAGACGAGAGGTGTATAAGTCGAAATCAGCTGAGAACATATCAACAAATAGTACACACGTGTTTGAATGGATTATTTATTTACTAATGACAGAATAGAATGGAACAAAAAGCAAACGCGAAGAAGCTACTTGTATTTTGTGCATTTCAAGGCGGCTCCACGGGAGATTAAAATTTTTTTTCAAAATATTTTTTTTCTCAGATCAATCTTCAAATGAATAAAATACGAGACGTAGTAGAAAAAAATAGTCATTCAGTTCTGCTCCTTTATAATATTTCAGTCACGTATCGGGGCAAATGTACTAATTTGCCTTGAAAATTATCATAATAATAATAATAATAAAGGGTCTTTATTCAAGATATATAACAAAATGATACATAGCAATGGTTCCTAAATTCAGAACCTAATAAGTATATATGAAGAATAGGCGGAGATTCAGCTTAAGCTGTTTTACAACTCAACCATTTACATAAGATAACAGAAGAGAGTATTCAATCTTGAATGTGAGAAAAAAAAATTCAGGCAATCAAGCGCTTATTATACAATTCAAAATAATTCAATTGGCGTGATAAGAATTAACAAAGAGTAAGAGTATATGACCAAAAGCGGTAGTCTTACATTTTTATGCAACAATTCAATTAGAGGGGGAGATAGAGGATGAAACCACTAAGAAAGCTAATAGCATCGAATTAAATTCAGTCCGTATTCCTGAGTCTCAGTTTCAATCGTTTTTTGAAGTTATTAAGTGTATAAGATTTGAATTCGCGAGGTAATTTATTGTATTCCTTCACAAGATTATAAGAGAAACAACGAGTGAAAAAGGTTGTCTTGTGTTTTGGCACAACAAGTACATCTCTATTCCTAGTTCTCGCATTATTTAAAGTTGAGAACGCCGTGATTTTATTGAAAAGGTAGGCAGGTCTTCTCTTGAGAAGCACTTTATGGGTTATCGACAACATATGTAGAAGACGCATCTTTCCTAGAGTCAACCAGCCTGAATTCCTCATTCTCGAGCTGATATGGTCATATTTTCGGATTCCGTGAGAAAATCTGAGACAGGAATTCTGAATTCTCTGCAGCCTAGTTGAATCAGCTTGCAGCAGTGCAGGTCCGTAAACGCTGTCACAGTAGTCCATTTTGGAAAAAATTAACGATTCACACAGTTTCATATTTATGTCTGTCGATAATAAATCTCGGTTAGGATATATTTGACGAAGAATGCAAAATGAAGATTGACACAAATAGCTCACGTGTTTTGTGAATCTCAGGTTCGAGTCGAGCCATAATCCTAAATTTTTTGCCCCACTTACCTGAGGAATTTTCTGATTATCAATAATTATATCGAAGTTAGTACCAAGATAATTGCAATGAGATTTACTACCAAACAGCATAAAATTTGACTTCTTTGCATTGAGTTTCAGGTTATGACTGAAGAGCAAAGGACCAAGTATGGAACCTTGTGGTAAGCCATGACTTACCTCTGAAGGGTTTGATTTTGCTCTTCCACTGAAACTGTGAACCTGCGATTTGATAAGAAGCTGTCTATAAGATGGGTTGCACGTTCAGAAAAGCCAAAGAAAGTTAGTTTCTTGCATAACACGGTATGGTCGAGTGAGTCAAAAGCTTTGCTGAAATCGAGGAGTATTAGACATGTGAGATGTTTTCTGTCTAGCTCATGAAAAATGTCGTATGTGATTGAAAGCAGTGCTGTTGTGGTACTATAATCAGAGCGAAAACCCGATTGCACATAACAATTTGAAGCTCTTTCTAGCCTCTTTCCAGGGGAAAGAAAACCCTAAAAATGTATTTCCGGACACTTCTATCGCCTCAAGAAACAATAGCAAACTGTAAAAAAATTTATCCAAAGAAATTTATCACTCTTGCCCCGTTCATAAGTTGCAATCCACCAATGGGTGAGTCAATTCAATCACCGAATCATAACTGATCAAAATTCGATTATTTCTCGCTATAGAACGAACCATCAAATCGAGAGGTACTCATCAACAAAATCATGATTTCGGAAACAGAGATGTACACGGTAGTGTACCGCTAATATCTGGAAAGTTCATTCGATCCCACAATGATATCATTGAAAAGGTTCGTTTCAGATTGTCACGAATTTGATACAATACCCATCAGAATTGATTCGAAATAGTTTTCTTCAAATTCAGTAGAAGCTTACTTTCATGCGCAAAAAATACTTCCTCATCACGTTTTCTGCCTGTAATATAGAATATAATGCAGCTGTTTATTGCCACAGTAATTTTGTACGAGGCCTGAGAAATCGAGAGATTAGCTATAGAACTTAATTGATTTTCTCAAATTCGACATTCCCACCCCAGCTTTCTCATTATTTGTCATCCATTAGTGAGATCATTTTGAACGATCACGAATATCCAATTCCCTAATTTTTTCAGAGGTTTTTGACTTGCTGTTAATCTGGAAACTTCTGAAAAGTAATTGTTGAGTTTGAAATGGGTGTTGATTGCGAGAACTGGTCCAATATTTTAGTAATCACAATAAACGATCTATAGTCGGGCTGTTCAAAAGATAGAATGATCACGTGAACGGCACGCACTCTTTGAATGTTCCTCTTCCCAATTCTACAAGTCCGATTTACACCACTCAACAAAAACACACACACAAAAACGTAACACACGTAAATACAAAGCACAAATGAGTAAAGTGCAGTGTAAACCGTTCTTCATTTATTTCAGTTTAGAAGGCGTGGCTACGCCGGGCAGGCTATATATAGATGCAGGCATTCACTGATCACGCGTCCTTGAATTATATCTTTTGAACAGCCCGACTATAGTATCTAGTATCCCTATTCAAGGTGCAATATGGAATTTGCATATTTGGTAATTCGGTAAATATTCTCCAGCATTTTGGAAAATGAATCAGTATCGTATAAAAAATGTCACAAGTTCCACAAAATCATCTGCCACGTTACTCAATATTCTACTTTTTTTGTTTAACGGGTAAGGAATGATTAAAAAAATAACAAGAACTTCAAACTCAATGTCATTCAAAATGTCCATATAGGTACAAATGAATAAATGAATGAATAGAACTGCCATTGCTTGAAATTTGACATTACATGGAAGACCTAATTCCTAATCCTAATCCCATACCTAATCAGGTATGGGATTGAAATTGATGACGTACAACAACTGTAATACAATTAAGTCACTGTGTTAACACATCATATGTACCTACCCAGATAGCACAATGACCTGTTTGGGACCAATAGGGGACAACGTTTAATCGTCCGTAGGATACCGGTGGGCGTCCCAATCGTGTCACTAGGAAGCGGAAATGTTACCAAATTCCTACTTCCTAGGACGTCCCCAAGATGTCCTGCACAAATCACCAGTATGAAAAGGGGAACGTCAGAATGATATAAAGCGGACCTTATCAGGTTAAGTTCCGGAACATTTTCTCTATAAATATGATGTCCTATGGATATCCTATTCATGTAATATATTGTTCATATTATTTTTTACTTTTTTGGCCTCTATGTTGTGGTAGTTGAAGAGGATCTCTCAGAAGTATGTGTAATGAAAGGAAACATTGACAAATGAACAGAAGTTTATTCATTACTAATGTTCTACAGGTAAAACAAAGATCCGAAAACTCTTGGAATATTATATTGATATAACACATAATGCATCAACACAAATAAATATTCTCAGAAAATACAAAACACTTGGTGAATAATCATAAATGTATTATTGCATCACTGAAAAAAAATGAAATAAAGCCAGCTATCTATCTACTGATGTCTTCTCTTTTTATCTATCCTGACGCAGTCAGACTTTTTAGAGACGATATTTCCCTCATGACTTCTGAAATCAGAATATTCCTGTTTCAGAATGGAAAGCAAGTAAATTCTTTCATTATCTGTTCTCACTGAAATATAGAGAATTTAAATTCAACATTAAAGTACATGACATAGATAATAAAAAATTTTGTTTTTTTTTATTGAAAAACATTTTGAACGGCAGAATGTGTATATCGTGCTGATAGAAAGAAGGGGGAGTTTCGAGGGGAATTTACTGAGAAACAAAGATAGGCGTAAAAGCCCGATTTCCTGTCTTTAGGGGGCCGTATCTCCGAAACTAGTTGAGAGCCCCAAAACCGAATTCCATGTGACTGTACATATAGGTCAATTTTGACTACAGAATTCAGTTATATTGAAACTTTGCTCACCTATTATTGCTCTGTCAATTTTGAGTGTTTCAAAAACCTTTCTGTTTTTTGTTCCATTCCAGCTGTAGCCCATTGTTACTTCATCTAATAAATACCTCTCCATTATTCGGCGTGTGGCATCCCAGGTGCTCATGCCACCCAGTGTAGAAACATACTGGATCTGCCTTGAAATGAATTATTTTTCATTATCAGGATATAACGGGCATTCTGTTCTGTTCAGGACTGGTACTCTCTAACACAAAATGAAAGCACACTGTTCCACGTTCAATTCTCATAAGACATGCTTAATCACACTTTCTTCTCCAACTAATATTTAACTCACCCCGAAATATTATTCTAAACCTCTGCTGCTCTACAAGCTTCTTATAATTTAATCGACCCAACAGAACTACAAATACAACCAACTGAACCAACGCCATTTTTCACTCCGTGATATGCAAATGCGAACTGTCAAATTCAACACTAAACACAGACAGAGTTAGTGTACTGAGCCAGTGTGCCATAGAACAATAGGCTGGAAAAAAAGAGCTGCGAAAGCATAGTTTATATCTTGAAAAAAAAAGATTTGAAGCATTAGTGAATCTACAAATATTGTGAAAATAATGACTTTGCAATATGTTCCGTTTCTCAACTGAATACTTGTTACTCGTACTTTCCCAAGTAATGAGCTAAAGCGTTCGGTTGTCATCGGGTGAAAGTCGTCTTGGATGATTCATATCGAATTTCCAACCGATGAAAACCGAACGCGATAGCTCATTTACTTGGAGGTTGCAGGAAATATCGGGTTTGTGTTGGAGAGGGTAAAGTTGTAGAGTTTGTTTCTAGTTGTACGAAGTTTGAACTGTCATTCCAAAAGTATTGAGAATTCATAATACAAATGAGATCTATACTAAATAATTTTCATCACCACAGAGATATGTGATAAACTTGGTTGAATTATTCACCAACACATAAATCATTGCGGTCAAGAAATTGTTAGTGATAGTTCAGGTCAACTGTAAAAAAATAATAATGATAATGAACTAGATTCATCGCTATATTGTCATATTCCTTCTTCCTTCTAAAATGTTGTCTCTAATGTCGACATTTTTAATTTTTTTAAATTTTCAATATATTATGTACTGATCAGCATTCGATCCATATCGCATTCACGAAACCATTCTGGAATTCTGAAGGCCCACGAGAGTCTCTTACATTATATTTTCAATTTGAATACTTTCCATAATGAATGAACTACATTACTGAGAATGAAATATTTGCTTTTATTTCAGTTCGTCACAAGATGATGACGAACAAAAAAATAGTGAGAGAGAATTTCACTTATGTCGATGATCGATCACTGAGCAATTCGTCTATGATCAACAGCCACGTGAACTATCTATTAATAATTTTACTGATAACTTGTCCAGTCAATTGATTTATCGCCTCGAAGTTAGTTCTCATAAAATGACCAGAATGAATAATTTATAATCAATAATGATATTTATCCACGTGTAGACCTTTCCAATCCTGAGGAATAGACATCGCAAGAGGAATGGCAATATCCTATTAATAACCAATAATGATCGACTAGGATGCAAGTAATTTTGACATTTCGTGGTCATTTTGTTCAAATCACAGACAGATTTATAACGTTATTTAAACGTTGTACTTTGATTTCTATTTATTATTGCATACTGTCCCGAAGGCTTCAAGAGCATTGCAACCAGTTATTATAATAATTGCAGACTTTACCTCAGAACTCTATGGTATTGGTACTGATTTATGCAAATAATGAAATAATAAGTTGTAGGAACACAAAAAAGTTGGATAATTAAAATAGCGAAAACGTTTCAAGTATCTGTGTCGATATTCGCCTTAGATGCAGCGGGAAAATGTCAAGGAGAAAAAATACCAGAAGAATTCCAGAAAAACTTTGTTAGAAGTTGAGTATGATTAGAAGTTGATGTGTGAGCCATTTATCTCTCGTTTCAATTATTTTTCAGATTGTGCTAGAAGAAAGTAAGTACTCCTGAAGATGCTTCACCACACGTGTGTGAAGTAACTTTTTTGTACGATTTCAATAAAAGGAAAAGTAAAGAACAGTACTACACAACGACACGGCTACTGATCTGGGGTAAATAAATGTTTGTCGAGATTATATTACTTGATGAAATATGAAATGCAAACGGATCATTTGGTTGTCGAAAAAATTATTTGTCCAGTAAGAAATATCTAACTGCATAAGTTCCATTTAAAAATCACCATCACTGCAAGAAACTGGTGAAAAACACTGAAATGATTTCACCTGACATTTGAGATATCAACTAGAACCAGTGCTTTCATAGATATCTATATTTTATGTAGTTGAGTTCAGGTATGAATATCGATCCGTAGAATCACAGGAGGCCACAAAAAGATAAGTACATGCATAAACAAATGATATCAAGAAGAAGAGTAGGTCAGTATTATATATATACACATATATATATATATATATATATATATATATATATATATATATATATATATATATATATATATATATATATATATATATATATATATATATATATATATCAGGGATTCGGTCTATAGAAGAAGATTGCTCTTTTTAACTACCCGAGCTTTTGCTGATTTTTATTAGCTTTTTTAAGGGCTACAATATGAAATGGACATCAGTACAAATATAAAATATAAGGTACATTCATGTGCTACCTGAGGTTTTTCTTGATTAATGAAATAATAAGATAAAACATGAGAAATGTAAATTTTGACAATGAAAGGTGAGTTATCGATTTTGTTTTTTTCACTGACGATAGTTATATACAGGATGTATTCAGTTGTTTAATAGAAAAGAATGAATTTTACCGAGGCTGTGAAAAGAACACTATGGAGTTCAGAATCGGAAACTTACCTTTCATTGTCACAATTCACATTTCTCATGTTTTATCTTATCATTTCATCAATCAATGAAAACCCCAAGTAGCACATGTATGTACCTTATATTTCATATTTATACTTTTTGATGTCCATTTAATATTGTAGCCCTTGGAAAAGCTGATAAAAATTAGCGAAAGCTCGGGTAGCTGAAAAAAAGCAATCTTCTTCTATAGACCGAATCCCTGATATAAAAAACAAATTTGTGTACAAATAGCCGGTCGAGAAAACTTACTATCTATCAATATCATATATATCGTGTATATCATATATCTAAGTATATATATATATATATATATATATATATATATATATATATATATATATATATATATATATATATATCGGGGAATTAGCAAGAAAGTAAAAATTGTACCATGAAATTATTGAACGTGATTGTACATATTTCAGTATCTTCATTTCGTAATGAAACCATCAATCAGGAAGCTATGAAAGGTAAACGAACATATGCACAGCCCTGTACGCTGAATGGAGCTTTTAATGAACACATCATGCAGGTGTTTATAGCAACCACTCAATACCAATAAAGCTCATGAAAGTACGATAAAATCAATATTTCAACTCAAATAGATTCAGTGGAGAGAGGTCTTGCGTTGCATAAGGACTATTAAAAATAATTAGTCCTTTCTTTTCAGCGCGTGCCACTATTTCTGTTATAAATAACCTTAACGGGGAGACCGTGGCGGTGAAAGCGTGTATTCAACTGTTTCAGCTGCACGCCTCATCTATAGATGTGATCTGAGAAGAGTAGGGGGCATAGTCGCTAATTATTGTTGTCATATGAAGCAAAGAAAATGCAATCAGTTCAAAAATCACCAAAACTCCCGTAGGTGGTCTAATCATTTTACTACGGATATATTATTTCTTAAATCATTTGTTTTGCGGAAATCTGATACACAGTTTTGTTGGAATCTTTACGGTGTTTCTTCAGAAGAAAATTCACACACAGCCTTTGCGATTATTGAAACCTCTGCCTAATCGTTGAATAATTTCTCACTCTGAAGAGGTGGATGAGTGGGGAAACTATGTGATAGGTACTGATCTTACTATCAGTCAGTCGCCTCATTTATGTGAGGGTCCCACAGAGGCCTAGGTAGAATACTGGAACGAAATCCCTAGCGCCGCCACTAAGTCGCGCTCTTGAATTGTCATTTGCATGACAATAGAGCCAGCCTCTGTAACAAAAGATTGCTGGTCACTTCTCGAAGCGAATGTTCTGGATGCTCGAGTCGAAAATGGACTCTTTGCAGAGATCTTCTCTGTTCGAATAGTGTATATGAGCGAAGTAATTCATTGAGCAGAGTAAATGAATTGAGTCCAGTGAATAATTCAGTGGAACGTTCAGTTAAGAGTTTGGTATCGTAACAATGATGTAGAAAGTGGAATATTGGTGATGAATAAAAATAGTTTATGATAAATACGAGAAGTACGTCGTACGATACGGAAATTTATCAAAAATGAAAAGAACGAACAGAAGAAAATGACTTGAAAAAAATTCCTGAATAATTGGAGAAGGTGGGAGAAGATGAAAAGAAGAAACGGAAAGAAGCACTCCATTGAATTTTACAAAAACAGAGAAAATGGATTAAAATGAACAGAAAAGCAATAGAAAGCAGACTTTCAGCAGGCCCTCGAACGTCAACGCAATTTTCTCGAACCTTGTTACATGAAACCGAAGTACAAGAAGTGGAAGAACTGAAATCAGTTATAAATTAAATCGAAGATAAGTTCAATTAGGATGTGGACATTTGAGAGGTGAAGAAAATACTGGAAAAAAAAACGAAAAGCAGATAGTTTTTTCCAAGAACCAAGATCGCCGAGAAAGGGTTGCCATTTCAGTAATTTCTGTGCAACCAACGACTTTGATTGATAACGTTCTTAGTGCATGTATTGCTGACAAGTTAAGGTCGTGGCAGTCACTAGTAGATGGGGCGTTGAGAAAAAAGCTATGGCACTCAAAGAATCTCTGAGAGGGGCATAAGCACCTGGATACTTCAAGGAGCAGCTAGCAGCGCAGTCATTTATAGAGCACCCAGAGATCCAAAAAAATACAATTGACTTATTCCAAGAGTAGCAATGTTCTCTAGAAGTGGAGGTGGCCTTCAACACCTCGAAATCGAAAGTACGGATAGTTTCAATAGAAGAACCGAAAAACGATGTGGTGCAGCTACTAGTTCACGAGAGAAGGTTTTGAAGAAGATTAAAATCTGGATGAATGTTATGAGCTCTCAGATGAAGGGGCATGCTAAAGATGCGGAAAATCAAGACATCTCATGGAAGGATGCAGAGTGGGGATGCCACAGATGTGGCAGATCGGGACATCTCAAAAATAGAATGCAGGGTGAGAATACCACCATAATCCACCTCACCTGCGAGGGAAAGTCTTCCAGAGACTCACCAAATGGGAGGTAGGGAAACTAGGGTAAACTAGCATATCAGGGCACTTGCTGGCTGGTAATAACGGACACCCTAGGGTCATCCTTATCAACAGGCTGGGAATAACCCATAACCTAACCATCACTGGGAAATTGAATAAAATGGATGTTGCATGCACCAAAAACACCTATTCTTTCCAATTTCATTTTTCATAGATGAATTCATACTTAGAATGGATATGATCAGTGACTATGTGTTTCCATTCGACAATGAAGAGACAATAATGAATTGTCGAGGGAAAGAAACTCATTAGATGAGGCGATGCATGCAACACACATTCCTTAGTTCTTGTGTATTCTACAGAGGCATTAGCATTAGTGTGAGTTTTGACAAAATAACCCATAAATGATCGAACTGATCAGTTTTCTTCCAGCTCAACTATACCTTGAGTGATCACTGATATGTTTGGATACTTTCGATATATATTTCAACAATTCGAAAATGTGACATTTTCCTTTTCATATCAGAACCAAGGGTTCCATAGTGTTATTTGTAAAAAAATATAGAGCTACCCGAATGATCGATACAAAGTTCTCTCCATATGATCCTCAACTGTAAACAATAAAAATACGTTCATCCTTGAGATGATTTGTTACCATATATCCATTAGAGCCTCAAGTCATTTCCCATAAAAGAGAAAAGCGTACGAGCCCGGATAGCAAATTCAAAGATGAACTTGGCTTAAAACCCACAGGCGTTAATAAAACATAGAACGGCAATGCAGTTGTTCGATGAACAACTCTGAAATAGGACTGCGGTTTTATAAGATCACCGGATTAGAGGTCAGAAGTCATATATAGGTGAGCTTCACCCTCAGGTAGTCGAGGCTGATCTCAGTGTTATCGAATCAGTAGCGGACCGCTATTGAATGAGTGAATGTTCACTTCATTTTCCAAAATTTGCGGAATTACTGGTATTAAAAATTCAATTCTTCACAGTTAATCGACTCTGATACATGATAGGATTGTAACTATCAATTGAATATTAATGAATTAGAGATCAATGTGAAAAAATAAATAAAAAAACCTTCGAAGAGAGTGAAGATGTCAAAAGTTAGTTGAAGATGAACGCTAAACGTGTGTCACCGATGTCCTTTAGGAAATGGGGCCTTGTTTGTAAGTCCCCAAACTCACCCCCAGGAGCAATATGGTTATTATCAGTTTCATCAAAAATGAAACGGCTCTTGTTTGAGAAATGCAAATATTTCCGAGCCGAATCAGGAAACATGTTTCAACCTGCGAACCGTTCGTCCTCACTACTATACACGGGACAAATGTATCCATGGACCATTCATAGGCTCCACAAATTTCGAAACCCGCAACCTAGCATTATTTCTTCTTTCGACATGGTGCTAAGCATATATGAAGATATAAAATAAGTGAGAGGAAGATGTTGTGATATGAATTATATTAATAATTTTATATATTTTTTTATATGTTCAATTTTCAATATTCAATATCTGGTATTTGTTTATATATCTGCTTCATACTCCGATTTGATATTGACATTCCAATGATTGTTTCAAGTTATAATGACCATTAGATGATGATAAAATTTATCTGGAGATTTCATGTTTCACATCCTTTGAGTGAAAGACCTGAAAGTACCTGATGAACAAAGACATTATTATTCATTGGGTAGCATGTTGGCATATTGTGACAATAGTTATGAATACCATTTCGATATTGTTGAAATGTTTCACCCACATCGAGATGTTAACATTGATGTCTACCTAAAGGTAAATATCGTTTCAAAACCTATGTTAGATATTTCAACAACGGGTCCACGATATTAGTGGGACGATTCAGTATTAATACCAGAAAATCACATTAAGAGACTCTCACGCGAACTGTTCCGAAAAGTTTTTCCTTTAGATCTTTGCAATTACCAAACACGATATAGTCAGTTTCATTGAGAGTTTATAAAGAAGGGTAACGTCGGTGAGTTGTTTCGAAAATTATTCAAAATCGCTGCAGGTATATACAGACAATTGCTTTTTCTCTGAAAACTGAAATAAGGCATCACATACTCAAATACCAAACCAATGTCAGAAATGTAACATGACAGAGATGAATGGTGAAAAAAAGAAAATTGACCAGAAGCCAATTTGATCCGGTACTGTTTGAACTGATGGTTGAACTCCTAGCCACTTGACTATATCACTGACGTGATACGACAAAAAGCTTGAATGCAACGACAAAAATCAATTCCTTTCTCATTCTAGGATTCAGAAAATTCAGTATCCCGAAACAAATCTCAAATGTAGTTTGGTTTATAAGTCTTTCTCTGAAATAACCCGTTTTCAGAGATATGTCACTATAAAATTTCAACAACAAAGTTGATGGATGACAGCATTGATGTTAAGAATCAGGTAAATTTCCATCTAGAAATTTTATAGCTAGGTTACTGTTTCAAATTTCCATTTTTACATCAGAGATTTCAAATCATATCTCTGCCTACAACTGATGTTTGACTTTTCGGATATTTTCGCAATATTCTTCCGTTTCCTTCGAGTAAAGTGGAAAAAAGATTTTGTATGATATTTTGTCGGTAGGTAGGTATCTGTGTTTCAGTGATTTTCATTTTGAATTCACATTGGTTCAATTCATTGCAGCGTATCTATTGCACATTTGATAGAAGAATAATAAGTCAACTATTATTTTTGAGAGATCTCATATATTCAGCCATTCTTTTTTAATGGTATATAATCCGATGAACCGTTTTTTTTTTATTCGAATATAATGTCTTTGAGTGTGGAACAATGGAATGGTTGCATGTTTTGAACGAATTCAGAGAATCGTAAAGACGTTCTGGAAACAACAAACTGACTTCCTGTAAAATGGTAAGCTTTTCTCAGAAACTACGCCCCTGTTTGTGTCCAGGAATGCGGGATATCACGTCAAAGCAACAGCGGAAGCTCTAGCAGATGTTCTTCTAGCCTCGGGTCTCTAGATTGATGTACTGCTTCGCCGTTGTTTCAGCCAACGTCCGCAATTAAAGCTAGTTACTATATTGCAAAAATAAAATAGTCAGATACACGATTTATGAAGGAGAAAATTGAAAAGAAGCATCGCGTTCAATTAATAGAAACATGCTGGTTGGAATTATTCATGCTGAAGAAGAGAGCCGGAGAAAATGAAAATAAATACTTGTAGAGAATTTCTTTCCAATTCGCCACTCGACAGGGTGATTATATGGAAAAGGTATTGAGCAGATATCATATCAACATTTGTTTAAAAATGTTTGTTTTCGTCAATCAGCTGACAAACTTCAACCGTCAGAACACGAAACTTGTGCGAGGATTAACGAGGCCTTGCCATTTGAGGAGTTAATCCCAGCACGGTTGCCTGGCGGAAAATCGAACCTCTGTCTCCCGTATAAAGGCGAACGTGCTAACCGCTACACTACCGAGAACCACAAGTACGAGGCTCAGGAAAATGATTGCCTCGATCCTGATGGAACCATAGGATAAACCACAGGGAAGCATCATCTACACTTGATATTAGTCGCTTCTGAAACTTGAATCAAGCAAGACTTGATAAAAAATCATAATTTCCTTTTCTTCACAAAAATAATTACATTTTTATATGAAGAACTGTTATGGATGAAAAGTTCCGAAAACATGGTGTTGAAATAATTTTTCCCTTCAACCAGCTGCCGTTTTCTCACCATCAGATTTGAAACTTGATCGAACCTAGCATTTACCTTGAAGAATATTCGTTTTGTTATTGAAGTTGTTGAATAGTGAATGCCTAGTCAAGTCAGCTTGTTTCTTTACAACGGTTTCGCTTCCAGACATGGACGTAGCGAAGTACAGGCAGGGAAGGGCAGCTGCCTCCCTCAGAAGATCAGTCATTGCCCTCTTAGATTGATTGTCAAGTATCAAAGCTATTTCTAATTTTCATACATTTTTTCAATTACTACCACCACTGCTCTTG
Organism: Zygogramma bicolorata; assembly: GCA_032362365.1. Classification (NCBI taxonomy): domain Eukaryota; kingdom Metazoa; phylum Arthropoda; class Insecta; order Coleoptera; family Chrysomelidae; genus Zygogramma; species Zygogramma bicolorata. The sequence continues at coordinate 129,488 of JAVJAQ010002498.1, forward strand.
TGAAACCCCTTCCCTACATACAACCTTGGCCCTGAATAAACCCTTTTTTCTATAACGGTTTCCTTTCCAGAACTTCCATATCATTACATCTAACAAGAATTCAGAGAGCAGAAAATGTGGACGTAGTGGATGAGGACGAAAATTGTAAAAATAGATTCTAATAACATATTAGAATTAAATGCTAACAAATCCAGTATTTCAATGGTAACCAGTTATCAGTTTCAATGTGACTGTTCCTTCAAAATTATCCATATCAATGCTATGAATTACGATCAGTATATAGTCTTATCCACCCATGTGAGATCGATATCAGAGTGTTTTTTTATGTAAAAACCTGATGATCTCAGTGGAGAGAACAAAGTTTTGAAGCAATTTTTTTGGCTTTTTCTTCCCCGAAAATGAACAACTGATAAATGAATCAAATGTTCATCAATTATATACACATATCTAGGTACAACTCTAGTCTCTTCTGGTAAAATGCTCCCTAGTATGGATTTGGGTATCACAACATTCTACTAGGCTATTCTGAAAAAGGTAATTTGTCTTAATGGTGATGCTAGGGTTACGAAACTCACTCATTTCTTTGCAATAGTATAGTATAGTGTATTATAGGGTGTATCACGGTCGTTACTTCAAAATATAACTATTCTTTCCGGTTTTATCAGTTTGCTCACGGTTCACCTGACGAGTTCAGTCTTTCTACCCCTTTGTTGTGAGCCTGGAGACCTCTCTTTCAGAGGACGTTTCCTACAGAGTTGACAAACTTTTGTATCCTCACAATTTTGAAGTGAATGCTAATGTGCATCATAGCAAGGTTCTTCCTGCCATTGCCCTATACTGTTAACCTGAAAATTAAAAAAAAAATTAAAACGCCGTCGGCCACTATATACAGTTTCCATAATAAATATAATTTATTCATCTCACATATTCAAAACGAGGCTTTCATTTAAATATTTGAACTAATAAATAACATTAATCGTTTTAACTACCAGAAATTTCAAGCACGGGATAGTCTCTCCATTGATTGAACCGTAATTTATTAGTGAGAAAATCAATAAATTCACCTGCTAATGATCTTGTTAACCCGAAATGTTTGGATAGAAGAACCGGATCCGAGTGGTAATTACACTACCTCCGAATTCATAATGAATCGGGGAAATAATTTATGGGTTCGTCTTCTGGTTAGTCAATGGATGGTGAAATTAACTATTCATTGTGGAGTAACTACGGATTTATTTCGTTTGTGATTATTACCCAATGAACAAATAGTGGAATTAGTGGAGACCCACATCTTACCGTTTTCAAGATAAACTCGAAGATAAATTGAGTACTTGAGTTTATTAAAATATAGTTGATAATTTCAGCTGAATATCAATTTGCTTATTTTTCTCTGGAAAGTTTCATTTTTCATTGAAATGTCAATTCTCTCAATAACTTTCAGAAGCATGCATGCTGTGAGTTAATGAGTACAACCTATTTACTTGAAATTCAAAGTAGAAGCATAGCTGAGGAGTGAAAGTTTGTTAATTTTTTTTTTCATTCATTCGAACGTAAGGAAGTGCCTATCAACTGAATGATTTCCAGGAATATTTCCCTCATATATAAAATGTCCCATAAGGGCAATGCAATTATCGAAAACTTACAGCGGTAATTGCATTGTATCTTGTCACCATAACAACACATTTGAAACCGTAACGCTAGACGTCAGTAAACAACACAAATAAATGCCAGATAGACTTCAAAAATAGAAAAACATTTAGCGTTCAGATGAGTACCCCATACAATCTATAGAAGAAAGTATAAATGAACAAAAAATAACATTTCCTTGAGAATTTCTTTATTCGTGAAATATTCCAATGAATTACATTCGTGCATAAAAATGACCAGATAATTTTGCATTCAAGCGTGATATCTTATACAAATTGCATTCGGTTATTTTCATATTTTGTAAAAGAGCCAAAATATGAAGATAAACTTGCAATTTTTAGATATAACGCTTTCTGGCAGAATTATCGGTAATTTTATGCACTCGTGCAATTATAAACGACAATCAATTCTTTACATATCTTCATATCTTTACCACAGTCGAGTCTCTTCATCGACTATTTGTTTGAAAAGAACTCAATTATGAGTATTGAACTAACCCAATTAAGTTTATTTTCGCTTCGATCATAATATACTGATTTTAAAAAAATCAAGACACTCATCACACCTAATTGAAAGAGGAGGCTACAACTTTCAAATCCTACAGTAGCAAAGATATATTGTTCAACAAAAATACGTAAACCTGGAAAATCGATACAACCAATAGTGTCAGCGCCTACATCGGCGGAATCTCCCTACCGAACCAGCCGATGTGACTATTAAAAATTCGCAAGAATTCATAGAAAAAATAAAAGATATCAAATTAGAAAAGGGCGAACTATCAGTAAGTATCATTTGATGTTAGTTCTTCATTTCCAAGCGTCCCGATATCACAATTCTGGAGTGTTTGATAGATCTTTCGAATTAGATCGAGTAACGTGGGAAATGACATTTTCGAAGGATACATTCAACACTAACCTTCATATGGATCAAAATTCAATGGCTGCTATTATGCACAGAAGGAGGAACAGCCATTAGTATCCCATTCTCCATTTATAGCGAACTTGTTCATGGGTAGGTAAGAGACGAAAGCTAGTAAATAACTCAGCTACTTCCCTAGAGTCTGGATCAGATATGTTGATGACATATTAAAAGTGGTGAATAAAAGGATAACCGACATTGAGAATTAACTTACTGAAGGGTAATGGTTCGCACTCTTATATAATATAATATTAACTCTATCGAAACCTGTTGATAATTATCTGGTCGAAAATAAATTAAAGGTTTTATTGATCAGGGAAAATAATATTGTGACAAAAAAATTAACATCGAACATGAAATATCAGTAAGAAAAATGTAAATAAAGAAATGAATGAAAGAAATTGTGACGAGGAAATTGAGATATCGAATGAAAAATATTAGTTAAAAAATTTAAATGAAGAAATGAATGAAACAATATGACCAAATATTGAAACCAAGTTTCAAGTTGAGAATTTGGTATACGCAATCATCTTCGGGTGGTGACTATCGTCATTTCCTTCATCAATGAAACCATTAATTTTATTTTTCATCGAAAATTTCATTTCAACCTTTTGTTCGAATTTGATCACCTTATTTGATTTGTACTTTTATCCTACCTTTCTCAGCAACAGGTTTCAACAGAGTTAATAATGTAGACAATGGAAGTCTGAACCATTACCATTCAGCAAGGCACATTGTCAACCATATTCAAGCAAATATAAACTTGGGTTCGAAGTAGAAAAAGAACAACAGTTGTCATTTTCAAATGTACAGGTCATCAGAAACGAACAGATTTAAGTACAGTTTTATATTCATAAGACAACAAGTTCCGATGATAAGTCGCACGTGGCTAACCACCTGGAAAGAAAAATTGATATGTCATATCTCAAATTTTTGAAAACGTACCTAAAAGAAGCATATGTGTGAAGGAGTTCTGAAAACGGAAGCAGATTTGGTTTCAAAAACGTTAATAAGGATCAGTATTTTGATAAATATAAGTTCTTGTATTTTTTGATATGCAAATTTCAGTTATCCATCTTTTGAGTTTTCTCCTCCCAATAAATGAAAAGGAAAAATATTTGAGTTCTTATAATATCTGTTCTTTGAGCAAAGAGAACCCACACTAAAGTTTACGATGGAACTTCCTTTCCTTCACATTATAGTTGAAAACACATTCAATAACTTCGAAACAAATGTTTTTAGGAAGAACAATCACACAAACCGTTGGTATAGCTATGCTTTCCAGTGTCACATTACGACACTACGAACCAAAACTGCCATTTCAATGAATATTTCCCTCATATAAAAAATGTCCCATAAGAGCACAGCAATTATCGAAAACTCACAGCGGTAATTGCATTGTATCAAGTCACCATAACAACACATTTGAAACCGTATCGCTAGACGTCAGTAAACAACACAAATACATGTCAGATAGACTTCAAAAATAGAAAAACATTTCGCGTTTAGGTGAGTACTCCATACAATCTATAGAGGAAAGTATGAATGAACAAAAAATAACATTTCCTTGAGAATTTCTTTATTCGTGAAATATTCCAATGAATTAAATTCGTACATAAAAATGCCCAGATAATTTCGCATTCAAGCGTTATAACTTATACAGATTGCATTCGGTGATTTTTATATTTTGTAAAAGAGACTTCGTCCTTCGGACTCGAGCACTTTCGCCAAAATATGAAAATAAACTCTTGCAATTTTTAGATATCACGCTTTCTTCCAAAATTATCGGTAATTTTTATGCACTCGTGCAATTATAACCGAGAATTTTTCAGAATAGGCTTGGAAAAAGAGGCAGATTAGTTTCCGAATGCCGGATTTTTTTACACTGATCCAAAATACCCCATTCAGGAAGTGACTTCGAATGCTTTCTTCTCATTGGATTTCTTCCTTCTTGATCATTCACTGAACACACTACGGTGACAAAGTTAAAAGCGTTGTCTTCCGCGACCGCTAACGAGAAACACGCAGTTCTGAATATGGTTCGAAAAAGAACGCTAATTCCAATCACAAATTACCATGAGCATGCTCGACTTTGATACAAGACAAATAATTCAAGCAGTCTTCCGTCCATAGATACGTCCCCCGAGGCTGCTGAGATTTGCTCTAGTTAAAATAACTTTCGATTTTCTTCAAATATGGCTTATCTAAGTAGGCTGGTCAAGTGAAACTAATATCGGCTATAACTACTGATGCGGCAAACTCTTTTTGTTAATCATTCTGTTATGGAAGATTAACGTATGAGATTGTGAATTCTTCGGGTTTTTGTGTGGAGCGGTTGGGCAATTTAATTTGTCCTCGCGTTCGTAACTCATTCACAACACGCTTCCTTGTTCTTTTTGATGTTTATCGGTTATATTCGAAGTTTGTTCTGCGTGAATTGTCAGTGATAATGGAAAGGAATTTTTTGGACGTAAAGAATCACGGAAGTGATTTCGAATCCGGAAGAAAATCCTCCACGAAAAAATATCGCCTGTTTTCTTATTTGGCATTGCGTCACTTCAAAAGGTATTTCAATTTTAATTTTAGTATATGATAGATATAAATCTTTGATTCATTATCTTTTAAACTCACCTCAGCGCAGGCGTTTCCTTTCTTGGTGGACCAGTTTGAAATATTTTCAAATGTGAACAATATTCGACAAATATCCACTACAATGGGACTATGAGATAGCTACAGAAAAATTTGAGGTACACGCAAATTAAGGTCAGACTAGGAGCTTGAGGCAAATGAGGGCACTTTGAGAGTTTTCACGTAGGTGTCGACTGCACCTGAATATATTTGGAAAACATTCCCTGCTCCTTTCCCATTACTAGCTACCCGTAATAATCCGTTTAGTAGAAGATGAGTATTGAAAACATTCAAATTGCCTCGAATATTTCCCCCATATATAAAATGTCCCATAAGAGCAATGCAATTATCGAAAACTTACAGCGGTAATTGCATTGTATCAAGTCACCATAACAACACATTTGGAACCGTATCGCTAGACGTCAGTAAACAACACAAATAAATGTCAGATAGACTTCAAAAATAGAAGAACATTTCGCGTTTTGGCGAGTGCTCCATACAATCTATAGAGGAAAGTAAAAATGAACAAAAAATAACATTTCCTTGAAAATTTCTTGAAATATTCCAATGAATCACATTCGTGCATAAAAATGACCAGATAATTTTGCATTCAAGCGTGATATCTTATACAATAATGAAATGAAAATAAACTTGCAATTTTTAGAGATCACGCTTTCTTGCAAAATTATCGGTAATTTTTATGCATTTGTGCAATTATAACCGATAATCTCCATTCCCTTCCGATGATGAAGGATTATCTTCAGAAATCAGTATTATTTGGTCATTGGTAAACATTGAACACGGGATTTTAGTCTCGAGTTGAACACAGTTCAGCCAGAATTCTTGTCTGTGCCTTCTTTTCCATACTGAAGTTGATCTCTGAAATCATATTGTTCACTGAATAAAGTTCACTATCACTTCTCAAGCAGTTTGATCATGAAACAAGGACAATTTCGAAGTTGTATTCAAATCATTTGCAATATTACACATAAAAGTCCCAGTAGTTTCTTTATGTTACTCACCTGTTACTTTCACAGTATTATAATACAGGAACAGTTTTGGAAGCGTCAACTTCGATTGTTTTCTCAGTTCTCTCTCCGAATTAAAACAATTGGAAATACGGAAATACATAACTTCAACGAAAGAAGTAGAATTAAATATTCACAGACAGTATTTGTTGATGGGTAGGTGAGTGTATTTTATCCATAGACATTTGATTCAATTACAAAGAGAGAAAAATAGTCAATCTCAAATGGTTACTCCTCTGCATACATGAATATTGATGGGGATGAAATCCTACAAAATGGGGTAGAAATAAAGTTGTTCGTAAAAAAATCCCATTCACCAGGATATTAAATTCATCAAATTACCTTCTGTTTTGTTTGAACCACCCGAAAAATATAAGAATTCAGACGTTCAGATACATGTCACAGTTCTGAATATTTTTTCTTTTTGTTGATGAGGCAGGCATAGAGAGTAATTTGTAGAAAAATCTTTCTAGGATATTATTCAATCAAATTCATTCTGGTTTTGAAATAATTCAGTATTTTTGCTGGTTCCAGCAATCCTCAAAATGAAGAGATCCAGAAGTTCAGATATTGCCGGGTTTCAGATTGCATCGAATTTTTTTTTGGGGTTAAATAAACCCAACACCAAACTTATATCATTTGCAATCGACACGCGTTTCGCTAACAAGGTTATCATCTCCAGGAGGAGAAAATTAATACTAAATTGGAAGACAAGGGTAAGCTATTTATAAACTTCACAATCTGAGATAGTGCAAAAAGAATCTGCAACGTATTTTGGTTCTATATGGACTTCGTCTATTACTACTCATTATAAATAATTTCTCAACAATAAATTCAAAAGTGGAATGGAAGGCATGAACCCTTTCTCACCATTCATACTATTTTCGAGTAGCCTTGTGCTATGCACATTCTTGATCAGTTTCAGATTGCTTTTACTAATTTTGTGATCATTGTCCTGATCATGTTGGGCTACAATCCTTATTCCATTTGAGCATTGAGCTCTTTGGAAAGGGTTTTTATAGCTCGTGGGCTCCGGACAATTTATTCATTGTTAATTTAATATAGATTGTGAAGTATATAAAAAGCTGTCTCTAGAGTCTTTAGATTCGGTATTAACTTCCTCCCCATGAAGATGCCATCCTGGTTAGCGAAACGCGCGTCGATTACAAAAAACACAGCAGTTTGGTGTTAGGGTAATTGATGAATATTTTCAACTTTTACATTGAAGGTTTCAATTTAATCGTTTTTTCCCTAATGGATGTAACAGTTCACAACTTCTAGTTTGGTGAATTCCTATAGAAGAAATGGAGTTGATGATATTGTCATAACCATATTCAACTCTTTGTAATCTATCAATTACTTGCTTTTGATCTCATTCGACCTAGCCGATATTATTGTCATAATTTTTCAGACAGAATATATTATTCAAACAAAGATGTTTGAATGATATATACGTACCTATCAAGTATTTTTGATTTTACTTCTTTCATGAAAATTGTTATTTCTATATTTTGAATCGATGAAGACTAAAAATAATTAGATTTATGTACTCTAAGACTGAATATTTGCTATGTTCCTAATACAGCAACTCATTGTAATCTGTATAAAAGGTTTGTTGAATTTTGAATAAGCAGCTAATATTTCCGTTTCTTCTATCTTTTATCAATATTTTTAATGAGACAACGAATTCCGCTCATTCAGAACATTCCTCAATCCCCTACTATTCACTTCTTTGGTAACAGTAGCTCTCGAATATGATGGTAAATTGTCGTCAATGTTGTTTCACTAGAGAATTATAGAGGCATTAATAGGTTTCGCATTAACAGAACTGTCTACATATCCCTCTGCAACCGTGAACGACTTCCAATCACCGTGTTTTTTTATAATTATGTTCATATGTGAATTCGCGGATTTCAAATTGACAAGGGACCGAAGAAACTTCAGGTATATAAACAACTAACCCTAGCTTTAGATTTAGTATCAATTTACTTCTCCTGAAGATGCTAAAACCTTGCTAGCGAAACGCGCGTCGAGTGCAAAAATATCAGTTTGGTGTTATGGTAATTGATCTGTAGGAAAAGTTTCAATTTTTCTAACTTGTTCGAAAAAGTGATATGTACTTCATCAACTAATATGAATGTTTAAAAGTTCAGTTTTTATAACGATCGTAGAAAATTTCTGTCCTGTTGTGATACGAAGATATTGGCTGCGTTATAAAATTTGGGACACGCCGTATATTTCGCATTGATATTCAATTAATCATTGCGAAACAACTCTTCTTGGGCGTACAACTCATTTACATATCGAAATTTTTCAGCAATGTCTACTACTTTTTCATGTGTCACGATGGAAGCTTCTGATATTTGTGGTATGTGTGACTATTAGTTATAATTAATTAATTCCTGAATACGTAAATTATCACGTCGTCATAGATGGAATCCGTTGAGTTAACGATATTGATGATGAAATGCGCTTTGGGGAATCTGGGGCGAATATTTTAATTGATTTATCTATGTCAGTTAGAGTTGGATTTCCATATTGATGGAAGTGAATCGATGATTATATTCTTATACAGATTGCCATAGGATGAACATCGCGACTACAATCCTTGTGGAGCGTGTATTTTTTTAAAACTCTCATTTATCATGTGGCTGTATTTAGTGATTCAGATGTTATGATTCACGTGAACCTCGGCAATTGCTCTATTTTCATTATTAAACTCGTCAATATTTGCAAGAAAAGACTAAGCATATACACGATACTCGTGTTTTTTGAACAAATACCGCCGAATTTTCACATTTCCTTATATTACAATTCACACCAATACGTCTAGATGATATTGTTGAAATATGCAGGTGTTCCACAGGGTTCAGTTCTGGCGCGCAATTTCTTTCTGTGTCATATCAACAATTCGTTGGAGAAAACATATTGTTCAGTGCCCTGTTAGTGAATCTTTGCTCACAGACTCGCTCACTTCGTTGGAGCGTCTTAGAAAGGTCGGAGACTTGTTTCTCTTCTAGAGATATTTGAGGTTACAAACTCCAAAAATCCAAAGTGAATGTTAATTCGAACCTCCTGTCCCTTGATTCACGCGGTGTTTTTTGAACATTACAGGGCTACCATTTCGTGTGAATCTATATATATATAGAAGACAATATGTAAGTATAATAAATGTTACTGAAACCTGAACAAATATCACAAATTCTGACTATCTATCAACAAATATTGGTGTTCCACAGGGGTCGGTTCTGGGACCGATTTTGTTTCTAATATATTCCAATGATCTGATTAAAGTGAACAAATCTACGCATTTTACACTATATGCTGATGATACATCTGTACTTGACACGGAAAAGTCTGACGGATCACTTGAACGAAAAAGCAATGATATTCTCAGTGACTTGCATAAATGGTTCTCTGTGTATTACCTTTTTCTCAATGCAGAAAAAACACAGTGTGTACGCTTTCATCATAAAAATAAACAAATTGACAGAGTAAACTTACACATAAATAATAATAATAAAATAGAAACTGTTCCATATGTAAAATTTCTGGGACTTTTTATAGATGAATCTCTAGACTGGAAAAAACAAGTGTGATTCAGTTATCTCAAAAATTAACTCTGTAAACTATTCGCTCCGGAATCTTAGATCAATCTCAACCGAAAAACAACTGAATATGTTATATTACGCACAGGCTGAATCGCGGCTCAGATACGGAATGAGCTTCTGGGGAACATCCACTAATTTCAGTAACGTATTCATATCCCAAAAACGATTGATTCGTTGTATTGCTGGTGTATCACGTAGAGTAAGTTGTAAAGAATATTTTAAAATACTGTCATTGCCATCTTTGTATATTTTTGAAGTGTGTTGTTTCGTGTATTGTAATTTGGGTTCATTCAGAACAAATAACCAGGTTCATAATAGAGATACCAGAAATAAAAATGATCTCCATATACCATTTTTTTAAAATAACGTTGGATTCAAGTCTCCTCTTATATTTGGCCAGAGACTTTTCAATAGTCTTCCAAATAATTTTAAAATGTGCACGACTATAAATGGCTTCAAGAAATCTTTTAAAAGACTTTTCATTGTCACATTGCTTTTATTCAGTGGACGAGTTTATGAATGCAAATATCTGACTTCTTTTATTGTTTTATTTTATATATGTTTGCGTAATATAGGTTCAGTATAGGTGAATGTGACTAATTCTATACAAACATCTGTTTGTAGAATAGAATCGAATAGAATAGAATTTTTATCATCACTCGAAACTTTTACAATAGAATTGTACAAGCTTATCGGACTAGTCACATAGGAAACAAAGGGTCTAACCCAGTATACATGAGTATGAAAAAAGATCTAAAATACAACAATTTGAACAAACAGATTAAAAAATTTAAGTTGCTAAAAATTCGTCAACTGTATAAAATGCCTTATTTACAAGAAATCTAAAGAGAACCACTTCCAAGTGTCTATAATTGTCAATTTCTCCAAATATACTGAGAACTTTATTATAGCATATAATCCTCTGATATTCATGTGAACTTTGACCTATTGAAAGTCTAGAAAAAGGTTGTTTGAAATGATCCCTGTGTCGAGTGCCATACTGGTGGATGTCAAAAAGAAAATAAAGTTTTATTATTATCATTATTATTATTATATATAAAACAAAAACAATATTGAAACAATAATGATGTAGGTTCATGTTAATCCGTAACGTCGTCAGATGTTTCGAAAATTTGGTACTGTGGAAATATTGTTCTGATGACTATTATTTGCCCTCTTGCATTGATTCAGAACCTCTTCCATTATCGATATGAATTATTTTATGAAATTGATATCTAGATGAGGAATAGGAGCTATAAATCAGGGCCTTCAGGCGCCCAATATGCCTATTAATATGTCATTATGGTCTTGACATCGATTGTTCTTGGCAATAAATAATGCAGCAGTGGTATAAATCATGGTAAAACGCTGGTATAGTTGTGATAATGATAATTATTACAACGGTTATGCAAGTAGTATGTGAGCATGTATTGTAACAACGCCCATAACAGAAAAAAAAGAAGTTCCAGCTCCAGTGCTTTCCGTTACGAACGGATGAGAAATTGTTGCTTAGAGATAAATAATACGGCAGAGTCGATTCATTGGGTGATATATTTCGCAGTAGAAAGCCTGTTTCCGCTTTGAGGAGTAAACAAACCTTCATGCTGTATAGAAAACACAACATTCTCCCAGGCTCATGTAGGAAAAATTCATTTATTTATGATACATGCCACAAGAAAATTATTGAATATTCAATTTATTCATTTTTCCATATTCACAGGGTTACTGATGGTATACTTATAGGAAGGGGAACACAGGACAAAGAATCGGTTTGATATTTTCTGAAAACTTATATGCTCATTATCATTTCTAGATTAGGAATGGATATATAAACCATAATCAACAAAACCGCTTGGCTAGTACCAACTATCGTATAAATATTGCGCTCTGCAAAAAATGCCATTCAAAGCTGTAAATCATTCTAGACAGGTCACAGGGTGAATCAATGATTGTGGACCCTTGGTTTGAAAAAGAAAAAAATCAGTTTTTGTTGAACTATAAGTAACACGTTAGTAAGACTAATTGAAAAAAATGTTCATAGTGGGTTTCTTCGTTTTATAAACGATAATACAGACTACTTCCAAATTATGTTTGAAGTTTGGCAAACGTTGTTCTAGTAATAGCGCGACTTGGGTTACAATTTGTATTGAAAAGTGAAACTGACTTCAGGCCTTGGTGAACCGCTTCTCCCAATCCAACTGTTTCAATAACTGGTATTCATTAAGTGCCTAACTGCGGGTCCACATTGAAAAGGTGGCCCATCTTGTTAGAAGTGCAGCAGATTTCGTTCTTGAGCTAGATTGTCGTCCCATTGGTTCTTCAACTGATATACAATCAGTCAATCCTACAGGTTGACGTTCGCATCTTGTAGGTACGTTGGGAAGTAGTTCGTTATTGATATAATTGAACTGACCGATAGTTGATGAAAATCCATATTTAACAAAAAATATCACATTTTCCTGTACGATTTCCTCTAACAATAGGTTTAAAAACCGCAAAAAGTGTTTTGCTTTGCCATCTAATCCTTCATTCTTGAAAGCTATTGTATGGCGAAACACGTGTCGTGGTTTTCTAGGCCCATTTTTTTTGAAAATCCTACGCGAAACTGTGATACACATACCAAGATTTGGTAAAGCCATCGTTAGTGAGAATTGTAGGAAAAACTGTGGCGTATTTTATGCTGAAAAGCTTCAAGGGTCAATATTACCTCAATTTCACTGATCAGTGTCTGTTAATGTCTCAGCTAAGACTGAAATATTTCTCACCACCGGGCTTTGTTAGTCGCATTGGATTGATATTTATAGTATAATTCAGAAATGAATTTTCCAACTTTAACTTTCAGCTAAGGTATTCTATTCTGCGTTTACTTTCATAGGTGGGTGATGAAAGATTACGATCGCTTTATAAATATGGACATACAGTAATTTGAGATCCAAATGTAGGAAATTTCGGAAATAAATCCCCTTTTCTGAATTGGTTCGGAGGATTTCTCAATAAGAGCTCCTGAAATAAGAATTTTAGGCATACTGAATTGGGATATTGAAACGATATCCATTCTATCCATTCAGATTGACCACTAATATAAATGTAGAGAACTGATAATATTTCTTCGAAAAAATTGAAGCTCTTCGAAAGTTTACAATAACTGTAATCCCCCAGTCTAGATTTAGTGCTATACTACAGTAATGGGACTTTTCCTAGAAATGAACATTCCATTTACTTTATACTTGATTTTTCAACAATCTACTGCATCATCTCATCTGGATTCATAGATTATATACTTATTTATGCAATATGTTGACATTGGATAAATGCCACATTGGTAAATGAAGATTCGACGATATGGTGGATTTTCCGGTTAAAATTAAGTAGTAGCAGTAAATGTTATTAAATTTATAAACGCCAGCAGAGAGAAGGCCTTGCTGCTAACTGGCTTCACCATGCATAACGCGGTGTTCTTCGAACATTACAGGGCTTCCCTTTCCCAATTTTATATTTGATATATGTGAATAGTATAACCATAATATAATTGATGAGCAGATGATACTGTGATTTATTATTCGGTCAAAAATACAAAACTTTCAGAAGATATTATCGAAAAAGATATTCAATTGAATGAAAAATGGATTGATGAAATGAATCCGACTATTGATACAGAAAAAACTGTATAGATGATTCCTAAACGAAAAAATTTCGACCAAATGGAATTGAATATAAAATTGATGTTGAAGAACACAAATACTTAGGCCTGATGATTGATGAGAATCTGAAATTTGATTGCCACGTGAATAAAATTAGGAAAACAAATATTCCTTCGATTGGAGCAATAAGAATAATTGATTTTCTAGATAATCAAATTCAGAGTCTCATTTATAATGCCGATATTGTCTCATACATCAGATATGTGATAATCTTGTACTAAAAAACAAAAAAAAACGCCACAGATTCAGTATACATTGATACCTCTTTTTTGAGAGACGAAGGTTCAATTTCATTATTATTATTACAAGCTTTCTTTAACTTTATGTGACTATACAATCTTGCAACTCAATTTTGAAGCACAATATATCTTTAACCGGTTGAGGTGCAATTTTGTGTTCTCGTTCAGTTTGGATGACAATGCTTGGCAAGCAGAGTGACGTCATCCTAAATCCGACATGATGTAAATTATATATTTTACCTATAATGAATAGGTTTCCTTTATATCTGGCCGAATGGCCGATATTCGATGAATTTTAAAATAATTCCAAATTTTCCTAAAATTAATTTCTTTCCATTACAGAACTATCAATAACAACCGTATTCTTTTTTTTATATAGGTCACTAATGAAATCGATTTGACAACATAAAATGACAAGAAAGAAAAAAAAGTTCAGGATCTGAATACACAACACATGACTTCTACAATATGGGTATCAAATGAAGGGGCTTGCTGGGAATAAGTCGAAAATCCAATATGGCGGACTTCTAGAGATAGCGGACTAGTTATTTTTCATGCACCCCTTTCAATATGGGTATCAAATGAATGGACTCACTGAGAATACAAATGTTATTTGAACTCCGTTGTTTCAATCCATTTGAATTTTTGATGGACTCGACTATGATATATTGAAGTAGAATTGTTTGAGTCTATAGCATCGGTGGGTTGACTTCGACTAGTGCAATTTGGCGAGATAGGCTGTCTAGGAGAAGGATAACTCCGTGATCTAATCCGAAACTGTGTTTTGTAAGGCACCAGTAAGCTACAAGAGAAAATTAGTGGCGCATTCCTCCAAACAGCCAAGTCAGGGTGTAACATGATATCATAAACGTACCGCTTCAGGGCAGCGCCAGCAGGGCAGACCCTGTTGGCAGGGTCAGCAAATATTTCTTCGGTACTCTAGTACTGTCGACTATGCCGTTATATAATGAGGCTCTAACTCCTAGCTCTTCGCTGCTGGTCAGGCATCCGTGGATTCGAGTGGAGCAAAATCATTAGAACGTCTCCTCATTGAAGGGCCAGACTATCCGAAATTAACCAGCCAAGGACCTTGCTACGATTATACGTTGAATGAGATGAACAAACTGAAAAGTAAAAATTCAGTAGAAAGTAGAAAAACTTTTTTGTAAAACAAGCTTTTACTTAAATGCACGTAAAAGAGGAAAATTATCTTTGAATTCCTTTGGAATTTCACTATATAAAGCTTGTCGCGAGATTTACCTGTGTAGATAAATAAATTGAATAGTTTGATCTTAATGATTTCGATTTTTTAAATATTCCAACTGAGCGAATACGATGAGTTATAGAATAACAATGTAGTAATGACAATATATGTTGATAGTAAAAGTTTAAGTGGATTTGAATTAGAGCTTATTTTCAAAAAAGTTTTTCTACTCCTAATTGAT
The DNA here is from genome assembly GCA_032362365.1 of Zygogramma bicolorata. NCBI lineage: Eukaryota > Metazoa > Arthropoda > Insecta > Coleoptera > Chrysomelidae > Zygogramma > Zygogramma bicolorata. The sequence goes on from JAVJAQ010002498.1 coordinate 144,705, forward strand.
TGATGATATCGATTGAATTTCTCAACCCGAAAGTTTCGAAAAAACTTGTTCCCTACTATAGTTTTTGAATTGTCTGTTTCAATCAGAAAATGAAAATAAAAATAAATGGTTCAGTTCTGCAGCATCTGTCGAAAAAGGCCTGATAATAGATTCGGAAACAGAAAGGAGAGGAGAAAAAAACCTCTTTGTGCGCTCGCCAAGGCTTTGACCACCAGTCTGAACTGGCAGATTCTTGATTTCGTACTCTACAACACTGATGGATTGGCATGAATCCTCAACATATACTTTGTTTTTCATGCAGAAATCTTTTAGTCTCACATAGACATTCGAAATTTGAACCATATTACATTACATCACATCAATTATTTAAAGCATCAAACTCGTGAGTGTTCCTCTGTTCGAGTAGATCATCCAGATTAACAAAGAATCCAATAATTTTCAACCCATATCTCAACTAGATAAACATCGCTCATGATACCCGGCAACAACAACCGAATCAATCAATGTGTTGCAAACAAACTGACCTTTGTAAATTCCGAACTAGCCCGTCCATTCCGTCCATATACCTCTGGAGGGCGTTACCGGTTATCAAAGGAATATTCTACGCTTGAAATATCACAATCATATTTCTTAAAAACCATCGACGAAGAATGCAAACATCGTAAAAATGTTAACATATTATATAAAGCAATTTCGCTTGTATTGTAATTTGTATCTTTTATCGATGGGAGCGCCCTGTCAGACTGTCATTTGTTATTCTCATGCGCATCTCTGAGTGTATTCGATCTCTAGTTATACCATGTGAGGTCGAAAACGTTCTAGTCCCATTTTCCGATGAAAAACAATGGATGGAAATAACATATTCCAGGAACTGAATAACTAGAATTTTTCGACATTCCACGAAAACTCCGGGCCACTTCAGGATTCACCAGAAATATTGTCAATCGAATCATAAGGACGAGTGGATGGATGGAAAAGTGAATTCTCAGAATCAATAGGTAGATGAAAAAATCAATAAACTAGATACACTTTGTTCCTTCAAAACCGCTTTTCTTCGCAGAATTGCAAAAAATGTCGACAACACATAATATGTCATATCGATCTGATTCCATTTATATCATTGATATCCGGTCAACACCATTAGAGATCCAAACGATATTCAAGAATGTAAGACAGGAATCCTTGTTGAAATTCATGAGCCTCGATGGAAAATACGTTTTTGAAATGTGCAAGCTCAAGGATATTCTTTGTTTTTATAGAAATCGAAATGGAAATAGAAAACTGTAGTTGTAGTAAACAAGAAATCTTCAGAAAATTTAACATTATGAGCAGCTATGTTTTTATCATGGACACAGATGAATATGAAAACGAAATGATTCAATTGATCGAAAACACCACATATGAGGTACACAACCAAAACACATCTGTAACATCGAAACGAGTGTACAATAAACTCAGACAAGACCCAACAAAAGCCATTGAACAGAAAATATACAGAACATTACTGAAATACAGAGACACTTTCAAAAACAGAACGCACACAACTCATTAATCATTACAGTAAACCACCCCATATTTATGGCTTACCAAAAATACACAAACCCAATCATCCTCTTAGACCCATCGTAAGTTCAATTGAATTTCCATGTCAAAAACTAGCAAGATACATACTCCAAATATTGAAATCTCTAATCAGGTAATGGTGATAGTTTTATAAAAAATAATTCACATCTAATTGAAAAGTTAGATCAATTTGACATACAAACTGAAGATATGTTAGTAAGTTTCGATGTAGAAAGTCTGTTCACCAACGTTCCTTCGAACAAAACTTTAAAAATTGTCAAATAAAAATTAGAGAATGATGGAACACTGATCACTAGAACAAAATTGAATGTAGATGCGATCATGGATATCTTAAAACTTTGTACAGAAAATTCAAAAATGATTTTTATCAACAAGAATTTGGTATGGCTATGGGTTCACCAATTTCTCCAATTCTCAGTAATATTTAAATGGAGTATTTTGAGGATTCGTTCATAGAAAGTTATCCAAACGGTCCAGAGGTGTGGTGGAGATATGTTGATGATGTTTTTGCAATATGGAGTCATGGTCAAAACGAACTTGACACATTATTGGAACATATTAACAAACAAGAACCAACAATAAAATTTACATTAGAAAGAGAAAATAACAATGAACTTCCATTTCTAGATGTAACGATAAAGAAATCGCCATGTAGATACAACTGTATATCGAAAAAAAACACATACCAACAGATATCTTCACTACACCTCAAACCACCATACAAGTGTCAAGAAAGGTATAGTAGAATGTCTTTATGATAGAACAAAAATTGTATGTAACTCACAAGAAAAATCAATGATGAGATAAACTTCATAAAATCAGTATTGAAAGAAAATGGATATCCAGAAAAATTCATAGAAAAAACTTTGACAGAAATCGAAAATCCGAACACACAATAAAGACTTACAACCTACACAAAATACACAACCTGTATCAAACATTATACCTCATGTCCCTTATTTGTCTGAAAAGATAAAACGGATCGGCAACAGGTATAATATTAGAACAACATTCAAAACAACAAATACTTTAAGATCAATACTCACACATACCAAACCGAATAAACCAACAGAAAACACAAAAAATTGTATTTATCAAACTCCTTGTTCGTGTGGTCAAAAATATATCGGTGAAACGTCTCGACCATTGGAAGTGCGAAAGAGTGAACACAAGACGTACATCAGGAACAGACAGATAAGTGGTTCTTAATTATCAGAACACATTCTTACTGCCGATGGAGACCACACAGTAGAATGGACTGACACTAGAATTATAACGAAAGAAAGCAATGGCAAGAAACGAAAATTGAAGGAATCTGCTTTCATCATGCTGTCTTGTGAAGAATGCATATCTATGAGTTCGCTTGATATGGATCGCGGATGGCTGCCCCTCTTGAAGGACAAAATGTTATGTCAAATTTGAAATAATTTGACAAATGTCAATCACGAAAATTGTCTTTACGAGGTATTTGCATTTGAAAAGGAATTTGCCTAGAAGTTTTGAGAACGGAAGCAGATTTAGTTATATATATATATATATATATATATATATATATATTTGATAATATATATATAAAAAAAAAAAAAAAAAAAAAAAAAAAAAAAAAAAAAACGGCTAGGCTTCCGCGGTCAGAAATGTGCTGGCTGGAACTTCCGGTTGATCCGCGTCTGGAAAGATTTACTTGTCTACGTTTCGACTCCCATTTCGGAGCCATTTTCAAGACTTAGTGACCTTGCGTCTAGGTCTGAGTTGTCTCACTAGCTGGCTATCATCACTGGAGATCGAGGATAGAAGGTTCCCTTCTATCCTCGATCTCCAGCATATTCAATGTTCCAAATTTCAGAAATATAGCTAAAGAAGCAAAGGAGAAAACGGGGGTGTACCCAGAGTCTGTGAAACACGGTATATATATTCATTCTTATTATTTTTTTGATAGGCAAAATTTGAGTTATACGAGAAGTTGCTGACTAATAAAGAACCGTTTTTCAATGGACGCGCAGCAACTTTTTGGGTAGATTGAAAATCTGCCCTTCTACACTTGTACAGATTCCAATATTAATTCTTATTTTTTCAGATTGTGGTAGGTTACAAACCCAAAAACAACGGAACACACCTATTATGTTTTATTCCCAGTGGGAGTTTTTTTTTCGTCATGGTCTGCACTGCACTGAAAAAGTAGCTGAGTTTGTGTTAGGATTGATTGAATAAGCTGTAGACAAAAAATATGTGTATTCTATTTAATTTTGTTCGAAGCAAACGAACAGATCAATACAGGCCCAATCACATGTTCACTGAAAGAAAAGAATCTTAGATACGACCTTATATTTGGTTGATGGTAATCTTTTTCAGTAATAATTTGCCGTCGAACTAATCGTTCGATGTTTCAACAAGCACTCCCCATATTTTTGGCTCTCAGTGTTTGTCCAATCTAAAAACTGTATGATTTCAATATACATGGTTGAAATTTCTGTATTTTAACAGAAGACCGGTAGAATCTTCGTGAATATCAAGCACCCTTCTATTTTGAGATATAATGTTCTGCATACAGGGCTGCAGTAAAATCCATTGGTTTTCGAAAGCCTTATATGGAGATGAGTGGAAAAAAATTGCTATTTGATTTTTTCTGTGTACTTCATATTGGCATTTTCGAGTTGTTTCTCCAACCCCATAATAGTTAACTGGAATAGAAAGAAATTGAAATTGTAGTGAAGAGAAATGAAAATAATGTTGTGGGGATAACCAGCTGCTACAATACTATGATTGCAAAATATCACTTGGTTCATAAGGATCTGATGAACCAGGTGATCTAATTATTAGCTAACGGTCTGCTCGATCGAACAAACATAAAAGTGTATCATTTGTTGGGGGAAATCAGAGCAGATTCGACTTTTCATTTATCCACTGATAAGACACAACATCCAATAAACGAGAAATTGAGAAAGGACTCGTCCTTTTTGCTACAGTAAAATATCCTGGAGCCCTCCATCAGTTGAATAGAAGGCGATGGCATTCAAACATTTCACAAAAAGTGGAGGATTTGATCCCTGGATAGCTATCGAAACGAATCAAAATTATGACTCACCAAATCGATTGTACCGAGCATAATTCCTTGTAAGTACTTAGATAGATAGATAGCGTTTATTTGACTACGTTATATGAATTCATACATTTGTAGCAAGTCATGTTACAGTAGAGGCCTGATGCTAGAATCAGGAAATGACATCAGAATAAAATATAAAATATATGCACAAAGAAAAAAAATCACATAAAAGTAATATTAGAATATAAAACAGATATATTATAATGAGTACAAAAAACAAATATGAAAATATGTAAAAAATGTAAACAATCACATGCATATTGAAACACATGAGAATATTGAGAATATTCATCATTATTAGTTGCCGCACTACCTGCCGCGATTTCATTAGTTGTTCGTGATTTCCTCAGAATGGGATTCCAAATTCTGTTTAGACTCAACGCTTTTTCTTTTCTGTTGGAATTGTCCATATGTTTTTGGATCTCTCTCGCCTCCCGTACCAGTCGGGTATGGTAACCCCGGTTGGGGGCAATCAGTTTAGCATTTTCAAACATAATCCTGTGGTCACCCTCACTCAGTGCGTGTTCCGCCACCGCCGATTTGTCGGTTTGCCCTAGCCTGCAGTTCCTTTCATGCTCTTCGAGCCTTGTTCCCATGGATCTTTTCGTGGTACCGATGTGTAGCTTCCCACAGGTGCACGGTATGCGATAAACCCCTGCTGCTGACAGTGGGTCTCTTTTGTCTCCAGTCGACCTGAGGCTACGTTGGATCTTCTTGGTCGGCTTGAAAACCGTTTTCATGTTATATTTTCCCTTTATGTTATATTTCCCAAGAGTTTCCCTATTTCCTAGAACTCAAAAATATCGAACAATCATTTTTGAAGATGAAAGTTTTCAGTGACGCTAGAATATTGAAAATAGTTCTTTCAGGTATGAATCCGTGTGCGTGTTGTTCAAATGTTCGAAATTTCGACTCTCATGCTGGAGTCTTCATTAAGAACTCAAATACATATCTTCATCAATACAGCAATTTAGCTAATATACCCCTTCACGAATATACAAGAAGAACTGCAATCTACAATATCAAGCCCTGCGTTTGAGTAACTGGTATTTGAACATACTCCTCACAATTCGGTCCGACTATTGATGAAACAATTACGATTTAATCGATCAAACAGCATGGGTCGACCAGCTTCCTCTCCGCTTTTTTTCCTTCTCGTCAAGGTGTGGTACTGAAGATGAAAGTTTTCACGGACGCTGGAATATTGACAATAGTCCTTACGGGTAATGATCCGTGTGTGATTTGTTGAAATGTTAGACGTTTCGACTCTCATGCCGAAGTCTTTACCAAGAACTTAAATACACATCTCCATCAATACAGCAATTTAGCTAATCTACCCTCTTAAGAAACGTCGAACATTTCATCAACTCGCACACGGATTAATACCCGAAAGGATTATTCTCAATCATTATCAAACCCAATGAGTGCTATTCATTTTTCACTAACTACAGCTGTTTTATGTGATGGCTTGAATAGAAATGATACCGGATGTGTTGAGACCTATCAGAACAATTTTATGATTTTTGGTGAAAGTAATATCGACTGTAGATAGAGAAGATATTCGGCAAATGTTTTCCCAGTGATTCGAATTATCCTCATTATTAAATAAATATTACTTACAATCAGCGAATAAACGTTGATCACATATAGACGAAATACGCTAACAGGGCGTTGAATATTTGAGCTTCTGAAGAAGCTAGCCACTCGCGCCAGCGAAACGCCAGGAAGAAATTCCAAAAAACGACGGCCTTCAAACCCGAACCAAAGTAGTGATACTAAATAGGTACTTGTTCTGTTGCGACACTATTATGATTTTTCATTCTTATCAGATTGAATGAATTTAGACTTTCGATTAAAAATAGTTGGTTGGTTATGACATTTCTCCAAATTGTTCAATTGTTTTCACCCAAATCAATCGGCCCCAATCACTCCCATTACGTTTCGCAAAGAATAAAGATGACCATTTCTTTGATTATTATTGAGAATGTTTAAAGCTGCAGGGGTTCATCACGACTATTCGCATCTTTAGATAATAGTTTTACTTTCGATGTTCTACTCTTTCGAAACAACGTGCTTTTGATATGACCATTAACAAGCTGCTGAAATATTTGATTCGAATACACGGTGAATGAAAAACAGGTTCAAGTATTAGGGTAACTGGTCATATTGTACAGTGAATACTGAATGTAGTCGTATATCAACATTCTGTAACAATTAAAAATTTGCAAAAAAATAACACTCTCAGAAAAAAGTCTGGTGAACCATTTTTACATGGGAATTAAAACTTTTTTCAGTTCACCATTGAATTTAGGTCCTGTGGAATTGAATATTTGGCCCTAATTGGATACAGTCTACTTCCAGGACTATTTCAGTATAGAACTCGGATTTATGCTAGGGCAATAATTATATCACAAACCTGATGAAGTTTTAGATTTTCCAACTAGACTCATTCATGAGATGGGCATGACGGCGGAGATCGATTTTAGCTCACTTCCAAAACCAGTGCACGTCTTGTTTTAGTTTTGTTTCAGCCGCATATAATGAATGTTAATAATAATAACATTTATGATACATGTATGAAATGAAAGAATGCAGAAGATCAGCTGGAGATACCGAATTACCTCCTCTGTTTTTCGACTTGAGCAGAAACAAAAATTCATACAAAAAGAAACGTGAAAGCAGCATATTCAGAGGGAGATAAGTTCAAAATGGTACATATTCCTGTATGAGTTCTGAAGAGAATCATCAGAGAAGTTTACGGGATAATAGATTTTATATTATGTTCATTGAATGATTCTTGTGAATTTTTTTCAGAACACAGCTCGAGATTTGGATTTATTAAATTCAGAAACCTCATAATAGACGGCGATTATTCGACATGAGAAGCATCATATGAAAAGTTTACTTTTGTGTGGCGGAGTAGTATACCGTATATTCAAGTACAAAAATAGATTACAGTTTCCTGTATGATTTTCACTTACACGTGTTTCGCTTTTACAATAGCTTCTAAAACACGTGTCGCGGTTTTGTAAACCCATTGTGAGTGAAAATCATACAGGAAACTGTTATCTATTTTTGTTAATATGGATTTTCATCAAGTATCGGCCAGTTCAATTAAAGTATATTCAAGTTATGAAATCGCTTCTATATATCATTTTTCTGTTGAGGTATGGTGTTTTTTCAGTATAACTTTATGGAACAGACGTGCAGGGTGAAGTAAGCGTCTATTGGACATATTCAACAAATGGATTTATTCCAGCTTATGCGATATGTGTTGACCATGTCTTATTCCCAAAATCAGTAGAAAAGAAATTATTCTGAACCACTTGTATTCTACGAGAGTCATATGCGTCTATACAAAGACCGTTACCAGAATCAGTAAAGTTGAATTTAGACGAGAGAAATGCTTCACCTGGTACGAGTTTGACTCCCCGTGTAATGGACACATTGTAGACTTGTTACACCTGTACTAGGTGATGATCTTCGTATTACCCAGAGTTGGACACATTCACTTCTTTCTTGAATTGAATTCGCAAGTCCCAATTCACGCAAAAAACTGAAAAGATCTCATGAAGGGAAAATCCATCAGAAATTGAATGATTTAAAGCCACAAGCTAGCTTATGAATTGGTACTCTCATCAATTCACAATTGATTTTGATAATTTTGAAGCGGAACATATCGATATGTTTTCTTGCCTGAGATAGAAATGGGTTTTGAAGTGGGTTAACCAATAGGACGTATTTTATTCAGGAAGAACTGTCAATGATTAAGGTAGCAACTTCTCGGGAGAGTTTGCCCATCTAAAAAAATCAACCACGACAAAATAGTGACTTTCAAACAGTACTTATAAATATTCTTTTCTGGTCGAAGCTGATTATTTTCTAGTTTAAAATTAACTCTAGGAAGACAACTTGAAATGTTCGAAAAGAAGTATTATTGCTGTTAACATCAAAATGAGCATTCAAAATGTCTGCCATCTGCACTAATATAGATTTGGCAACGAAGGATGTGATTACTTCTGAGGCATCGGGAGATCTGTCATTAATGAAAGAAAAAGTGATCTCTGGAATAATGTTTCAACGCAGCTCTACTTCTGAATTCCAGAATCGTTTTTAAGAATATTCTCTTGAAGAGAGGTTGAGGCCAGGTGGTTTGATAGCTGGAAGTGGAGAATGCCCACCAGACCTCAACTCTTATAAATAGCAAAGAATGTGTTTTCATCATTGAAAATCAGAGGGAAATGAAGCAGATGAACAACTTTCAATACTGATAAAGGAAAGACACCTCAAGAGGAATTTCATTCGTTATTGTAGACATTTTGAAAACTCATCTTGATATTCAACTGTTGATGAGCTTAGTGAAAATATTACAGAAGAAGGAGAATTCGTCACTCATCTGAATGTATTTTATCGAATGAGGTATCGAGACTTTTCCTAGAGATCAATACTCGTGCACCAAACTCCTTCAGGAAAGGATCATATAGAATGACAGTATGATATATCGTTTAGGGATACTCGAACATTTTTTTGGAAATTTGTTTTGTATAAACCTTTAGAATACACAAAAATTTGTATATAAAAGTTTAACATATTTGTAATTATTTTCTTCGCTTCATATGAAGAAACAATAATTATACATGCAACTCAAGTTAATTAAATAATGGGCGAAGGAGTTGGTGCTGCTGAAGGAGTTCGAATGAAGTTGATATTTGGTAAAATATATTACCATAAATCACGTTAATCAGTACCACCACTTAAAAATGCAATCTCCAGGGCCATACAACAAATAGCATGCAACTTTCTTTATATTGATTATTCACCCATATTGCATGGAAATATATTCATGAAAAAACACATATAATACAATTTCCTTCAAAGCATTAACAATCGGATAGTAACATATAAGGTAATTTTGATTGAAAATTACTTGCACTATCACCTATCTTCATCTGGACGCCTACTTTCGACATACCTTGTATACACATCGTCTGGTGATGTGAACTAAGTTGATGGAAAATACAAAGCTGAAGTGCTCAGACGTTCTAGGACGATGTGGCCAATATCAATTCGAGTTAAACAGTTAATTTCCTCTTCGACCAGGTAAATATTTCAAAACTCTCTTTCAAGTATCATATCGATAATCAATTTTAAATAAATAGTATTTTTCCGATATACATGAAAAACTCAGAGGGAAGAAACTTTGTTGAATTCAATATTGAACAATACAAATTAAATAATGTAATGTCAAATTGAAAAAAGTAGTAATAGTAATCTTTGTTATAAGATATATCCTAATCTTACAAGATATTTATAATAATAACAATTTAAATTTTCACACAGTGCCAAAAATATTAATAACATTCAAATATGTATATAGATAATAACAATAATAAAAGATAAAATAGATGAAAAGATCATGAAAAATATACACAATATATAAGAACTAATGTTAAAAACAAATATTGATACAGTAACACACCCATACATATATACATGTTTTCCAACCAACTAACGTTCTAGATATTCCAATATTCTACTTTCAAACCCTCCCACAGTAATCGCCTCTTTAATGGCATTTGATAAATTGTTAAATTCACATAGTCCCTTGTAATATAAATTTTCCATACCGCCACTAGTGTGAGTTCTATATATGAAAATTAGCATTAGATCTTGTCTCGTGTTCATGTATTTGATTACTGAAAATGAAAAATTCGTTAAAATATGTTGGTTGGAGACCTTTGGTGATTTTTAAATAAAAACCATTGTTAAAAAAATAATCGATTTGAAATCGATAGCCACTGCAGCATATTCAACATGTGATGAATGGAAGTATAACAACTGCATCTTTAGATAATTCTCATGCCCCTAATTTGGAGTTTTTGGAGTTGTGAAACCCTGTTTTGGTTTATTGAATGCATTAAAGTTGGACAATACTCAAAATGAGGTTCAATTATACAATTATATGTTGATATTCTGGAGGTAACAGTCGAATTACTTGCTAGCCTCTAGAAAAAATATAATTTTTTTGAATTTTTTTTATAACATATTCAGCATGACTGTTCAAACTCAGAATGCTTTCTACAATTACTCCCAGATACTTTATTTCAGACACATATTCCAAGGCAGTGTTACCAATTTCGATCTTTACTTTGTTATAATCAATAGAATTCAGTTTATATTTGGTTGTTATCACCTTACCTTTTGTTTTATCTGTATTGTATTTCAATTTATTTATATGTAAATATTTTTCGATATTCTTCATAGAACCTTTGACAGTATCTACAGCATCTTTAAATACTGGATTCGGAGTATAAACTAATGTATCGTCTGCAAACAGATTGAGTTCATGTGCTCCAGGAACATAGTAAATATCGTTCAAGTATATAATAAATTAAAGTGGGCCCAGTACACTCCCCTGAGGAACACCAATGTTGATATCTATCTCATCAGATATTTTTGAACCGATTTTTGTTTTCTGTTTTCTTTCACTAAGGTAACTAGGAAACCAAGCCAGCACAGAGCCTGTTAACCCATGATATTTCAATTTTTTATCAAAATATTTCTATCAATTGTTTCAAATGCTCGCTTGAAGTTAAGAAAAACAGCTACAGTGTATTTATTCTCATCATACGCTTTTTTCCTTCTAGAGAAAGTATACTGAATAGCTGATTCACAGGAATGATTTTTTCTAAATCCTGGCAGTTGGCCTAAGAATAATTCATTATTATCAAAATATGCAACTAACTGTTCGTAAAAAAGTAAAAAAAAACTGTATTGGTGAGTCTCGAACCAACGAACATCTTGGATTTCGTGCTTGCAAGTGAACAGATCAGAATCGTGATGTTTCTACAAGGTTTTTCCTGGTAACAAAGTATTTTGTTCTGTACGATTGGTGAAATTCATATCCTACCTTTTATGGATATGATATCATATCCATTCAGTTGTCTGGAATTCCCTACTTATCCGCTCAGTAAACTCTAAAGAAATGAACAAATTCACGGGTGGAAGTAGAAAAAATATTACAGTTATGTTTTGATGAGAACATTCATAACATATTGAAGTAGAATAAAAATGTCTTCTCTCCTTACAATCGTTCTATACACGTTTCAATACTGGAACAAACAATTTCACCAACAATTTTTTTTTATCTAAAAAAATATAGCTTCCCCTAAAGAAGAATCAAATGAATGAAAAATAATCAAAGCAGTTTCATGAATGATGCATTTTTTTCACATTTCTCCTCATTTTCCTCACTTCTTCCCGGACTATTGACGGCAGTCCGAAGAAACCTTGCAATAATAGTGGAACGGCTACAAGACATACACACACACAATCTCGATTGTTGTGTAACGCGGTGAAAGGAAGGGCATCATCTCCGAAGGGGCCCCGCCTAGGCCTGGGGCTACGGCCCCCGCAGAGAGCTACTAGACACCTCTTTGCCCCCCCGGTTCGACTATCGTTCAATGGCTCGGGAAATATGCGATAGAATGTTGTTAGCAGATATGTGGAACGTTACGAAAAACATTAATTTCTTTTTGTACTGTGCAATACGTTAAATTGCACGTGCTCGAAAGTGATGTTAATTCTTGTGGATATGCCGCTAATTATGTTAATAAGGTTTTGCATACGTAAGGACTCGGGTACGGGTTTGATTTGCTAGTCCAGTCGAGGTGTATCTTGAGGTGGATACCCCGGTCGTCTATGGTGATTTTTGTTGGAGATATAAATATTACAGGGAATGCTGTTCCAACTTTATTTTTTTTTGGCAGTTGCAAAATTGAAAGCATTAAATTCGCAATAAAAATGCATAGTTCAGAATGGCCCTAGTTCATTGTCATAGCTTCGGAGCTCGTGGAAAAAAAATTGACAAACGAATAAAAACTAATTCAGCTGTATTTTTACATACTCCAATTAAAATTTATGATATCAAGACGATCTGACCGATTTAAATTCTACGAACTGTTTGATGTTTCACAAAGTGAGTAGCGGAAACCTAATGACGCTCTTTTTGTTTCTGCATAATTATAGTTGACAAATGTTTACAATAATTTTCAGGGCAGAATAAGTTTTTAACATCTACTACGATTTGAATTTTCGATAAAGTACAAGTATCCATATTCAATGATTGAAATAACACTATTTCGATTTCTTCTAAATGATTTTTTTTTGCATTATTCAGATAAATATTTATTTTTGTGAAGAAAACCAAATTTTGTGGAGCTATTCTCAACTTTCTCTTCTCCGAGTGGAAGAAGGAGGAAAGTACATACTATGGAAAGAAGAAGAAATATCAATAGCATGTATTGGTACGTGTATAATAACACCAATGAAGTATTGTGAAGTATTGTATAAACTTGTCAGTTCTTTGAAAATTAGAAGTATGGTAACTACTGTTGAGTATTCAAGTCGAACCCATTGAATTTCAGTTGTGTATGTGAAACTTATGATGAATACTCTAATAATTGTTCATCAATATATAAATAAACGTTATTGTTTACATCACTCAAGATTGATGAAATCAAAAAATATATTACAAGACTAAAAATGATATTTCGATGCTTGCAAATAAGAAAAATTCTCTCTATCGGCAAAATAGGTTTGAATTACTGAAGGAATTCACTGAAACTCAATAAAAATCCATGATAACGTTAGGTATTAAATAACACTTCTTTGCATGATGAATTATTTTTTGTCTTTTTTTCTTCTTCCGATCAAAAATAGAAATAACAACTATAAAACGAGTAAAAAGGAGGTACGTACCTATCAAAAGAGAGTGATTGTTTTTTTATCTCACTTTCTATTTTTCGAATCAGACAAGAAAGCTTAAGAATAATTCATCGAACTTCATTTTGTCCAGCAAAATATCTGAGTTACCACCATTCTATTGTATGTTTTGAAATAGATTGTTTACACAACCTCTACACATGTTCCACTATATAACAGTTTCTTCAGACAAGGTACAGTAGTATCCAGTAATGGTATCCAATAAATGCAATAAACGCATTGGAGTGCGGCAATTCCTACATCGGAGAAACCAGAAGACCATTGGAAGTGAGAATGGGAGACCACAAGAAAAAAACACAACGAGGAGAAACCACGAAATCAGGAATAGCGGAGCACTCCGGATAAAACATCACATCATTAAATGGTCTGAAGCCGAGGTCATACGCAAGGAGGAGCACTGTTTCAAGAAGAAATTCAATGAAGCCTCCTACATTCTCAAAAACGATGCATTCAAGTCATCCCAGCATATAAATCTGGAATGTGTGGAAGCCACTCATCCAACGGATGGACCAACTTCGGCTCGATGAAGGAGAATCTTGCGCAAATACATCAATTTTCCGCTAAAAACCGATCAGCACACTTCTAGTAGCAGCCGTGCGCCTCACTGCTAGCACAGCCCCTTTCCCCACCATAGGGAAATCGGGTTTTTATTACCGACCATACCTCGATATGTTGTCAGTCATCACCTGAAGGCGATTGCGGATACCAGCAGTCGAAACGTCGTGAGTACACTCAACTTGAAACTTGGTTTCAACATTTGTTCATATTGTTTCTTTTATTTCCTTATTTAAATTTTTTTTCCACCAAGATTTCATATTCGATATCTCAATTTTTTTGACTGATATTTCATATTCGATATCTCAATTTTCTTGTCACAAAATTATTTTCTTTGATCAACCAAAACTTTTATTCAATTTTGACCAAATAATCCATTTCAACCTTATCGGTTTGGATTCGATTACCTTATTTTATTTGTATTTTTATATTTCTACCCTTTTGTTCTTAGAAACAGGTTTCAATAGAGTTGATAATATAGACAATGAAAGTCCGATCCAATACCAGTCAGCAAGGAACATTGTCAACCACTTTCAAGCAAACGTGCTAGGGGTTATTGAGAAGGTGTTCAATGGATAATGGGCAGGCACAATCCTCATGAACGTTCATGCAGCGTATGACTTTATTATAATTCAATAAGGTTTGAAGGTGGCGGAAATTGGGGAGAATTCAATAGGAATCGGATGGCATTGATACACATCATTATTTGTACTAATAACAGTTCGAATTTCAAATGCCATCCTATATAAAAGAGTTCAACTATATTTTTTTAATTACTGTTGAAAAATCAAAAAAAAGTTTTTCGTCGAATTTGAAGGGTTGTATTCCGAATGTGCCTATCAGGTAATTTTTTTCCAATGTTTGGTTGTGTCAATAAGTATGATCACCATTGTTGAAGTGGTTGCCTAAAAACTTTTTTTTTCTTCGCTATTGAACAAAAACGGTTCAAGTGTTCCGGTTGGCATTTTTGTAGCAAATTTCATGCTCTACCACTTCCTTCTCATGTATTTTCACTAATAACAGTGCTTGTAAATTTTCCAAAGATAATTCGATAACACGTGGTATTCGGTAAAAGATTCTCACACCACATTGAACTTCAACGAATTATTTGGAATTCTTGTTTCACATTTTCAAAGAACGTCAAGATAGGCTTTGAGTTACATTACAAATTCAATAATGGTCTCGGTAGTGTAGTGGTTAGCATATCTGCCTATCAAGCGGAAGGCCGGGGTTCCAATCCTCGCCGGGCCACCGTGCTGGGTAATCGCACGTTAAAAGGTAAGGCCTTGTTGATCCATTACTCGCACAAGTTTCGACTTCTGAGGGTTGACGTTCGTCAGCTGGTTAACGAAAAAGAAAAATTTTAGAACGAACAATTTGCCTTGTTCTGTCACATTTAATTCAGTTTATTGTGTAAGCTTTAACAAAATGACCCGATTCGTTCAAGAAACTATCGAAGTTGTTCATTGTAGCGACTTAAGATGCATAGAAATATGAGCTAGATTTCCAAAACGGTATATTTATGTTGCGTACGTTGTTAAAAATACAACGCTACTGCCGCCTGCCACCTCTTGGTATTCTTGTGAAACATTGCACTAAACATGAACGACAAAGACGAAAAGAGATGCACCTCTAACTCATATCAATTGAATCTAATCACGATGACGACTAGGACATCTGGTAAGCTTCTCAGTTCAGCAATGAGCTCTTGAAATAATTATAGCAGTAATCCCGATTCCACCTACATGAAATATAACCCCAAATTTGTATTAATTTCAGGTTCACTCAATTCGAAAAATAACGAATTATCTGCGAACATCGAGGAAAATGAGAATCACCGGAATATATCAACGCCCTAAAAGGCCAAAAATGCAATGAAACAACAAAAATCCATACAAAAAAAAATACAGATCTTTTTTTTAAACATGATGATAGTGATAGTGAATTGTCTGTGGCTCGTAAATGAAGATTGGATTAATACTGTATTTTCTTTAGTGCCAGATTGCTCTAGTGCCTAATTTTCACTTCTCCTCAAAGTGGGTGAGTGACATGTAATGTCAAACAAAACATTCTTCTCTTATGTCAAAACATTTCCACTATAATTCGCAGTAGGTTACCCATGCGGAAAAAAAATTCCGATGAAATACCTGAGTTGTCAGGGTAACGCGTTGGTAACGATTCAAAAAAAATTAAAAAAAAAACTTCGAAAATAGGAAATTCATTTAAAAACATTTTTTTGCATCTAGCGCTATGACATTTTTGACCGTCTCCAACAAAAATCGACAAAGACAAGCGGGCATCTATGGCTCAACAGATTTCGAGCCAATTTGACCGGTCTATTCATGGGATTCGGACAAATATGTGAACGAGAAGTCAGAATGAATTGACGACGAGGAATGAATTCATTTCAGATTGGAAAGGCTTCATTATAATTGTCGGAGAACCCTGGGAAGGTGACAGTTTTCATAGCGGCTTGATTTATTCGATAAGTGCAGTAATTGGCCGATAGAGCGTTAATTAGAAATGTGATTTGTTGATGACTGATGGGTATATCCGGAACATTGGACAGAATAACTCGTGAATTATCGAGCAGGTAGTTTATATCAAATAGGGGTATTTTTATATATCATTATATTTCCAATGCCGTCGATCAAGTTTATTGCATACTTTCCCCATTCCACGCTTTCATCATTTCTTCACTATTATTCGCAGCTAGGAACAATTCCTGGATGACAACTGTTGTATAGACGGATAGCACAGAGGAAAAACAGTTTCTGGAATAACAAAAGTTTTTTTTTTGATAATCGATAACAGTTTGTATTAAACGCAGGTAAACAATTCATCATTCATCGAATACTTGACTATTTTTATATTGGTACTGGGGAGTTATCCGGGTTTATTTGCCATGGTCCACAGGTTTCTATTCCTGACGTTTCGCCCACATCTGTGGTAGGCATTTTCTCACTGCACATACTAGGAGAACGAGAGCACAGACGGTGACTGAATGATGTATAGATTAACAAAAAAAAAAACCTTCGTATTGATTCAATAATGGAGGTTAGCTATTCAGTACCACGAAATTTTTTGTAGACTCAATAGAGATCAACATTTTTGGTGAACATTTTGTTCGTCTATACCGAAGCGTTTAGTCAGCACCACATTCATTTTTTTCAGCATAAATTAACAACAATAATCTGTTGAGTATAGACAACATTTTGCAGAACAGAGCTCTGGTTTCGTTGCTTTTTTTTTCACGAAATGGAACAAATGATGAGCAACATTTGCGAAAAAAACATGAAACGCTGAATAATTATCTATTTATGTTTCAGGCAATTTCTGTAACGAACTAGTTTCTCATGATAGGATGTGATTATATTTTTATTTTTTTTTATAATAACAGTGTTATTTAAAGAAGAATAATTGCCAAATATTCATTGCTGTGCTGCAGACATTGTTAAAATCTCCCAAAAAATATTCTCGGATGATCCGAAAGACGTCTATGTATGTCCATGTATGTTGATAGAACATTATTGAGCTAATGCTGATACAATTGAAAAACTGTTGCACATCACCACGGGCGTGGTAAAATTCTGAAGTACACTGTAGCCAGATTGTTATAGAAAATGGAATTTTGAATATAAGAGAAGGAGAATCGAAAATTTACTCAAACCTTTCTTGTTGATATGTACGTGTATATCATCATTCATTGAAATATAAAAGCTCATCCATAACAAAGTTCTTTCCTTGATTTCCAATAAGGAACTTAGAGTTATATGCCCTTCCGAAGGTTTAAATCATATGATTCGAATAGCTACATCCAAATTATTTGAAAAATCGAGTTTTTCCATATTTATAAACTGCTGATACTAACTGCGTTCCTACATAGTATAACAAACTCAAGTATTAATATCGTTACTCATAACACCTATCACTCAGTACTGCAATATTTGTGAGCCTATTGGTGGTTTGTGCTTTGGTATAGTATTTTTCACAGTAAATGGTATTGGCTTATTAACTGCAATAAACTACCCGATTTAATCCCATTGTGTAGAAAATCATCTGGTAAAGATGCAAATGTGCTACAGGGTCGAATTCAAGAAATTTGAATATGGCATAATGTAGGAGATATACAAGTAATTTATTTAAATGTTACAATTCTATTCTATATTTAGTTCAGTGTCGCTATCGCTATCCTCATCTGAATTGATTATAATTGGCGCAATTGATTTTACAGAAAGGTACGAGTTTTCAACATTTATAACATGACTAACAGAACTTTTCCAACTCTCGGTAGGAATGTCATTCATACAGTTCCTAATTAATTCTACCACACTACCACTTAAAGACGGAGAAGTATTTTTTCCGCGCACGCTCGATTTAAGTTGGTGCCACATAGGCCCTATGGGATTGAACACGCAGTAGTAGGGAAGAGTCGTAACACTGTATGTCCCAATTCTTCAGCAATTGTATCACAAACATGCGTTTTTTTTGAGAAAATGACTGCAACACTTGTAAAAGTTCTTTTTTTGTATAATTTTCCTCAAAATATGTGTCATTTGCAGCCATGAAGTTTTGAATCTCCAATTTCGTATTCTTTGAGCCAGGAATTTTTTTGCAATTGTCGACTATGATAGCTTCCGTTGTCCATTACTATAACGCTGTTTGGCGGAATGTTGGGTAAAAGACAATTTTCAAACCAATCTTCAAAAAGTTCTGCTGTCGTGTCTTCGTGATAATCAACACAAGAGTCCTTAATATTTACAATCCCTCTCTGAGAAACAAAATCACCTGAATCCGGTCCTTTTACATTTATGATGTGCATCTCGGATTTTACAACTTAAGGGTCTAATTGGTTTTATTATAATCCTTCAGTCAATACCATTGATTGTGAAAACTACTATATCTTTAATCTTTTGAGAAATTGAAACTACACATACCTACTTGACTTCAAATATGTTGTAACACGATAAAAATAAATATCTGAATGTAGATAGAAGATTACATTGTATTCAATTCAACTCTCTAACAGGGAAGCGAAGGGACAATATTATCCCGCTCTCTTTCGGAATAACTCATCAAAGATGTCACCACCTCTTGGCAGCGATAGTTTTGAACTATTTTTGAATTTTTACGAATATCCTGAGATCGATACTTTCTATTGAAGCATCGGAATACACAATTTTTGAACACAATTATCTAATTTGAAGTACCAAAAGAACCTAAACATAGAACTGTCACTTTTGAATACCAGTTGTCAATTGGTAAACGACAGATGACAGACTTCTAACAAATTGCGGTAACATCGAGAGTGCTGCCTACCGAATAATGCCAAAGAATAACAGGCGTCAAATTTAAAATTCAATATAAACGTTCCGATGCATTTCCATCAAGGGATTGGTACTAGTGCGTTGATTTTGTGTCTTTGTTAATGACGTGCAACAGTTTTGAAATTGTATTTACTATATCTGAGTAGTTAGGCATATATTTTATTGGATCTTTTTAGGAAAATACGACGTGTGGAACTTCTTTTTCAGAATAACACTAACTTCTACTCAGCTCCTTCTTCCTTATTGTTCAATATTCTGCCTTATGAGTTTGTTCCTGGAATTCTGAAACAATATAAGAAGTTAGACCTGCTGTTTCCTGTGATCACATCTCATTTCAGAAGTACATATTTGATTCACTGGTTATAACCAATGGTGAATCCTCCATTCAAGTTTACCAACATTATCGGAAATAAAATGTACAAAATCCCATAAAAGTCCGACCCGATCCGCGTCTGTAAAAACTCTAATAAATATTGCTTCTAATAATTCACATTCGCGCGCAAAAATATCACCCAAAGGGTATTAGTTATGGAACTGGCAAGGTTGGCGACAGTACACAATGGGAGGACGTATATAAAGCGGGGATAATTGCAACTTATGAGACATTTATATTGCAGTCTTGCCAACCTACGTATTTTATAACCCGGCTCGTTCCTTCCTACGATATTTACTACTAGACACTGGACGCATATGCATTTCGCGATCATTTCTCTCTATTTATGCTAATTTTTGGCTAACGCAATGGTCTGTGCGTTTTCTGGCTTGAAACATTTCACTAAGGGCCAGTTTTTCAATGCAATGATAAATAAGCTATGTGTCAGATAGATGAAAGAAAGGAGAGGGTGCGCGTGGTGACAGTGATAAGGATGAAAACTGTTGTTTATTCACATCTGATGGATATCTGGCATTGAAAAACCGGTCCTTAGTTTCAATAGTTCACGGCTGCTATTGTGTATATCATTTTCCTTCATTGAAATCTGCGATAGTGATGACAAAACTGAAGTAGACAGTTGATGAAAAACAGATATTCTGATGAATTATTATGAAGAACGGAAATATGAAAAATCAGATAATCAAATGGAAAAAATCGAAAAAAAAAAGGAAAATGAAAGTAATAGCCCAACGATTACCTATTCATAATGTTTAATTCAATAAATCTCCTCGAACCAGAGAACTTTCGTTTTCGTTTCTGAAAGTGTTGATTAACAAAGAAAATGGGAGCAAAAATCATCAGCACTGGAAAAGAAACAATGTTTACCACATTGAAATAATTGTTGTTGTTGTTCCGAAATTGTTCGATTCCGTTAACCAGTTGACGAATGTCAACCCTCAGAAGTTGGAACATGTGCGAGCAATGGATCAACGAGGCCTTACCTTTTAACGTGCGATTACCCCGCACGGTGGCCCGGTATTCACTTGTTCTCGATGAACATTCCCTCAACCACGTTGACTTCATCAGGTTTGATTCAGCCTCAGAAGTTCAAAATCACCCAAAGAAACATATAACTTTGCGTTGAACTTCACGTATATAAATTATGAAACAGTTGGAACCATGCTATGTGGAACTCGTTGTTTTCATTATGATAAAAACAATGAAATTTCTTTAGCATCATATACGAAAACATAAACATTCAAACCGTAGCTCATTGCAAAGCAACAATTCTGTTCATTTTTGGAATGTAATGCAATTGAAAGTAAGTTAAAATCGATAAATTCAAATATAAATTGAAACACACTTTGATGTCAGAACCCATATAGTTTGCATTCGAAGGGTGCGGTGTTTGTGACAATGAACCTTTACTTCCGATTTCATCCAGATTTATTGTCTGAATTTATGCTGTGCAATCATAAAATCACTTTTGACAGATTTTTGAAAGCTTCATCAAACAATTTATCATCAGCAGGGATTTTCATGGTGATGGATTTCATTAAGAACGACGATCGAATTGATCCAAATTTGTTCCCAAAATTAATTCAATATCCAATGGTATTCATATTAATCAAGTGTCATCCCATTTTGGGGTTTTGGATTTGATAAATCATATTCTTATTGATATCAGAAATGAATATCTTCTACAGCGCTACTCGTGGGTCAGACGGGTATATTGCTGCTATTGAATATGTGGAGTAACAAAAAGAAGCCTAGAGTACAGAGTTTTGTCCAAAAATTATCAAGTCCAACGTATTATTGATGAGAGAGAAGAGAAAGATTTGGATGTCGTCTGCAATGTTAATGCTGCTTATTTCGTCCGATAATTTTTGTGTGTGAACAATCATTAGCAACCTTTTTATATTTATCATTAGTTTGTAGGAGATTATGAGCACTTTGTGTTGTTAGTCCACCAGGGGGGGGTTTCGTATACTTTTCGAGGTCCCCTCGGTAACTTAGTGTTTTGGTATGTTTTTTGGGCCGCTGATCACGAAGTTTTTGGTTACCAGGCCCAAAACCTGTTAATCAATTAGTTATGAACAATTTCATTGCAAAAATAGCTGTTTTTTCACCTTTTCTATCACTTTCCATCAAGATAGGCCGAATCTAGTCACACCGATTCTAGGCGAAAAATTACATAGAAAAAAGTATGTCTATACCAAATTGATTCATAATGGAAATATCAAATCACTAAATGGTCCGAGTGCACGTATTCGCGCTGTATATTCCTAATGCGAGGGCCTACTCCGAACATTTTTGACATGATTTTTCCAATTTTATTTTCATTTTGCTATAAACAAATCACTATTGTACTAATGACGTATACTAAAATGGATTGCCATGCTGTTTTGCCAACGACAGATACAAAAAGATATAGAAGAGCCCTTTCGATCTACAACTACATAATTTGGTAGAGCACGATTTACAATAGCAATTTGTTAACAATTTTATCTATGGATGGGTACAATGATACTATTTTCTTTTGAAAAAATTATTCATCGTCTAAAACATAACAAAATTGCTAGGGATTCAATTTTATGCAATCAGTTCGGATTAAATTAATTTCTTGATATGCAAAATATGCAGTTGAATAGATTTGCTTGTAGGAGAAAGATCTTGCACTGGAACTGCATCCCCATAGTGGAATATGTGATAGCGTAGTTGATCGAAATTGCAAATATTTTTTTTTTTCAAACTTGAATCAGATATTCTTCTGCATTCTCAATGGGATTTTCAATGTCAAGCTCTTCAGCAGCTGAAATATGCACAACTAATCGAGTAACTCATAGACAACAAAAGTTGTTTTTTTTCACATTATTGATCCAAATTATACCTCTTCCGGATTTCACAAAAAACAGGTTTGGCTTCCACAGTATTCCCATTCTACTCGCGTAGTCTGCTACAGTCAAATGGTGTGAAGCTGGAAGTACTGAACAAAGTTGAATGCCACACTTTTTCGCCAGTGTAAGAACTGGTATGAACCTTTTCTTAGCAACAGCACCGGCTCGTACCCAGAGTTCCCGATATGAAATATTATTACCATTATTCCAACCAATGAAAATAAACTTTCCTATAAATATTGAGAAATAACCTTCAATCTTTTCTCTTATATAGCCTGATAATGTGATAATAATACTATCACTTCGGATTTTGATGATAAAACAAAGGGTTTTGCAAAGTCCGAAGTACATGGTTGATATATATGTACTATACTGGTCTATTCTGTGAATTTTGATATATTTTCAATTTATTTAGTTATTGAAAATAATTGACAACTGTTATAGAAGAGTATTATGATGCACCATCGATATTTCTGGAATATCTTGTAGGTACTGGTTTCTCAATGTGATGTAAAATACTATACTACTATAGGATTATTCAAAATCGCGAATACATTTATCTGACAACGAATCTCATCCAGTGGAAAACAGTTGTGACATATTTCTGCACTTTTTTTTCATAGTGATTATATAAAAATCACCTCAAATGCTTCTGTCAACGATTCATGTTAATACATCAATAATGGTTATAATATTAGGAATAATCATATTTTCGATGAGCTGGGAATGCGTGAACATGGAGCACTCGCGGAAGGAATATATAGTGCTCATACGCTTACTCGGGCGAATTGTTCATCAGATATCTTGATAGTCCTGTATATTTGATTGTGAATGTGTATGTACTATTTCCCGTAAAATCGACTGGTCTGGCTAGATTTGGCCTATCTTGATGGTGAGTGGTGGAAAAAGTGAAAAAATAGCCACTTCTGCAATAAAATTGTTAATAAATAATTGAATAACAGGTTTTGGGCCTGGTAACCAGAAAATTCATGATCATGCAGCGACCCAAAAACATAATATAACACCAAGTTACCGAGGGAACCTCGGAAATTATACGAAACCCCCCCTGGCGGTCGGACTATTGTCATGTTCCGATATTCCTGAACAGTACTGTCCAGCTAATTCAGTCGTTCCGATTTTACTGACATTCACTGGCAATTATTTCGCGCCAATTTTTGAGGTACCCTGTTAGAGACTAAGAAGTTACTGGTGCTATCGCTGCAGAAGTGGTCCTGTAGTCCCAGTACTCCTCAAATTGAGTTAGGTTGTGTTCGAATAAACGTCAACGGATAACAGATTGAATTTGATGGTAGATCATTGCAATTGCAAAATTATCAAAAATGTTTCGAGTTGTACTGGAAGATATTTGCAAGTTGATGCTGAATTGAAATGATTCCAGCAGATCAATAAAATCTGCGGGAACCCCATTTTTCGAGATTGCAAGCCTTACTCGCACTTACCTGAAATGTTGTTTGAAAATCTTAGGGGTGTAAAAACCTACTACATTTTGAATGATGTACCCTTCTATTCTTATTATTGTTTCTATGCGACCTCTAATTTTGTCGCGGATTAAAATTTCAGTCATTATATATCCTCTAAAGACTCATTATCAGAGCTTGAGCTCTCTGAATTTTCTATTTCCTTATCGCTATTGCTTAATATTTCTCCCAATATTCAATTCATTTTGAAATAAAATAGGATACGTCACACCTGTCAACGATGACAGTTCCTTTGACGGATGTCCGATGGCGATCCGTTCCGATATCATCAGCAGTAGATTACTTTCACTGCAAAAAGCATTCCGAAAATGCTTACTGTGGCCAGTAATACCAGCAATATCGGAACATGACAAATGTGGGATGTACGTGCACCGCCTAATCACTGTTCACCAAAGAACAATAACGCATTCCTTCCGATGGGAGTAGTAACGTGTGATTTTTTTGCTTTTTTGTTATTGGCAGTCTTTTTGCATGTTTTTCAACAAAATGGAAAACATCGGATTGACGCTCTCGATAAATTATTGAACATTTGAAGATCTTTCTCGAACAGAATAAACCTAGATCCAATTGTCAAGATAAGGCCAAATAGAAACATTCGATAGTTGTCCCTTCAATATAACAATTCTCTTCCCTCATCCGAACTTGAAGATGAAAATAAACAATAAACAAATTTTGATAAATGCATTTTATAGTTCTTTATATAAAATTGCATCTGGAAAGATGCAATAGACGTCTCTTCCTAAATATATTTTTACTTTCAGCACGAAATAGCATAATTGATTTCGTTTTCATTTACCTCAGTTATCATCCAAGAAAAATATCTCTGTAGCCCTAGTAGAATATATGTTGATTTTTTTAGTAGATATACCTACAGTGCTTACTATAATAAGAAGGTTACTGTATATGAAAATCAATATAAGTGCTTTCTGTAACGCATGAATAAAATGATAATCAGTGCATGGAACCTTTTTCAACAACAAGTACGAAAGTAATAAGTAGGACTATTATATTGTCAAACAATCTCAGTATATCAATTGCCAATTGTTCCGCATACACTTATGCACATTACGAAAAGAGCCCTCGGTATATGGGGATCTTCATTCAATTAGCTTTCAGATCATACTCAATTATGTTTGAGAATGTTCAAACATTCCGTCAATTGTTTTCAATTTATGACTGATTTCACTCTGCAGGAAATCTTGAATTTTTACTTATAGTACTTCATGACTGATTTTACTCTGCAGGAAAACTTGGATTTTTACTTATAGTGATTTTTCTTTATCTCGATGTCTCTCATGATGTAAATGAGATCATGGTCAATAACTCATTATTACTACCTTTTTTCACTTCTGTTAGGTTTCCTACATCCCAATAGAGGAGTGATACTCTGTTAACCATCCATTCGAATTGAGTACATTGACAAAATATTCAGCATGACATCAAGTTTCACCTCTCCTGAGGAATTTCATTCAGATGCATACTATATTCCTTTCCTCCAGCATCTAACTCGAACACAATCTAGTTGTTTCCTCCCACCGCATGAACCATTGCATTGCAACAGTATAATTTGTTGGATCGTGAACTTCGCAAGTCTATTGTCGATGAAAGGAGATAATGATATTCATTCAGTTCATTCAAGTCGTCAATAAGATCGTAGGTATCACTTTCCTAGAAGTGAGCGTGCAATATGGCATCATTCCTACGCACAAAAATCGAATCATGACTTGCTGCATGGTAAGCTGATATTGTTCATTCTGTAAGCTATCCTGTTGTTACAGGAGCTTGGGTGAATTACCGATGCGGTTGCGTTCGTTGCATAAGGCAAGCCGTATACGATTATTGAAATTGGAGGAATATTAAATACAGCGTGTACCTGTTGAAACGGAAGTCCTGATTCACCAGTACATCAGTGAATGGGGCACGACAAAATTCCGTTTGCTTGAATGTGGTTGACAATGTTCCTTGCTGAATAGTAATGGTTCGGACTTCCGTTGTCTATATCTCCATTATTAACACTATTGAAAGCTTTTGCTAAGAACGAAAGGATAAAAACACAAATCAGGAAATAAAATCAAATCCAAAACGAAAGGTTGAAATGGATTTTCTGCTCCATAATAAAATTAAAGTCTGATTGATCAAAGGAAATAACGTTGTTACAAAAAATCGAGATGAAGAATCCATTTCAACCTTTTGTTTTGATTTGATTTTTTCACTTGATTTGTATTGTTATCCTTTCGTTCAGCAATAGGATTCAATAGAGTTAATAATATAGACAATATAGAAGTCCGGACCGTTACCATTCAAGATTTGCTCATCGCCAAACTGTTTTCATTGGGTTTTCATGGACCAATTTCGCAGTGGATCCAGAGTTTTTTATCTGGTAGGAGCCATATGGTAGAAATAGGAGGCTGTGTATCATTCACAATTCCTGTACCTTCGGACCTTTGCTATTCAGCTTATTTATTAATGACCTAGTTACAATTATAAAACATAGCAAGGTTCTAATTTTCGCTGATGACGTTAAAATATTCAAATCAATTTCTTCTACAAACCATGCCTCGTTTTTGCAAGAAGATTTGTCAGAATTTTATGGCTGGTGTAGTATGAATTACATGGACTTGAATATATCCAAATTTTACTGCCAGACATTTTCTAGAATTAATCACCCGGTTCTACATGACTACAGTATCAACAATATACCAATTATTAGGAAAACAGTGATCAAGGACCTAGGTATTATGTTTGATCGTGAATTGAACTTCATATCTCATAATGAGTATATCATGGCTAAATCACTCATGATGTTAGGCTTCATTGATAGATCTTGTAAGGATTTCAGTTTGAACACTCTCAAGTTATTATATTGTCCATTAGTTAGATCATTGTTGGTGTTCGTTTCAATAATCTGGTGCTCATACTATGAGATACACAAAAACCAAATTGAAGCTATACAAAATACTTTCCTTTGGATTTGTGCATACAAGATAGGTCTAAGAAGAGGAGAATATGCATACAACATAAGAGATCAGATGAATCTATTATCATTGGAGAAGAAGAATTATTTCAATGTATGTTTTTTAAACAAAATTTATCTGGCAACATCAACTGCGAGGAGATTTTATCTTTAATCAATTTGAATGTCAACAGACAGACCAGAGTCAGTAACGAAATATTCAACGCTCAGAAATGGAAATACGTATCAACAGGTTGATATCTTTAGCAGCTCCACACATACCATTAAAATTGAACTGAGTCGCATTATTGCCTGAAACACTTTCTTTCATTGTTCTGTTGTATTATTTCATTATTATATGGTTTTGTACTTTATATTTACCACTTTATTGAATTATACCGTTATATTGTAGTGTGTTCTATATTATTGTATTGTATTATGTATTTATCTTTAGTTAGCTTTACGATTTTATGAACTATGTTTTCTTAAAACAAATTGTAATTGGGACTACCCGTTAAATAAATAAATAATAAATAATTTGCACCTCTACAATCTGATTCAACTTCAATAATTATTCGAAACGATTATACTGAAAAGGAGCTTGAGGACAAAACCAAAATAGTTTTATGGTTTATTCAAAATGGTGTATGATGTATGTGGGGTCATACGGATGAAAAATAGTTACATTGGTTATTATTTGAGTTCCTTTTGGACATTTCCCATTCATAGGACACCTGAATATGAAAGGGCTGTGTAGTGGAGCCCTGAGTAGCAAACAATGACAGCTCTCCAAACAATTGGGTGAAGTGTGGCTCTGGGTCATAGGAGGCACACATATTAGGACGACCAACCATTCTGGCTTCAAGCAGAAAGGGTAATCACCGAGCCTTCAACTTATACGAACTCGTATGGAAGACAAAAGTGTAATGAGCCCAAGAGTTTCAGAGACTTAAACCTCTTCGACGAACCAGTAAACAATGTAATGTTTTTCAACAACATCTAAGAATAAAGAAATGTTCGAGTATATATATATATATATATATATATATATATATATATTTTTCTCCAATACTTCCTTGTATAAGAGTATACACCTTCACCATACCTTCTTTCATCCAACCAATCAAGATTGAAAAAAATATCACAATCATAATACACACTGAATACCCTAGAATGAATGTACAATCAAAACATGAACAAACTAATGATAATATATTGTCACTATCAGTGACAAGCAACACAGTTCCTGGCAGGCTCCAGCTTTTCAAAACTATGTTTTGTGCGAACTGACAGAAAGTAACAATTTTCATATAATAATAATAATAATGATACCTTTATTGCTTCTGAAAACATAGTATTACAACAAGCGTCAAGTAAGCGGGAAAAAACAAACTAAAAACAGTATATTATAGTAGCCTTAAGGAGAAAAATAAATAGAGGAAAATGAAGATTATTCATTATGAATGAAAGACCTGAGCCTCAAATTATTCCATAAAACACTAGAAATAATCTTGGCATTAAGAGAAAGTGCGTCTGAGGAAAATTTCGGAGGAGAGCTCGGATATATCGGTTAACCCTCCGTTAGTCGCGCATGGGACTGGATAGTTTTATTTCTTAGAAAATCTGCAAAGAGTGCGTCAGGTACCTGCTTTGGGACTGATAGTCCCAGCGCGACTGCCTACGACTCATTTTTGTTGCGTACATTGAACAAGCGTCTCAGTACCGTATTTGTAGGCTTCGTTGTTTGTAGGTTATTTTTTCTTGTTCATTTGTTACTGTGCCGTGTATTTTTGAAACAAAGTGCATAATTATGGACACAAAGCGTTATAATTTTCAACCTGGGACGAGCCGAAGAGCGGTAAAGAGAAAACGTTGCGAACCTTGTTATAACGAATCTAAAAAGGACGCCAGAACAACCTATACATGTCAAAAGTGTGATACCTATATATGTTTGAGAAAACATGTCCAAGTAATATGTAAAAATTGCTTAGAAAATATAACTGAAGAGGAAACTGCTGGTGAATCTGAATAAATCAAACTACAATAAAATCGGATTGATGCCATTTATTACCTACTTGCTTTTCTGTTCCCTAGATATTTTTACGTGAATTGTGTAAAGTCGTATCCACAAATACTACTATACGAGGTATAAATATAAAAAATAATCCATAAACAATAAAAACACTAGTTATAAAACACAATAAAATTATAATGCAATTGCAAATGCAATTCAACTCGCTTTAGTAATAAACTAATTTACCAAAAACATTTTAAGCCAAAATAATTCATTTGACCAAAAATTAGTCTGCTTTGTTGATATGGGACTGGCAGTCCCAGCGCGACTAACGACGTTACATATGGTGGCGCGCCTAACAGAAGGATAAAGCATTTATGGTGAACGTAGAACTGAATCGTCGCGGTGAATATTGGCACAGAAATTTTCTACGGTGAGCCAGATATGGTCCGATCCTTCTGATGAATGGGTTGTTCCTACAGATCATCATTCTGATGGTCTTTTGATTTCTTCTATGTCTGAATCCACCCTATTCACATATAATTTGGAAAACTAATTGGGCTTTCACTAGGATTCATAATTACAAAATCATAGCTTTCCCCAATCTAATACCAAACGGATGTTTTGACACGCCATAGGTTTCCTTTGTGGCTTTCGGCAGGATTGGCGGATACAATGAATATTGTCATATAATATATGTTTTGAAGAACAGAAGTCTCAACTCTGGTACGAATAGTATCAACCGTAAGAGCAAAGTGCCATCTATGGGCAAATTGAATACTCAATTCTCAAACAGACCCAATTCAAAATCAAAATAAAAATTCTGATTTCAGTCCGGTTTTCTCTGCAAGTGAAACAAAAATGATGCATCGATTGCAATGGATCGACTGATGATATAGTTCAGTTGTAGGATTTGCCTGTGTCTGGAGCTACAATCGGTGCTTTTTTTTACGGTGAATACCATCTGCACCTGAGTTTTACTAGGCCAATGATATCAGTGGATCCTCGCACAAAGTTCCATTTGCAAGGTCATACGCGCTTCCATGAAACTTCTGCCGAGAAATGAGGTTATGAAAAGATATTGTTTCTCATAACTCATTTCTGGAAGTCGATTCGACCATAGACACCAAATAATGGACTGGCCCTTAGGACAGTTTTCCATATAACACGATGCAGAATATATTAAAGAAAGGATATGCACATAGAACTGATATTGTGAATGACAGAATGATAATTCTATACTTGAATTACTCAATCCTTCGTAACCTCTCTTATCTGCTACATTGGAGAAGAAATTCGCTTAGAGGGTATACTTGAAGTATTCTATTTTGCTCATTCTGCAGTCCTCTCTCTGTTAGCACCAGTCCATTAGTGGTGAAATCTATGGATAGGATCAATTCTAAGTTGATTGATTGGATTTCTGTCACTTCTTGGCAAGTTTTTCATATCTTTCGATAGTAAGAAAATAATTTGGTAGTACTAATTCGTAAAAATCGAATTAATTAAAGAAAAATTACACAGTTTCTGTACGATTCTCATCAACAAAACCAAGACACGTGTTGCAGAAGACGTCGGACGTACTATAGTTTGAATATTGTATTATAGGATAGTATTTCCTTCATCCTGCTTGAGGAAACTATTGTATAGCAGAATACCTCTCGAGGTTTCAGAATACCATTGTTAGTGAGAGCCAAACAGGTAATCGTGATATTTTTTGATAATTGTATATCCAATGTGAACACTCTAAATCCCCGCAAAACAGTACCAGTTTCAACCATTGATTTTTCGAGGTGGTATGTTTTGTTTCTCTGAATCAAAGATTATTGAAATAACATATACAAACTATGTTAAAAATCAATTCGACTTTATGAAATCGAACGATTTCGAAATATCTCAAGAGTTGAGTTTTCTCAACGCTCACAAACTTTCTCCTGACACAAAACATTCGTAGCATATTCTTCGGTTCAAAAAAGATTTTCTTTTCCACTGGAATCCTGACACAATACAATTATTTCGTGAATTGTAAATATGCCTACACTCATTTACTATCAACTGATTGGATCGAGATCACTTAGTGAAAAATATTACTAGTTTCTCCTCAAGAATTTACCAATGAGATAATGAGCACACTCTGTAAATGGACTAATGAACGTTTCACATAACATATTTCCCACGAATTAGAATCGTAAGGAAATGTACAAAACAAGTCAGAACTAATGACGAATTTTGTAATTTAATAATATCAATATTATTAGTTGACCAACATGTCCACCAAGTGATCGTTTACGTAACATTCGAGTCGTTCTGAGGCATTCATTTCACTACTCAACACAATGATGAATGATTGGAATGTTTGGGATGAAATTGTGACAATTCAATGAATGGAGCCAATGAATTGTGAACATTCATTAATCCTTTTCCAGGACTCTACAGGAATTGTGATGGTCAGATTCTTTGAAAATAGTGATGACTAAGTACAGAATAGAATGGAAACAAATCGAAGTACCGATTTGAAGACCCTCTTCAGTTATTGTCTGAAGACCATAAGTATTATTATGAAACAAGCCGAAAACACATTTATTGATGATGGCTGAACAGCCATTTCAGTAAGGCATTTGATGAAATTGGTCACTGTTTCAAAACTTGCTGATATAATTCGTAGTCTATTAAGATGGTTTACATTCTACGTACACGTTGAATCTCAAATTGAAACTATAAGTGGCTTTAAATCGTTATACAACACAGTTGTATAGTGAGTAACTCAGGGATCTCACCTTATTTCAGATATTAATGAATTATATTAAAAAATGATTGAATGTTGTTAACAATGTTCCTCGCTGAGTGATATAGGTTCGGATTTCTATTATCTATGTAAATAACCTCATCGAAACCTGCGAAGTAATCTTTGAAAAAGAATGAAAAAAAGTTGATCGGAAAGCAAAAATAAGGGGGAAAAAATCTCGAGAAATAAATGGTACATAAAAATTTATGAAATAAGGTACTCAAATCCAAACAAAGAATTGAAATGGATTTTGATCAAAGGATGAAAGGGAATTGAATTTATGTGGTGACAAAACACTAAAATTCTCAATTTGAAGTAGTGAACTGAAACAAATTTGAAGGAAGAAATTGGAGTCAATACGAGTATACCCATCTCGAAACTTGGTTTTAGCAGTTGATATTAATATTTTTTGATTGAAATTTGTTCGATTTCACTATTCAACATTTGAATTTGTTGTCACCATATTGAACTTTTTGATCGATTGAAATCTTTATTTCATTCTTCAACCAAAAACCATTTTAGCTTTCGTGTTCGGATTTGAGTGCCTTATTTGATTAAAATCTGCGTCGTTTGAGTACGGGTTTTTTTCATAGACACTTTTTCTTTTTGAATAATTTCCGCTGATCCATTTTTAGACTTTGCTTGCTTCACCGTTCATTTCATTAATTTTTTCCATCATACAAGTTTTTTGAGACAAGTTTCGATGGAGTCGACTATATAGACAATGAAAGCCTGAACCAATACCAACGCAATTCATCTTTTCCAACTTCCTCATATAGATAGATACGCAGATGAGTTGAAGCTCCGTTCTGATATCAACGCGGCATCATTATAAAAGGCTTTTAACTGTATATAACTGTTTTAATAATGGAATTCTCAGTACTCTTGGCTCATCTTGCTTAGTTCTGTGATAGTTTGATGGAGCTGTCTGAGGCCATTGTTGAACCATTTTGCTTTATTTCGTTTGTTTACTTTTTTGAATGTGTAAGGGTAATTGAAGTGAAACAGGATATTATCATAAAATTATGTAAACTTGGTATCAAAATCCTCAGGACTATACATATTGTCCTAAGTCTCATTTCTTAACAGTGTCAAAAAGGTATTCAAACTACTTTCAGAGAAGTCCCTACGAAAATGAGCTTTGCCACACTTGTTTATATTTTCAGATATTATCAGTTTCGCGACTTTGGAAAGAGTGATCGGAAAAATGTATATCATTAACAGTTACACTGGAATGATCTAAATTGGTAAACATTACATCGATGAGCGTAGAGCTAGGTTTCGTGGTTTGAGTAGGTTCCGTAATAATATTAATCATCCCAAATTCTTGAGAGAGATTTACAACTCATTTAGGATGGATATGTTTGTCATTCAACATGTTCATATTTATATCACCACATAGTACATAATGGCAGTGAGTATGGTACAAATTAAACATAATATCATATGAGATGGTCATGAATTTTTGTAAGTCAGTTTTATTCTGTATTCGTGGCGAACTACATACACAAATAATAGTATATTTTCAACACTTCTGAGAGGGTATATTCGCATGCAACAATTCCTATAACCTTCTCGATATTTAAATTTGAAATAATAATAATAGGTTTGAAGTCAAACTCTTTGTGCCCGTAAATACATACTC
Source organism: Zygogramma bicolorata (assembly GCA_032362365.1). Classification (NCBI taxonomy): domain Eukaryota; kingdom Metazoa; phylum Arthropoda; class Insecta; order Coleoptera; family Chrysomelidae; genus Zygogramma; species Zygogramma bicolorata. The sequence continues at coordinate 178,218 of JAVJAQ010002498.1, forward strand.
ATCCCATTGAATTATTACTACGATAAAAAGATGTCACATCAGTGTAATTCGTAAGATTTAGAGAGCTCATTTCGATAGATTTGAGATGGTGCTCTGAAATACATCAGATATCTATCCTATGGATGTCAAGTATTATCTCCAACTCCAGATACTTCCTAGCCATTCCTTGTATATTTATTTGAAGTTCTGAGAGTTTTTTCTACTATGGAAGTAATTTGATTTTTAATTATGGTAAGTCATCGATTTCGTGTTGATGATGGGAACTACCTTGTACTGACGACAGGCCAAATAGCCCAAAACCGGCCTACCTCATTTGTTTAGCCAAAAGCGTATAGGAGATATTCTTCTGTAAAGAACCACACACTGGCACCGGTCGGATATTGTCCAATGCCCTTTGTAGTATCAGCCAGGAATGGTGTTGTATTTTGACAGGTGTCGGCCGAGAAATCTACTGCGTAAGTTGTTGCTACTGACCTGAACGAATTATTCAAAAGATGATTTGATTTATCGTAAGTTCTCAAATATGCCCACCGACTATGTTGAATGTTTTTCCAAACTTTCATATTCATTGTCTATCCGTGTATTTATTTGGGAGCATCCTTTTTTTTCTATCAAGTACTTTAAGAATAAATTAATAACATCTTTTTGATAGAGCTTATCTTTTATATTTATAATATCAGGATTTGTTCCGTGTAATACTATAAAAAAAACAATTTGTAACCATTTCAAATTTTATATATCGCAAATTCAATTTGAAGTTCTGTGAATAATGCTGTCGAATATTCACGTTCATTATACTTGTTTCAAGAATCCTGGGTGTGGTTATGTATAGTAACCCACTATACTCAGATCGTAAATCCTTGTAGGTATAACAGCTGTACAAACGTCCTGGTGAGCAACAGTTATATTATTAATTACTAATTCATTATAACTAATAACAACAAACATTTAATAGCTCAATTTTTCGTGTTTATGATTGAGAGTTCACCGCTGTACGCTGTAGTAAATTGTCGCGTGGTGATAGTTCAATTTGTATATTCAATGAGCACATTCATCAGAATAGAAGTGGTACTTTGAAGCTTTGAAAAAATTAATATTTGTTTTTTGAAGACCTTTCATTGAAATTCAATCGAATATAATCAAAAATTGAATCGTCATACAAAATTTCAATCAATATCGTGTAGAAGGGAATATATACTGCGTATTTTTCGACATACTTCTGAAAGTATTGTTTATACATCGAACTTAATTTTCTTTTTGAATTCTATTTCAATGAAATATTTCAATGCGTGACACTACTAAAAAAAATTGTTTATGTTAAATGGTACATTCATTACTAAATTGAAAAAAATACTTTCTAACAATTTTGTTTTGTAATATTTCGATTTCTCTAACGCGGAGAAATATATTGAGAATTGACCCTGTTTTGAATTCATAGTAGGCGGCGTTCATATTCGAGTTGAATCTCTTGACGAATGTACCACATCAACCTGTATATCTCTATCGATATTAAAATCTGTATCTTTTTCAATATCAGAAATATGTGATAATATGATGCCTCCATCTCAAATGCGACACATTGTGTACACAAAATAAAAGTTAACCATTTTCGAAATATGGGGTGTGAACCAATTCAGGCTCATCTCTGATTTTTTTTCTATCTGTATCCATGTCACATTTTACTATTGATATTGTATCACATTTCGGATTGATTGACTTCAAATGAGTTTTGTAGTTCTCAATTTCTACAGAAATTCAGCTGAACCTTTGAATTTTCAACGAAGAACCCTATATTTTTACTTGAAAAACGAAAATTGCGTCTAGTACTCTACAATCAATGATCTCACTCTGATAATCCGTGAAATTGGATTGGCAGAGATCTTAGTTTAATGATAAAACTCTTTTTTGATAAATGGAATCATTATTTTCATTGTTTTGTTCAAAAAATTCCCGTTTTACCAACATCTGATACCCTGAACATCCCAATCAGCTGTCGCATGATTCCAAATGATTGTTGCATTAGTATTCCAACGTTGATCTAATTCCTTGTTGAACTATCTGTACCATTTTTGAGTCATTTCAAATCATGATACCTTGTTCAACGACCAAAATTTCACATCGATATCAGTTGAGAGATGTCTCAGAACCAAACCTGAAAAATCCACAAGGGGAAAGGAAACATATTTTGAAAAAGAGATTTACATTTTATGTTTTTCCTTGAAATTCCCTATATTTCCCCGAGAGAAGTATGAATTTTTTTTTTCATGGATGTACATTGTTCTACAATTGATACATATACCAGTTTCTCCCTACAGGTAAAATCAAAGAAAGACCAGTAGAACCCAAAATTTCTGTTATTGGGGATGTATGCTTGAAGACAATGGGGGAGAGATCTATGTCAATGAAAGCTGATAGGATTATTTATCCTATCGATCGAAATATATCAAAGATTTACGAGAAATGATTGGTATGTAAAACGCAGTTCTTGAAATCAAGGTTATATTCTGTTGGGTGTTTCATGTAATTTCTATACTTGCAATACCTACTAGGAATACAAACTTATAATGATATTCATCATTATTTGAGAAATATCTTCATGAGCATGAATTTTTTGTATCTTGTCTAGGCATGTGATGTTATTTCATGAATTGTAACAGTCCTGACATGTGACATTCAATAAGATTTGTCTCCCAAATATACAATCAATCACGAAAACTTCATTCTCTTCGATAGTATCCATCTCATAATTCCACGTCAAAATTGTTTCTCAATGCATGTTCCCTAAATGAAAGTTGTAACGTCACAAAAAAATGATTAGCATAACGTTCCAATCCTAGTAATCAGATTTTATCCACTGGTCAAATCTACTATTTGAATACCATTTGCACGCATAACCAAATTGAAGCCCGCAGCTAGTTTTTTATCCGATGTAGTGGAGGTCCAATCAGAAAAAAATCACGATTAGACTATAAAAATTCATCAGTAACTGATTTTGACATATATTCGGGTTCACCTACAACATTCAGAGAGAAAGTAAAGAAGCTTATTACTATTAATTATTCTAATCGATAACGAACATATTATCCACTTTCGTACGTCAACTAGACACCTAAGGCGCTCTTGAGAGACTCAATTACGATCGAAAAGAACGGATAATATAATTAATAGTTCGTCATGGCGTAAATTGTATTGATTACTATGTTCTGGGCATGAAAGTGTGTTCATCTCGGGTTTATTTATTTGAGGTACAGGCAAGCCCGAGAAGATTCTGTAACCGATAATCATACCTACAGTTAGAGAGCAATCATAACACCACAGGGTTATTACAGCTCGATGAAAATGTTTGCATCAGAGGCTTGATTTGATGAAAAGTGACCGAAAGAACATATCCCTTGGATTTTGTTTCTACTGTGTGAACATTTAGTCACACGAGTTCCATCAGGCTGTCTACCAATCATCTTCAGTTCTAGGACTAGGAACAGTAAGGTTCTTTGATACCCCAAGAGCTCTCCGGTTTCAATAATTGGTTGACGCGATATTTTGGGTAGACACTGCTGGAGCCTCCTTCAGAAGAATTCAACATGACTCAGTGCTGAAGTGTCTCGGTTGAATAGTTGTGGATGAACAGATGTTTTTTTGTACTCCGCTCGAAGTCACTATAGTCTATTTGTCAATCAAGTAAGTGTTCAGAATTGGTACCCTGGAAACTAAAAAAAATAAAAACTTCTGTTAAGAACACGATCAGATGCTAAAATCTTTCGACCAATAGCACTGGATCTGTGGAAAATTTGCAATGTGATTGTTGCTATCCGCCACCTTGCTTGCGTGAATTGTCTTCCAGCCGCTAACTAGTTCACGACATATTTGATCGGTCAATTTGATCTCAGTCTCTGATTCTTTATAACTGTTCGTTACGTAACCATTATCACAGATTTGCCAGGCTAGTTCAGTTGAGATTGGAGTGGTGTTCTTTGGATTGACTTACTAGTTTCAGATTCTGTTAAATATCAGACAAGGGTTTGAAATTGACTTCGGCTGGAGGACAAACATTTTTCGTTGAAAAAAGGAAAAAAATCAAACTTTCCTTACATAAATAACGACAATTTCCTTCTTAACTGAACGAAACAATAAATCACTAAGTGTATAGGACATACATGATTTAGAGTTTGTCATCGAAACAATATGAATAATAGTTATAGATAATCTTTGCTGAATGTGCTGAGCGTATGTACCTTGTGTGGTCTTTGAGGTGAGTATAGCAGCTGTTAACTGAACCCTGGTTCTTGGTGTTGGGCTACTGAACCTTTTTTACCTGCTGGTCATTGCACCCTAGTTCTATATGCTTCGACGTGGTGGGCTAGTGAACGTATTCTACTTGCTGATGTTTGTGTCATGCTTTCAATATATTGGGCTACCATATTCACCCTCCCCTTATTACTATTCCTGGAAGGCTATCAGGTATGGATTTGAAGGTAAGTATATATATGAAAAACTATTTGGACAGGTTATTATTGGACCAGATAGGTATACACTGCACTTGAACCTTGGACGGCTAGCGTAACTAGTCATCCATCTATAGAAGAGAGACAAGGCTCGGTCACTTCTCCGATGCTCCCACGAAGTGAGAGAGTCTGTAAGCGAACAACAAGACGGATTGACTTCCTCTGAATAATCAAGAATAAATGAATGTTTTGGTGCCGAACTCCACACATGAGAACCGTATTCCATGACAGGTCGTATCTGTACCTTGTAGATCATTGAAATCTGACGAGAAGTGAAGTATTCCTTCACACAAAACAGAAATCCGAACCTCTGGAAAGCACCCTTAGCGATCGATCCCACATGGTTTTCCAATGAGAGATTATTACTGCTTGTAATTTTTGGCATCGAGATACTTGACATGACTTGTAGAAATAGTTACTCGTGACACCTGAATATTGGATGAATATAAATTGGCTTTTTTGAGAAGAGACATGTCTGGGTCTGCCCAGTATTAATTTCCACCAAGTTGATGTAACACCTTTCTACTATTCTCGCCAAGTCATCGTCAATACTGTTGATGCTAATGCCTCTTTGAATTTTTGTATCTCGTGCTGATACGAGGACTCTGGATGAAAAACTTGTATGAAGAGTACTGTCGTCCGCAAAACTGTGAACTGAACCAGATGTTTCCTCCAGCAAATCATTTATACGAAGCGCCAAAATTGAACCCTGTGGAATACCTGCATTTATTGAGTTAATATCAGACGATACCCCATCAACAACCAGATATAGTTTTACGGTTACATGTAAAAAAAAGTCAGTGTAACAGGAAATGCGATTTCAATGGAACTGAATCAATTTTTTCTTTGTCAGAATTGTCCTTGTTCTCCGTGATTTTTCACTCTGTACCTTCCTTCACATCCGCGCTTATGGTTTCACCGCTCTATTTCCTTACGCAGAGATGGAACACGACCACGCCCGATTGCCGACCTACAAGCTCCACGATTTTTGTCATAGAACCAGATTTAGTGCCGTATCGCGGATATATGCAAGCCGTTTATGTACTGTGCGCTCGGTCACTTTCGATTCTATTCTTATGTAAAACTATTTATGGTTGACTTATGATTTGTTTATCTGATCACCGTCGCATTGGAATGCTCGGTGATTCGTACGATTTCGTAATGCGAACTAATTAATGACACAATGGGAATGTCCTGGATCGATGTGGAGTTTTTCATTTCGCCACCTTTTTAACACCAGAGAAACCTCTTGTGACGATAGTGTTGAGTCAGAGTATGATGTCCCTTATGTCCCCAATTGATGCAAACAAAATAAGTTGGAAATGAATACAAAGAATAAAGTGAATAATAGAATATATTCTCTTTTAGACAGTGAGATTGCATCAGAACAGTCAGTAACACATACACAAAAGGTATATGAGGACAGCAGTCATACCACACGAGTGACACATTTCGACATTAGGCAAAAGTTTTGAGAATTTTTGAAATTGAAAAAGAATATTTGATGGAATGGAACAATTTCTCAACTCGGTAATCTCTCATAGACCGGGTGGCAGTTACAAATGTTTTTGACCAATGAAGAGAGAACACTTGAAGCTGAAACAAGTTGATTGCAAAAAACATGTGCGCTACGTGCTTCACGTCAAGCCCTGATTTTGGTTTTTTGGATCACACTGAATCCTTCCAGGGTCAATTTCACGATGTAACTAGTTCAAGTTCTGAAGAGTATACTATGAATAGTTGGTTTTCATTACATTTTTTCGGGATCCTTCCAGGCTAGTTGTGATTCATAGCCATGTATCATTTGAAACTGTCGCCACTGCTCTATCAGAATTTCCTTGGAAGTTGACTCAGAGCCAGAACTTCTAATTTCCTATACCCCCGTTTACCATTAATGCTGAAAATGTCCCTAACATGTATTCTTCATTTTTTCCTCAGTAATAACCATTCTTTACTTCAAAACTATAATGTGAATCGCCGATTGAAGGTTGGAAAAACAAAGGAACATACATCGTGATACGATTTTTGACAGGAATTTTCAAATGTTTAGCAATTCCATCAGAATGCAGATGTACCTTTCATGGTAACTCAATGTTTCATAACTAGCAAAAACAGTAAACATATAGGTACCACCCAGCACCTAATTTCAAAAAAATATTAACTTAGTTACTTCTAGTCGTTAAACGAAGTCAAAACGCGGCGAAAAATGATCATATTATGCTTTGTTTTTATCCAATATTACTTTCGAGAGAAACATGTTGTATGCGTCATGTGTGTTTCAAACGTTATTCCACGTTTTTCCTTACTTCTGATAGGTCTCTGTACGTGGTTGTTGATGGAATATCATCTGATATTCTCCCAATAACTGCAGGTGTTCCACAGGGTTCAGTTCTGGCGCCCACTTTGCTTTTGCTTCATATCAATGATTTGCTCGAGAAAATATCTTGTTCAATACATAGTTTTGCGGACAACAGTACTCTTCATACCAGTTTCTTTTCCATAGTCCCCATACCAGCTCAAGAAACAAAAATTTAAAGAAACATTCATGTCAATGAAATTATCGACGACTTGACAAAAATAATAGAATGGGGTAGCATGAACTTGGTGGAATTCAATGCTACGGAAACCCAGGCATGTCTCTTCTCAAGAAAAGCCGATCTATCATCATCAAATATTCAGATGTCAGGAGTAGCTGTTCCTACAAAATCAAGTGTCTCGATGCTAGGAATTACGATCAGTGATAATCTCTCATGGAAAAACCATGTGGGATCGATCGCTAAAAGTGCTTCCCAGAAACTTTGATTTCTATTTCGTGCGAAGAAATACTTCACTTCTCGTCTGCTTCTAATGATCTACAAGGCTCAAATACGACCTGTCATGTGTGGAGTTCAGCACCAAAACATTCATTGAGGCTTCTCGATTCTATTCAGAGAAAGACAATTCGTCTTGTTGGTGATTCTTCGCTCACAGACTCGCTCACTTCATCGGAACATCGTAGAAGGGTCGGAGACTTGTCTCTCATCACGGTCGATGCTGTTCCGAATTGTTATCAATTGTACGGTTTGGAGGTTAGAGAAAATTAATATACATACATCGTGGTATGCACGTTCATGATTTGTTCTTTCAGTGTAAAGAAAATTTATGTTAAATGACTCCTGACAAATGAAAAAGTGTGATACCTTTTAATCGGCAAACTATAGTTTTTGAATTTGAGCAGTCGTCAAAATGAACGAAATCCACTATCATATTCATAAAGAACTGAATTTTATTTTTTTTATATGCAGATTCACACGAAATGAAACTAATAGAAATATGAGAACTTTAGCTGATATTCTTAACACATAATATGGGCTGCCGATCAAACAGTGTCTGAAAGTAAAAACGTAGTCCAATTTGTCGGCTGACAACACATTTCCCTGAAAATTTTGAGAGAATTCTGCAACTCTTTTCATTGCAAGCGCTATCTGAACTAATTCAATGGTAGACAACATGGAGTACATTATCATGGTAGGCACGTGTTGCCAATTTCATCCTAAACTTTTATAGGTATAAGTTTCGGCGCCATGGTTTTTAGGCATCTCATTCATTGCTGATCTACCGCAGGATTTCCATCTTAACCTCGATAGACTTCATTAATACATATATTTTCAAGTCATATCCAGGATAACCTTTGTTCCAGTTTTCTCTTCTGATTATTTTTGAAAGACTTTGAAATCTTTTGCATGTATTTTCATAGTTGTTTTCTTGAACAGTTCAACAGTTTCAAATGTCTTTCATAATTGCATTATATTCAATTTTTTCAATCATAACTCACCTTCAGGTAAGCACTGTTGAAGTATATTCTTGTGGGAAGCTATGATTCGAATAAAAAATACATTTCTACAAGAAAGGCAAAAATCTTTTCCCTCTAAACGAATTATTATCGCAACTATCAAGGGAGTTAAACTTGTATGTGAAGCTTTAGCAATATACACATCTCTATGTCAGCTCCGATTTAAGTTTTCATACCAGTTGGTTGAAATCGACGGAAATTTTTCAAAGTGTCTACCCTGTGTTAAATGCCATTTATCCACCAGTTGAAACATACAAATCGTATGTACTGTCCATGTAAGTCCAACTTTTGTATTGAAATTTATATTCTGCTATAACGACACTAAAAAACGTAAACAGAGATTATCTCGAAAGGTCCCAAATTGTTCTAAAGGTGACCATAACCTTCGCTTGTGGACGGTAAAATGACAGAATTGGAAAAAGCGATCAAAATCATTCGTGAAGAGATCCTGACCAGCCGTACTGAAATAAAAAACTGCATCGTGGCCAGTGAAGCACGACTTATACTAAAAATCGAAGAATTGAAAAATAGTGTGGCAAAATTAGAAAGGGAAAATAGCGAACTCAAGGAGGAATTAGAATACCTCAAGAGAGCTCAGAACAAGAAAAACATTGTCGTGTTTGGTCTGAAAAAAAAGAGAGAGGAAGTTGTCGCAGAAACCTTGTGCGAGGATTTCAGAGGCTTGCTTGGTGTAAACCTGAATACAAATGATTTTGCTGACATTTATCCACTGGGCAAGTCAGATAATTGTCCCATTAAAATTGAGTTTGTTTCAAACATCAAAAAAAGAGAAGTTCTGAAAAATTGTCACAGGTTGAAGGGAACAAATATTTCCATTGTACATGATCTCACACCAACACAAAGGAGTGAGAACAAAATTCTTAGAAAGCATCTTTATCTTGCCAAACAAGAAGGAACCTATACGGAATATTATAAAAAGAGAAATAAACTTATTGTGGATGGAGTAGCTTATGGAGTTGAGGACCTGGAAAAAGATGCTGCTTCTGTAAACCATCCGAACAGCGCACCTTCCACCCCAATAGCAGAGAATAGAGAGAAGTTTATATCGGAGACGCAAAAAGTTCCTACTACCCCGCGAATCCCTGCACCTAAGAAACCAGTTCCTATAGTCAAAGCTCAACAGGAGAAACCAAGAACTCGCTCAGTTAACAAGAATTAACCGATCTGAAGTGAGACACCACCATTATAAGACTGTTTTAGTTCCATATTATTATCTTAGTTGTTTTATATATAATAATAATATTTCCTTTATATCAATAAACATTTAATCTTATTTTGTCTTGTCCCATGCTACAAAAAATTTGAATCATAAAAAACAAAATACCATGGATGCCTATATAAGAGATTACCAACCAACACAAATCCATACCAAAACAGTTGAATCGGTTGAGGACTGTAATCTTTTACTTGAGAAAAATTGTTCGATTACTATTTTTCATAATAACATTAGAAGTCTTGCGAAGCACTTTGATGAGTTAACCATATATTCCTTAGTGAATTCAAATGCATCTTTGATTGCATCATCTTAACAGAAACTTGGCAAATATTGGATACGGATATATATAACTTGGAGGGATATAACATGATGTATTCGGGGGGTGACTTGAATAAGGCAGACGGTATTCTTATATATATTAGGAAAGAATTGAATTTCAGTCATAAGATCATTGCCCTTGGTGATATAAATGCCATTGAATTGACTCTGGAACTACAAAGAAAAACTTTCAAAATCATGTCCATATATAGATCTCCGTCTACAGCCATCGATACTTTCAACCTCAACTTGAATCATTATTTAGAAGAATGTAATACTAATAGAGATATTAATATTATACTGGGAGATTTGAATATCGATCTTCTAAAAGAGAGTGAGGACAGAGAAAACTATTTGAACTACATGGAAGAGCATGGGTATATTTCAATGATTAACGAGGCAACACGTGAACAAGGTCGAAGCAGTAGTTGTATAGACCATATTTTTCTGAAAACTAAGGAAATGTACGAGAACTTCACTCCAATAGTATTGAAATCATACCTCACGGATCACTATTCAGAAATTCTTCAATACGAGCTTCACACTCAAAAAGAGAGAAAAAAACACATAACTATCAGAAAACATATATAAACTATGATGAACTGAGGAGAATATTAGCTCTGGAATCATTGGCAGATATCTTTACATCAGACGATATAAATCGTATCACAGAAACATTCATTTATAAATTCAAGAAGCATATAGAACAGTGTAGTAAAACTATCATTATCAAAAGAAGAAACCAAAAGAGAAGTCCTTGGATAACCAATGGACTAGTGAAATCTGTTAATAAAAAAATTCTATGTATAAAAAAATGCAAAAAAACCCAGGTAATCCCAACTTAAAAAACGAATTTAAAATATACAGGAATGCTCTAGATGCTCTCATACAGAAAAGTAAGGCGGACTACTATAAAAGTGGAATAAATAAAAATAAGAATTGCCCAAAACACATGTGGAAGTGTGTTGAAAAATTACAAAAGAAAGAGACTATCAATGGCATACACGAAACACAGATAGATGATAAAACTCTAACTGATCCTTCTATTATAACAGATTCGTTCAATGATTATTTTATCAAGGTGGAATCAAGTCTTGCGAATAAATTAAAAAAAACGGACCGGAAATTTCCCAGCAATAGAATCCCAAATACAATATTTATGACTCCAACAGACGAAAACGAAATACAACGTGTTGTAAAGGAACTGAAATCAAATAAAGCTCCTGGTTTAGATGGGATTGAGTCAGAGACAATCAAAAATGCATTGATCTATTATTATATCCTCTAAAATCAATCATAAATATGGTTTTAGAAACTGGGGTGTTTCCAGATGTTTTAAAAATTGCTGTTGTGAAACCCCTCCATAAATCAGGGAAAAAGAGTTGTCTTTCTAACTATAGGCCGATTTCGATTCTTTCCAATTTTAGCAAAATAATAGAAAAAATTATAAAGAAAAGAATCATTAATTTTGTGCAGAAGTACAAATTAATTTCTGAGAATCAATTTGGCTTCGTGGAGGGTAAATCAACTCAAGATGCGATTGCTGAAGTAATGAGAAACATTTACACAGCGGTAGATTCCAAACAACCAGCAATTTGTGTCTTCATCGATTTGGCAAAAGCTTTCGATACGGTAAGCCATCCAGATTTGAAAATATCGGATTTAGAGGAAAATCACTGAATCTAATTAATAGCTATCTGAATAATCGACAACAGTGTGTACAGATAGATAACACTCAGAGTAATAAAAAAACTGTACGCTATGGAGTTCCTCAAGGAACTGTTGTGGGGCCAATTCTTTTTATACTTTATATCAATGATATGTTCAACTTACCCATTCCCGGTGATATAACTGGTTTTGCCGATGATACGGTTGTTTTCTTTAAAGATCTAGACTGGTCCAGTCTTAAAAGGAAAATTCAAACCGCTCTACAAGTTCTATTTGATTTTTACAAGAGTAAACTTCTAACAGTTAATGTAGATAAAACGGTATACTTACCATTAACCAGTTACGAGCCAAATCTGCCGAATTTTGACCATATTGAAATTAAAAATGAAAACCAAACCATGCGATTGATGGAAAGACAAACAGTCAAATATCTTGGCATCACACTGGATAATCACTTAAGATGGGATGCTCATATTTGTATTCTCGTAAAAAAACTCCGTTTTTATTTGAGTAAATTCAAATATTTGAAAAAGTTTTTTGACATCCACCATCTTCGAATAATGTATCAGGCACTTGTTCAAACTCATATTTTTTATGGTATCATTGCATGTGGTGGAGTAACTAACAATTACCTGAAGAGTCTCGAAACACTCCAGAAATGGATCATAAAAATCATACTTGGGAAAAGAAGGGATTATCCCAGTGATGTTCTTTACAGAGAATCAGGGTTGTTTGATATACGTCAATCTTTTTTTCTTACTCTTTTAGTATACCAACGCAAATATGTTTCGTCGACCAAACAGGTAGACCATGTTTATAATACCCGAAATAAAGAAAAATCACTAGAGATACCTAAAATGCTTAAGACGATTGGACAGCGAAGTTTTATATTTCTTGCTCCCAAAATGTATAATAGTATTCCGATTGAAACGAGAAAAATCAACTCATTAGCTCTATTCAAACGAGAAGCTAAAAGATGGATCTATATTAAAACAAGATTGGAAATACACAATATGATTAACTTAAAATACGTATAACGAAAGCTTTTCTATAGTCCAAACTCAATAAGACTCAACGAAGTAAAATTCTAATCCATGACTCATCTAGTTATTATTGTTAATTTATCATCATTGTCACTATATTTTATTATTATGATACTTACCAATGTACCTATTGCCTGACTTTTATTTTGTTTTAGCTTTATTACTATTGTGACTGTGAAATTTATTATTGAAATATTTTACTTGTACCTATATAACTCATCTATTTTTATCTATTTTACATGTGTATTGCTTATATTTCTATTATTTTCTACTGCTCACATTATCGGTTTTATAGTATTGTTTTACGATTGTATTATTCTACTGTGTTATATATTCTGAAAATGTATTAAACTATTCAATTAAGTGGAAGACCTTAGCAATCCACGCGCAGGTTAGCCTTTGTGGATTTCTTCGTGGATATATGTATGATATTGTGGTAAATAAATATTATTAATATTATTAACTAGTTCGAACCCCCTTCCCACGTTCAACTCCGTTCAAGAATCTATCAAATACTTCCGAAATGTCTATAATTAATCAACCAGAATATAAATTATCTGGAAGAAAATACTGAGATATACAAATTATTGTCCCCATGAGGAAAATTGTTAGACGTTCTGGTGAAAATAACAACAATTCCAAAGATATGAATCATTATGAGGGAATAATGAGTAGAATTTTCATAGCGGTAAATAATTAATTCAGACTTCGAAATTATATCACAATAATTGCGTGAGAACAACTATATTAGTTTATCAACAGTAGGAGTTATCGAGTTGACATTTACTCTGGTAAGGCAAGGCAGGTGCTTTGAAAGTATTATCAATAATTAATGATATATCGATCGAAATTTTGCAATAGAGAATCGCTTTCAACAAATCTCAAGATTATTTATGTCGACAGACGGCACAAAAACTAGTGCAACTATATGAGGGATTGTTGCGTGTCATAATTGTCTTCTTTCAGTCCGATCCGTACCGCAATAACGATAAATGATATATACCGGGTGATAACTCATTCATTGTACACGACGGCATTCAGTTGTTTCTAAGGTTGGAGATTTGATATCTGGTACAAAAGCATAGTTGGGCGAGGCCGATATTACCAACAATAAAACAGTTGAACTCAAGTCAAAAAGTTTGAATGAAACTCTATATACTTTTTCGAACGATATGAGAGAATATAAAATTACTTTCTCAACGATATGAATTTAAATTCAAAGGAAGCACCATGACGTTATCTACGAAAATATCTTAACAACTCCAATAATCGGAGAAACAAAGGACGAAATTGCCGATGAATTTTCAGCGAAAATTTCAAATACATAAATGTCCAATCCACTCACCTACATTTTTTAATTTTCATATAAAATTCATTTTTTGATAGTCTCGAAAGGAGGAGTGAATATAATACGTATGTGAATATTTTCATAATGAATATTGGACAGGATAGTAGACAATTCGTCACTGTGAATGCCAGAATCAGCACAATACATATTGAAGTTAGTATACATCAGCATTATAGGTGAGTTATCACCTTGGCTGGATCTCCGGTATATATATACCGGAGATCCAGCCAAGATGATAACTCACCTATAATGCAACTAACTTCAATATGTATTGTGCTGATTCTGACATTCACAGTGACAAATTGTCTACTACATTTTGAATTTTGATCATCAAAAACAACTTGCCAAAACTTAACCGAAACATTCTTCCATTTGTAACATGAAGTTAATAAACTCCGACCCTGAGAATGGAACACATGCTCTGGTTTTGGACACGGAATAGTGGAGCTATTGACAGGTGACAAGACGTTGTCAACCATCATTTGGTTCTGTTGTGTGCTGTTTTCCCTGCAGTTCCATGCTCTGTGCTCACACTGGGCCATGTGCTCTGTTCACTCAACAAGTCGTTATTTTAAAAATGTAAAATGAAAAAATTTTTTCCAAATTGTTCTGTTAATCTTATGCACATGTATCAATTCGTGCACTTCAATGTAATTTGGATGAATGGTTCCATTTCTTCCCAGTGATATTTTCGGAAACATGGTTTCCAGTTTAGTTTTTATGAATGTTTCTGATAAGAAATGTTTTTTCTGTTTGTGATGGACAAAGATTTTTCTTCTGCTGTTTTATATCTAATCTCACATTAGTAAGTTCAATTTTAACATGTTTTAGTGCTTTATGTAACAATAAACACTGTTTTTCAGATGTCTTGAGAAAGAAAATAAAGATTTTCGAAAGCTCGACAATTCAATAAAGAGTTTCACTATATCAGGCCAAACTTAATTTATGACTGCAACCCCAAAGTTAATTTTCATTTCATGAGGATTTTCCAAATTTAGACGTTTTTTTCAACTAGTCCAGTCAAGAGACTACCCTTCTCTCTCTCTCTATATATATATATATATATATACATATCCCACACCATACAGTGTGCCAATTTTAAAACTTCGAATGGGCTACATCTCACAAACGAAGGCTGATTTCGAAAAATGTAAGGGGGAACTGAAGTGACATGAAAGAGAACTCACCCCCATCAACCCTTTAGGCCCCACCCACCAAAACACAAAAAGTTTGAGTTGCAAACCCTCACTTGTGATATGTTATTGAAAGGACTATAAAAAATGATGCTCTCCAACCAATGGTATAAATAATAATTTTATGGGTCGAAGCAATAATTGTGAAACTTTGGCTTGAATGGAATATTCAATGAGATTTTTGTTGCACTGCAAATTCATTAAAAATGTCAATTGAGTAAATGTTCAAAGTGGGTTCCCCTTGTTTTGTAAACAATAATACAGCCTATTTTCGAATTCTGCACGAACTTTGACAAACGTTGTTCTAGTAATGGCGCGACATGCTCGCGTAATTGAGGATTAAACGACTTACCTGAAGGAAGTTCAATCCAAATTATACGAGGTTGGTCACATCCGAATAGATCACCTTGTAGTAGTACCTCTATGACTGAAATGCGCAAGTTGAAAGAAAGAATGATTCACGATGCCCCTATCTCACGAGTCCTCACCCGAATATCCGTCAATATACCTTGCGATGATATCGCCTTTTTGGGTCGGGATGACAGAAAAAATAATATATTGGATTTTTATTTTATTTTTTTTTTTGAGATGGGTGGGTGTCTCTCTATTCGGATGTGACCAACCTCGTATAATTTGGATTGAACTTCCTTCAGGTAAGTCGTTTAATCCTCAATTATACTTCGGTTGGTCCCATCCGAATAGATCACCTTGTAGATGTTCAAAGAATTATTAAAAGGCGATCAAAATTTTATTCAGACTGATCTCATACTAATGAAGTAGTCTAAATGAACTGTTTATGTCATTTGATTCACCACTATAAACTATCAAAGAATTTGATACAGACAGTATTTGAATGCTAATAAAATATAATGTTGCAAAACTCAATTAACCAGAAAACTTACACTCGTTTAATGAAATTGCGGAGGTAATCCGCAAATGTACCATTTGTAATTACTGGTCTATGTAGAATTTACCAAAAGTATTTTATTTTTCGGACCAGCCTTCATTTGATCGTATGGTGTCCGTGCTCATATCGATTTGGTTGGCCGCAGAAATGGCAGCATGTCTTGTGCTGAGGTGTAGCTGGGTGATGAGAATTTTTATAAGGAAAAATGAGAAAAAACCTAATTGAATGTGTGCGGTTTTTTAATTGATAATCGTGGATGTCATACACAATTCACGTTTCACCGTGAAAAATGGTGAAAAAAAATATATACATGTTTGTATTTGTTGCTCTCTTGGTCTTCTGTGGATAATTTGGTTCTTGGCAGTGAAGAGACAAGCACGTCTGCCCCTCAAGCGGAAGACTCGGGTTCAACTTCCCATCGAGTTCCCGTGCTGGGAATCACACGCCAAGAGGCAAGCGGCCTCGTCAATACATTTTCTGCGGAAGATTCGACCTCTGAAGGGCGACACTCGTCAACCGGTAAACGATTTTTATTTTTTATTTTTTTTTGTACTGATCATACAATAAAAATGCTACTCATTCTGATTTTGAATCATATTTTTACGCTTTAGCAAGCTTTAGAGCAACCATAACAATAAGTTTGTGATATATTTTTCAAAATGAGGTTTTCCGATTTTTCTAATTTGGTCAACACTTGGTAAGGGTCTCAGATTTTCTCATATCGGGAAAGAAGTGGATCGTATTTTGAAAATACCCCTCTAAAACATTTCCATTGTATCATAGTTACATGCATGAGATATCAGATTTCAAGCTGATCTATGTGATTTTCTAGTACAATAATTTTTACCTAGCTGCACCCATGGGCGATCTACCTTATCCACATCTCCTTCACAAATATCCACCAATGAGACGAAAATGAATTGTATGGTTTCATCGTATTTGCAATCAGTGATGCCATCAGAATCGCTGAAGGTTCACCCCTCAGTTTTCCTCCTGGAAAATGGATGCCAGACAAAATCGGTTCACCCAGGAAAAGATGGCACCACAGTGGATGTAGGTGCTTAAACGAAACTGAAAAAATTATATATTGTGGTTCAAAATACAATATAATGGAATTCAAAATTGATATCAATTTGTGGAAACCAAGTTTGGGACTGCGATAACACAAAACCCCTTTGTCCCCTTCGATCATTTTCAATATTCTAGGAAAATGTGGAAGTGGTGATGATTGGGAAAACACAAATGTTTGTGTAAGACCAAGTTAATGTAATGCATCAGTTGCATAACTTATGGGGTTTGGCTGTAAAAATAAAAATGTTTTACCCTATGTGTTAGAGTAGTTAGTAAACAGATCAACTTCAGGTTATCGAAATTTTTGGCCCGCTCTTGGAAGGCGTATTCTCGATATTGCATTCCGAAGGTGACACATCATGGACTTTGATCTGCTATAAACTCATATTTCGAATTTATTTATGAGACGAACATCACTAGTTGATAATTTTTTATATATATATATATATATATATATATATATATAAACACACATATATACACATATACACATACATATATATATATATATATATATATATATATATATATATATATATATATACATATATACACATATATACACACATACACACATATACATATATATTCTCCACCAGAAAACTCAAGTTCCTGAATATCATTATGCTTAATTCTTCACACCACTTCCAAATATCACCAGCCAGTCCGTTGAGGTTTGGGTGCTTCATTCCAGACATCCGGTTGATCCGTGCTGGGTAATCGCACGTTAAAAGGTAAGTCCTCGTTGATCCATTGCTCGTACAAGTTTCGACTTTTGAGGATTGACGTTCGTCAGCTGGTTAACGGAACGGACAATTTTAGAACAATTTTAGAACAACAATCTGCGCGTTGACGGTGTTGTTGTCTCTATGCGACAAAATGTGACAGTTTGAGGAGAACTGTCTGAAGGTTTTGAACATTAATGTGAAGTTTGGCCTGCTTCACTGAAACCTTTGGCTTTCTCGTTGTTGCATGTAATATTCTGGAAAATTCAGGCCTTGTTTTACCTTCTAGTTGCCTAACATGAAAAGTCGCTGTAACTCGGTGGAAATTTACATTGTCAAAATCTCCTCGATCCGTCTGCAAGGTTATACATCGGTGCCCCTCAAATAATTTTGTAGACGGCCACCTATATTCAACCACAACGCAAACCGAAATCAAGTGTCAAATGAATTTATTTTCCATTAATATTGAATCGTAATGATTACCAAGATACCTCAAATTTGTTGGATGTTTCCTGAACACTCCATCTTGGTAATACTAATTGAAAAAGATGTCGTCTAAATAGCTACAGATACAAAAAATTCCTGAACTCAAAAAATGTATAACCGTTTCTGAGATTTTTGTAAGTATATAAGGTGCAAAGATAAGCCAAAACACAAAAAATTTAAATTAAAAAATTTTGTGTCTAGATTGGAATCGCAAATACTTCTTGTTTATCGGCATCTGTCGAATCCACTGACGTTAAAAAACAATTTTCAGACATCAGATTTTTCACAGCTCCAAGTGAGGGGCTGTGATGAATTCATGGAAATGTTTCAGATTCAAAAGAAATCTATAGCTATCAGTGAGACTCAAACCTGAGAAAATAGCTGAACCAAAAATTGTTCTTGACATTGACGGCTGGTCCAATGTAGTCAAATTCCAGTAATATAGCTAAACACTCACAACATAGGTTTAGCCGGCTGGGTGGAATTGTCGGGGTTCAGGTGCCAGTTTTTCATAAGGTAGAGTATAAAAATGGATTTTATATCTCTGAACACATTCCAAAATGTTGGAGTTGTTTGTTATAGATTGCCACGTGCTGTCAAATATTTAATGCGACCAGCGTATAAGTTCAAATATGTTATTTCGTCCATTTGTTTTTGTACGTCGTGAACCGCTCTCACCATCCTCTGTTTTGTCTGCTTGAGGTGTCCCCCCTCTGTTGATTTTTCTAAGACTGCCATTGACTTCGATGAGCAGTGCCCTCGAGGTGTTTTGAAGGGAATTAAGGTTGTACCTTCAGGTCTAGTGCAAGCAGAAATCTCCTGTGGTTCAAAATCGAGGGAGGAACGTTGCATAATGCTTCATCAGCACCGGCTTTGTCAGACAAAGTAGTCTTGAATGCTTCAGCATATCGATCACTCATCAGGCATAGCTGTACTGAGGGCTGAGAAACCTTTGCCCAACGAAATTTGAGGGTCCAGTAGAAAACCTCAATTCAGATGTCGAGAAAAAAGGTCTGAACTACCGGATTCGGTTGGGGTGGATATGAGGTAGTGTAACGGTCTGGAACCTGCGCCAACAGAAAAGAAATTGTTTTCGTGCGCGAGACACTCGGCGAGCACAACTCAGGAAGTGTGCGGGACAAAAAAACGGCGTATGATGATTGAAGGTCAGCCGTAGAATGATCTACAAAGTAGATTGCCCCTGCCGATGATCAATGATCAGAAATCATTGTCAGTCTCAGCTGTTTCCAATTATACGTCCACTCACGTCTTGGGTTCCGTTCTAAAACGTGACAAAATATGAAAAACAAACTTACTTACGACGAGTAAGAACAGAGTTTGTCCTCGAGTGTTTTTAGGTTCCTCGTTGTCGTTCTCTTGTGCTTGTGTCAGATAGGTACACCACTGCAGTGCGAAATCATCCTGGATATCACTACCGTAAAACTTTGCTTCAGTCGGATCATCTCCCAGTACAGTAGTAACAGCGTTATCACTACGGAAAGATTCACTGTTGGTGGCGGAAAATTCCGATGTCAAATCTGACGACGGACCTGCGCCCACCAAAGAGAAATTGTCTTTGGGCGCGAGACACTCGGCTGGCACAACTCAAAAAGTGTGCAGGGCAGAAAACGGCCTAGGATGATGAATAAAGTTCTGCCGTATGTTGATCTACAAAGTAGATTGCCCCTGCCGATGATCAATGATCAGAAATCATTGTCAGTCTCATCTATTTCCAATTATATGTCCACTCATTCCGTTGGTTTTTCTAAAACATGACAAAAAACATTAAAAACAATCTTACTTACTAAACGAGTAGGAACGGAGTTTTTCCTCGAGTTTCCGTAGTGTTCGCCAAGTTTCTACGTTGTTTTCACTGAGCATCGTTTGTTTTGTTTTCCATAGTACATATGGAAAATTTTCTTCAATTCACTTATTTACACTAATTTACACTTTCGAACTTATCACATTCAGCGCAAGAAGTATATTGACGGATATTCGGGTGAGGACTCGTGAGATAGGGGCATCGTGAATCATTCTTTCTTTCAACTTGCGCATTTCAGTCATAGAGGTACTACTACAAGGTGATCTATTCGGATGGGACCAACCGAAGTATAATTCTTTCTTGCAGTTCCCCAACTGACGCAGGTTGAGTTTTATAAACAACTGACTTGAGGTGACGCCACAGAAAAAAGTCGGGTGGCGCCAAGTCTGGTGACCTCGGTGGACACTCGATGGGACCTCTCCTTCCAATGCATTTGTTCGGATAATTGGTATCCAACCAGTGCCTAACTGGAGCTGCATAGTGAGAAGGTGCTCCATCTTGTTGGAGGTGCAGCAAATCTTCGTCTACAGCTACGTTGGTTGTCCCTTTGGTTCTCTAATTCATGCACGATTCAAAATTCGATAGTGTTTTCCAGCATATCTAGATAAATGTCGCCACTTGAATTGTCTGGTATAAAGAAGGGACCAATCATAGCATCGCCTAATATTCCTGTCCAAACAATCAGTTTTTCAGGATATTGAGTGTGACCTTCTCTGAATCGATGCGGGTTCACATCACTCCAGTACCGACAGTTTTGTTTATTTACATAACCATTCAGCATAAAAGTACATTCATCAGTGAAACAAATATTTTTTAACATTCTCGGTTCAACGCGAATTCTTTCAGTCATGAGTTCACAAAACTCAATTCGTCGGTCTGGATCATCATCGCCTAGTTCTTGAAGAATTTTTGTTTTGCACGGGTGAAACTTATGTAATTTCAACACCTTTCTAACCGAATCATGTGAAATTCCTGTCACTGCAGATACTTGACGTGTTCATGCAGTAGGATCCATTGCAAGATTTCCAAAGACCTCAATTTGGGTAGCTTCATTCAATCTTGGAGCAGTCCTTTTTTTATTTTGCACTGATCCCGATTCTCTAAACTTTTCAACTATATCGCGGACGTACACGTGACTTATATTTCTGTTCGGATGCCTCTATGAAATATTTTAGCTGTTTGTTGTAACACTGGTTCTGGAAGGCAAATATGAAAATTAACTCCACGCGCTCAGGTATACTGTAAACCATCGTGTACAGCTGAATGACAGTTCAGATCATAGAAATGATGGAAACTAATGATATTCGGAAGTCTCAAACAAACCAAAAATTATTGACTCTGACAGAACCCAACCAACAGATCTTTCCAACTTGTTTTGCAAAAGAGGCAAATTAAGTTTTTATTTCACAAAAAAAATATCGACGGACACTTAGATCATTTGAAATAATTATCCGGGAGGTAGCATCACAAATAAAAAAGTCATAGTAAGCCGGCTGATAATAAAGTTCTTTGGCAGACTTTGACAGTAGGCTGTATTATTGTTTACAAAACAACCGAACCACTTTGAACATTTACTTAATTGACATTCTTAATATATTTGCAGTTCAACACAAACCTCATTGAATATTCCATCCAAGCCAAAGTTTCACAATGATTGCTTCACCCTGTACAATTATTATTTATACCATTGGATATAATTTTTTATAATTTTTTCAATGATGTATCACAAGTAGGGGTTTGCAATTTAAACTTTTTGAGTTTTGGTGGGTGGGGCCTAGGGGGTTGATGGGGGGAGTTCTCTCTCATGTCACTTCAGTTCCCCCTTACTATCCTAAAAACGGTTTCAAGCATTATTCGCTATCAGCTTTCGTTGGTGAGATATAGCCCATTGTAAGTTAATTGACACACTGTATAACACTTTCCAGCTAGCAGACTGAAAGAATCCTTTCTTTTATAGAATGCTTCAGTTGTGTTTCCATTCACAGGTCGTATATCTCTATGAGATACCTCACAACGAAATCTGGTCGGCAACTGATAGCTCCTTCTCATCAATCTAGCAACCTATAACTCCAATGATAATGTGACTTCCTCTGTCTTCAGTAGTTTTTCCATTATTTCAATTTTATTGATAGTTTCTGCCTTGATATTCCCACAATACTTTGTGGAGAATCGATCCATCATTACTACAACAATTTATTATATTTTTTTATATTTCAGCATCCAAAAAAATCTAGCTACGGTGAATTTCAAAATTCAGCCCCACCTCTCACGATGAGAGGTGTTCTCCGTAGTTTTTTGGGGTCTGTCTACCCCTCTCCAATGACATAATGCTATGCCAAATTTCTCATCTTTGGCATATTCCTCAAAAAAACTTTCATAGAAGGGAAGTATTTTTTATATAAGTTTCGAAAACGGAAACACATTTGTTTTCCGAAACGTCAACAAAGATGAGTATTTTCACATATTATTTCTTGTATTATCGTGATAGGCAAATTTACATTATACGAGAAGTTGATACCTATCATTCGGAAGGAACTGTTTCAAATGAACGCAGCAACTTCTCGGGGTGGATTAGGAATCTGCCCTTCTACACTTGCAATATTATTTCTTGATTTTTTCAGATGGTGGTAGTTAACGAAACCAAAGAAACTACGGAATAAACTTTCGTATACCACAAGTGTATTGACTTTCAAACAGTACGAGGATCAAAATTCATTTCGAACCAATATCAGTCAGAAATTCCAATAACAACAATGATGATGTGTATTGAGTACCGTCTTCCACACATAATATTGAATAGATGCTGCATTCAACATGGTTGCTGTCTCATGCAATCTCCAATGATGCCCTTATACCCACACCATATTATAACACTTTCCAGCTAGCAGACTGAAAAATTCCTTTTTTATAGAATGCTTCAGTTGTGTTCCCATTCACAGATCGTATATCTCTATGAGATACCTCACAACGAAATCTGGTCGGCAAGTGATAGCTCCTTCTCATCAATCTAGCAACCGATTCCTTTTTTCATCTTCGAACATCTCTTAGACTCACGTAATCGCCTCGACAATCCACCAAAAATGGAGCCACCGTTCGGTATCTCGATACGTGCCTGTGTTAAGCACCGCAATTACAGGAGCGTTTACGGACTATCAAAGCTCACTTTGATTTGCGAGAAAAAACGTGGGAACACCATAGTGTCACAATTACTTCACGTTAGTCACACATGGAAAATCATTATCAGTTCATTAAAGAGGTGAGTCGCTCTCATTGCGAATGCAATTATCAATTATGACAGACATTGATCGAGATTGTTTGGATTTGATTTAGTATCTGTCTATTTCGTAAGAGACATGAATCGCATAAAGGTGTGCCTTGAGTATATCGATATGAGAAACAATATAATTCATACCGAGGCAAAAATGCGTCATTTATCACCAAACAAAATTATCGAAAGTGATACCACAAGATCTCAAAATTTTATAGATGAATTTCCATTTTCCAACGAAAACTTTGTTATTCAGCAACACCAAGAAAGCAACCAGCATGAGCAGATTGAGTAAGTACCATGCTCTTCCTCTTTGACAGAATTGTTGAAACCGGTAGGTAACGTTTCATTATGGAAATAGTGTGAGTTTGAGATTGCAGAGGTTGGAGGTTTTCGAGAGAGAAACTGAAAACCTTCATCTATTTTGTCATTATCAATCACCTGCGCCAAGTTCCTCGTCGAATCTATTTGTTTATCAGAGTATTATTATTGTGCATGTAATTGTATCGTCAGACATATCTGGGCATGCTGAGGATTCAGATATCTGACGACAGGAGTTCGAAAGAAAATGCGAATGAGACGGAAGAAGGGATCCTTTTAGTTCCAATATGACCAATACAACGGGAAGAATCTTACCCTGGTTTCCTGCGGATTATCGGGAAAGCGTTTATTAGGAACAGTTACTCATAGCAGCATACTTCTGTCTTCTTTCCCATCATCCGTAATAATGATTGTTCATACAACATAACTGAGAATGTGTAGTTTTTTTGAGCTTCCATAATTATTTCTCCTAATGGTATAACTGACACCAGGGTATTTTCAAATCACGAACAAAGTTCCAGCGTCTGATTTGAAGTTAATATCAGTATCGATGGAAATAATTTTGAATGCTGATTGATGAATATACATCATTCAAACCACTCATGAATATTCAAAATGAAACCCCGTCTTTTTACCGTCAGTATTACAGAGGACTCTCATATCATTCATATTTCATATTCATATTTCATGTCATTCAGTATTTGACAACAATGTCTCTTCCAGGTACTTGGTACTAGGTCCAGATATTATAAAAAAAGAAGGTTGGTGAGGCATACATTTTTTTCTCTCTTAGCAACGAAATAAAAGGCGTGACTGCTCACTCTGGTCTAATCGAAAGTGGTTTCTCTATGATGAGAATTCAATTCCCTCACAGGTAAGTCATTCAATCCTCAATTATATCATGAAAAAGTTTCATGTATTTTATAAGTATTGAGGTATCAAATTGTTGTTTTTCGATGATGGGGTGTCACAGAACTTTTATATGCGAGATATTGTGTACATACGGGATTTACTAGTTGATGCTATTCACACATATGTATACTTCGGTCAGATCATAAATATATATCATAAAAATATATTATGTAAACAAGCTAACCTGACAAATAAGGAAGGGCAAGCATGGCTTATTATTTCAGATAACTTCATTTCCTTGCAATCAATTCATCCTCAGTTTCAGACACACTTCCAGGAGAATCATACGCTTAAACACGCTGCTTTAACAAAACAATTAGAAATCTGAATGTGGTATAGATTTGGAGTATCTTCCTGTCTTCTGTTCCCTGTTTCTTTTTATGAGCGGTCACCAACCTGAATCCCAGCCATTGCGGTGAAAACAAATACATTTCTCTCCTTATTTCCCAGGAAGCATTTTTAACAGATTTTCAGTCGATTATACAAATATAATATCGTTTATTCACGACTAATATAAAATGTAAGTATTATTCATAGAGTTTCTGCAGTAAAATACCATATATTATTCCCTCAGGGAATAATGACGAGGGATCATTAGTAATAATCTTCATTCCCTCTTCTAGTCCTATCACAAAATTTATCGAATTGAATAATAGCATGGAAACTATGTAAGCAAACTCCAAAGTGTCAGTGTCAAACGCATAGGTAGTGTTTGTATATTTCTAATGAAATGAATGAAAATGAAGAATCATCTATTGATGAATAAATAAGTTGTAAATAAAGTAAAGTATACTACTCGCAAAAATGAATATTATTCATGACTTCTCTCGGGGTATCAGTCATGCAAAGACTTATGAAATGAACAAGGAGTTCATGGTTTGTTCTTTAAGTGCGACTGATTCTGGAACGTAATTACCGGATTAAACGGTTTGCATATTGTATAATCACAGCACAAATTTGTTAATGCAGCACACCTGCCACTCTGTGTGGTAGTGTGTGTAATTCCTCGATTATGATAGTTTTTATATTGTTTTAGAATTCTGTAATTGAGAATATAATCGATTGCAATCAATTATAGAACATTATTTATATTTCCTGTGATTTCGTGGAATGGATACTAAATGATTTATTTAATCTTTTAATTGGACTCATATTCGTTCAGAACTCTTCATTTGAGTAAAACGGATTACTTCTATAATTTATCTACACTGAATTGACTTTCCCTTGGCTTCTCGAATGGAGAATTATAAATTCTCAATGAACTGCTGATCTTTCCTCATGAAAAAGTGAGTATTCTTTTTTTTCAAAATGAAATATTTTTCCATTAATATATTTCCTCTCAGATGGCAGAGTCTTGTATAGGACGGCTGTAGTTGTAAATGGCAGTCACTCTCCGATTAGCTTATTGATTTTTGGTGCTAAGTATGCTACTTGAACTGTGGGAAAAACACTGAACTCACACTATTCAGTCAGTCGGTGTAGCTGATCCATGCCAAAGAAAAAATATTCGAGGATGACAGTTTGGCTTTCACAATACAGAGATTGTAAACTCTCACGGCCGCTAGCTAATGACTCTTTAGGTGTTTTTGGGCTTCTAAGCCGTGATTTGCAGGTCTTTGGGCCTAACATTCCGTCTGCATCTGCGGTAGACATTCTCAAAGGCGATGCGGTAATGATTGGAGTATTCAGGTATATTATTTTTTCTTCGCAACAGTCTCCTTTCTCATTGCGAGGGTCCGTCAATATCATGACCCTCCAACAAAGCGTGTTTTGTCACTGCCGATTTTTATGTTTGGCTATCGAAAACTCCTTTTGTTTTCCGTTAACAGACAGAAAGACAACTGCACGGTATTCTGTCCATATTGGAACCTCAAAAGAAACATAAAATCGC
Organism: Zygogramma bicolorata; assembly: GCA_032362365.1. Lineage (NCBI taxonomy): Eukaryota > Metazoa > Arthropoda > Insecta > Coleoptera > Chrysomelidae > Zygogramma > Zygogramma bicolorata. The sequence goes on from JAVJAQ010002498.1 coordinate 204,762, forward strand.
GGTTGACGGAACACGAAAGAAGATGTCGACATAGCCATACTCAAAAATTGGCGGGTGCCGAACACGCTTTGGGGCCTGTTTCATAAAAGTACAAGCTTGTAGCAACAGGAGAAACACACTGTAGGTACAGGTGAAAAACTACTTAAAATCAATTAGTCAGCATCGTGTTTCTTTGTATTTCTCTTGTAGCTACAAGACTTGTACGTTCATGAAACGTGCCCCTGGTGGAGGGGCATTATATTGACTTTGACAGAAGTAGTATGAGCTTTTCAAAAGACACGGACCGTCACAATGAGAGAGGTGACGGTTCCGAGAAAAATATGAGGAATAATTGACACCCCGATTCTAGATCCGATAAAGAATTGCCATCTAAACCACATCTTATTAAAGCCTCGCAGCAGAGGACACTTCGACAATTGCCTCATCTGCCGTATATGCAGACGAAACGTCGGACCCAAAAACCCCCCACCACGGCTCAGCAGATCGAAAACGCCTGAAATTTCTCAACAACACAATATTTATGAGTGTATTGTGTATTAGTGTGCCCAGTTGAATTGAACACGATAAGATGATTGGAAACAAGTATCTGCATAAAAATGATTTCAAAAGCGATCGGTTCTGAAAGATATGAATATATAAGTTCGCCGGTCAAAATGAAACTCCCTTCAGAAACCTATAGAAATAAATTCTCCCTATAATTTCCTGAATAATAAAAAAACCTAAATACTATTGTTTATACAAACGGTTGTTAATTCTTCATTACCGAAAAAAATGTGAAACTGAACGAAAGTAGAATAATTTCTTATAGTTTCAGATCTCTACAATCAGCCATTGGGGCCGTGCGTTGATTCTCCCCTGAAACAACTTTTATCACTCTGATATGCGATTAATTCCAATAAAATATGAAACACGTCTTACATCCATTCCGTACAAGAATATGCAAAATTTGAAGTAATCGGACCTAGGAATCTTGTTGTCTCAAATGGAATTTGCCCCCGCTTTTCATTCCCCTGGGGATGAAATTCCTGAAAATCTCTCCTTATCAAATGCCTCTATCATACAAAGAACACCTCCTTCAAGTTCGAGGTCTTTACGATCTGTGGTTCAGGCTGTCAGTCAGTTAGCCAGCACAAAGCTTTTTATATGCACAGTCGTCTATACCGAACCGTTTAGTCAGAGCACACCGTTAAAACATCCCATCTCGCCCGTTTCTCTAGGACTTGATTTACTCTTATTTCTACATAACTCCTGAATAGTGTAACTGTCTGTTAGTGAAAGAATTTTCATAATCGGATCAGTATTTCCGAAGATTACTTCTTGAAAACAAACAAAGTCAGAAACGATCCTTTTTACAATATCAGTATGGATTACAGGTCGAAAAATGACCAAATTTCAACATTTTCAAAATATCATCTCTACACTATCACAAACATTTTTCAGTATCCCTACGAAAATGTATATTCAAAATAATCAGAACTTTCCATAGGAATTCATAATGAAATAATATTTAGAGAAAAAAAATACATTTTCCATTCTTCGACATTTTTTCAAAAACTGCACCCTTTTAAGTTTCAAGTTAAGTTTCTTGGTCGTTAAAGTTGTATATAATGGGTCTTTTTAGGGGAACCGCCCGCTTATTATTACGATTAACTAATAGGAGACGCGTCGTTCTAATCAAGTGACGAAATACACTTGTAGTGAGCCCTGAAATTTACCTATGACAGTGAACGTCGAACAAAAAGTGGCAACCCCAATGCCCGGCTATTCAAAGTAGTGTTAGTTGATAAGTGGGGGAGGATAGTGCAAACTTTCGCTTTGTCGTAGATTGGCGAGTTGGGGAAAGTTAGTTGTTTGCTAGGCAGTGGCAAGAATTTATTCAATAATAATAATGAATGGTCTTTATTCATCGATAAACGAATCATAAAACTGAAAAAACAAAAAAGAAAACATATCTAGAAAGGTGAGGTTCAGCATGTGCTGTTTTGCAACTTAAGCCGTATACAAAACAAAAAAGGACGAAATGTATGAAGACTAGTACTATTACAGTGGACCAAGAACTAATGACTAGGGAAAATATGCAGGAGAAAAGCCAAATAATAAATGACATTGCGTCAGTCCCGAACAAAAATCAATCAAAATGTGGTATATCTTATCGGTGATTATTCCGTTTTTTTTTACCAAAATCTTATAAGTTGCCACTAGAAGATGCAGAGAACGAATGTTGCCCCCCAGAATCCCTAAACTTTTCCGAAATGTGGCCCAACTTACGGATACCAAATGACAGACGAATACAGCTATTCTGTATAACTACTTCTCTTCGGGCTTGAAGGCCGTCGTTCTTTGGGATTTCTTCCTGACGTTTCGCTAGCGCGAGTGGCCAGCTTCTTCAGAGGCTTATTCATCTCCGATGACTAAACGTTTCGATTTCTCAAGGCGTATTCATATTGATGCAACTAAAACAGCTATTCTGTATCTTCTGAAGACGCCACATGTCGGCTTGTATCATTTTTATCAAGGCAGAGCCACGAATACAATCACAGTATGATATTCTTGATAGAATGAGCGAGTAACAGAATTTCAGTTCAGTGAAGTAGATGTAATGAACAAATGTCAATCCTTATACGATGAACTCAAACTACAGTTGGAAATATGAGTTTACGCGAATTTGCATTCTTATCAATGTACTGGCCCACGCCTCTATGACACCCCATGATATTTTCTCCTGTTGAGATATCCTAATAATAACTATTTCACTTTGTTCTTTCAATTCACCGATATCTCAATAATTCATCTATGGAAAAAAATCTTCATTATATTACAGATTCATTGAGTGTTATGCATATCTGATTGCTTCCCAATGGGGATGCCATTACTTCTCATCGTGAATAAATTTATTTCAATTGTTTGAAATATAGAAGACTAATGAGAGTCTCTCCACTAGGATATTGTTTACCCCAAAACCAGCCTGTTTCGTTGAGAAAAAAACTATCCCTCCTCAATGGATATATAATGGAACTAATTGATGGTAAATACAATATCAATCAATTAAATGAAAAAAAAACAGTGAAAGAAATAACATGGAAGAATTAAAAAACACACATTGTTGATTTATAGACATTCAATTAATTCACCAAAACGAAGAAACCGTCTATGAAACACTGCCTATGCGGCCCTATGGGCACTGAGTCAGATGGAGGTCCCTTTTTCTTGCTCAATTTGTAGAGCAAGTAGGTACAAGAAATTTGAATCAGATGTATATTATATGGAATATTTCTACCCAAGAGAAAACTAATACATATTTTGCAATTGATAAGTTTCTGATGTTACTTCTTTTATGAGGTTTCGTGTTCCTATTTTCATTTAGTCCGACAGAAAAAGCAAGAAAATATTGTTGAAATGTTTTTTGGGGATGAGAAAATATCCTGAATTATATTGATCATTTTCTCCGATTGTGAATGAACGATGAAAAAGTTGAAGGCTACACTGCTTTTACAGAGTTTTACAGCGATTAAATGCACCAGACCTTTCAACCGATTGAAATGATCGAAATAAACCGTTTGGCTCACTTTTCAGGTACTATCTCGAATACTACATTGTTCCTCTGTTCGAATATTATGTTTCGGTGGTCTCGGGATTCCATCAAATTACCATACACTCCTTTTTCAATTCTTTTCGAAAATTTGTAATGTATTGAAAGTGACAATGGAACGACTAATTCATAAATCCATTTCAAGTGTTGATTTTGACACAACATACTTCGAATTGAATCTTCCCATTTCAACTTCCTTTTTCAGAATGGGCATTCAACATTGACCCATATTCAATGAACAAGTAACAATCCCTCCAATTCTGTAGGCGAAATGCAAGTAGCCTTATTGTTTTTTTTGTTCCATTCGGAACATATTTCCTCGAAACTCCACCTGTCAACTGATAATATATCTGTAAACTGGATCATTATATTTCGAATATAGAGCTTCTGGAGATACCCTGTATGCATATAATCTTGAAATGTAAGGGAATTTCACGTTTGATAGTGACCATGGATGGAATTTAATCCAATTCCCAGAAACAAGTTGAATAAGATAAACCATAACAAATATATTCTGGGAAAGTGATTCCGCATGAACAAAAAATCACTTGTGGATGTTTGCAGAAACCGCGTACTGTTTGGAGCGCTCACAGCTAATAATGCAAATCAATGAAATCCCGTTATGTGGCACGACGTTCCGAGAAAAAAGTTTTTTTGACGCCGTGTGTTATGTAAGAAGATTACTGGTAATAAAAATCGAGAGTTATCATTATTAGATGCTAATTTATATTGTTTTCATTATTGTTGCGAACGACCTTGCTTTTTTCTCGTTTGCATGAACTTTAAGAGTTAAAAATTGAACTAGTTATTTTTCTTGACTGATCATTATTAACGATTTGCCACGACTAATAGTTACGGCGGAGAAATAAATGAATGTTTAGACACTACATTGTATTAACGCCATCTTTCATTCTTTATCTATGCATTCGATCACCGTTTGTTTTCTCACTCTAATGAAATCAAAGTCATCAAAGTCTTGTATATTGAAGTTATGTTATTTGTCCTGAATCGGATTTCTTTTTGTATGGTTTTCATTTCAATGTCATGAATGTTAGGAAAATAATCACTTATCTATATATGCAGTGAAATATATTTGACTGACTCATCGTTGCAATGTATAATTTTCTTCTGATTTTCTTGTCGGTCTCCTGCTCATATTGGATTGGATTTTTCACATGATAATCAATATATATTAGAATCATACTCGTTTTCAAAAACGAGCAATGCTTCCGTATAATTGATCAGCAAAGTCGTTACTCTATTGAAACAGTAAATCCATTCAAATCTAATACATCTTCAATAGCTTCAAATTTGAATTTCTGTTCCACTTCCATAACACTTACATTATCCAATCAATATTAGGTATATTTGGGAGTAGTATACTCTACTCTATTTACGACTAATTTATTTATCATAAATAATTGATTCTTCAGTTTCATTCATCTCAAAACAAATACACCAATACTACCTACTAATTTGACACTGACACTTTGGAGTTTGGTTTCCATGGTAATATTCAATTCGAGAAATTTTGTGATAGGACTGTGAGAGGGGTTATAGTTATTTATGTATCAAGGGGATTAGGAGGGCCTTAATTACCGATGGCAAAGTTTACGTCCCGAGGGCCTCTGGCCCAAGGGACAGCAATTGCCTGAGGTTATTAAGGCTCATTAATTCCCGTGGTACATAGATAATTTAATTTCTGAACGATTTCAATAAAATTTTGTTCATTTTTGAAACGGAAAAATGTACCAATTCATTACCTTTCCGGTATATTTGAATCAGGTACCGTTGATTATAGTAGAGTTTTCTTGTTGCTAGGTTGTTGCTATGTTACTTGTTTATAAACAGAATTTTGTTATCAAGCTGTGTTTGCGGTTAAAACGTGTTTTCTACTCCGAATATAATGGAGGATATTTTGAAAAAAGCTGAACAAGCAAGAGAATCATTAATTCCATCGAAAAGTGAAGCCGTATACCAAAAAGAATACAAGATAAATCTGGACTGCCTGACACGGAAAAATGTTACTACTCACTATATATATATATATATATATATATATATATATATATATATATATATATAGTGAGTAGTAACATTTTTCCGTATATATATATATATATATATATATATATATATATAGTGAGTAGTAACATTTTTCCGTGTCAGGCAGTCCAGATTTATCTTGTATTCTTTTTGGTATACGGCTTCACTTTTCGATGGAATTAATGATTCTCTTGCTTGTTCAGCTTTTTTCAAAATATCCTCCATTATATTCGGAGTAGAAAACACGTTTTAACCGCAAACACAGCTATATATATATATATATATATATATATATATATATATATATATATATATATATATATATATATATATATATTTACTTGTGAAAGGTAGAGGGAATTATAAAATCTATAATGTCCCAAGGGAGTTATGACCCTCTTTATTGATAGCGTAACTATGACGATATAAGCTTATAATATCCCGGTCAGAAATAAAGGACTATACCTATTAATCTCTTGCCAATATTCCCTCAGGAAATAATATATGGCATTATACTGCAGAAACCATAAATATGATACTTATATTTTGTATTAGTCGTAAATAAAATAAAATATATGCGCTGACGTACGTTAACGTAACGCACGCCTGATAAGCTTGATCTCATGACTACTTTCAATTGTCCAAAAACAAAATTCAGCGCATTTTCAACCAGAATCTTTGTAAAATTGTAATGAAAATAAAATTTTCAGGAAAATCATTGCGCAACAGTTCATGGATTGGTACTATATCTAGGTTAGGTATATCCAAGAAGCAAGTAACTGTTTTACCTACTTGATGTCATTCAGTATCTCATCGATCATTAAAATGAGTGACAACCAAGAAATTTGTGCTTTACTACCAGAAATTATTGCTCAGCCTCGTGCTAATCATTTTCGCTCGTACGCAATAGGCTTCTAATCCTACTAGAGACGTGATATACTTTTATACAACGAGTGACCAGAAAATGTGTATATTACAATCAGCGTATTATATATATATATATATATATATATATGTCTCACACAAAGTGCATACGAAATTTTTTCTACCTTCGTGCAAAAATCAAAATGATTTTATTTTGGTGGTACTGAGTGTAGAAAAATGATTAGTTCAGAAACGTAAACTAGCACAAGTTGCCTTTGAGACCTTGAAATCAATACGCACCCCTTCCTTGCCGGTTAGATTGAGCCATGTCCTCAAAATGAATCAGTTCATATATCAACCCATTTATGACCCACATGTTAGCGTAGGTCTTGTATGTTTTGACCCATGTTGCATATATCAGTAGCCCTGTGGGTGTTCTGGGTTTCCCTACAGTTAAAATAGCAAATGCGCTACCTAAATAATCAGTTAGACATCTCAGAGCGCTTTGGCACCCAAGATAATTAGCACAAAGCTCTACATTCTAAGCGCACTCGTCAAAGTACTATTTCAATATAAAATATGAGGCTGAGACTGTGATTCGGATATTGAATCAACGAATCCAATTCCTCAAAAAAGTAAGTTTTGCTTGGAGCGGCACTTGCGACGATCGCACAGCGATAGTAGCGTAACGATAATCGCGAAGCACTGCTTAGTATGTTTCCTATTGTTTCGTTTTCTTTTCGGTGACCATCGCTATAGCCGCTGGCGTTTATAGCTGGCGTCGTCTGAGTAGATATAATTCTCGGTCGCCAATGATTATCGAAAGACATTTTCGTAATATCTTCTTGATCTAAACTCAATACCAAATCGAACCGAGCTGTAGAAAGTCTGAAATTCTGAAAACTTTGTGTCGTCAGCGCGCAAATGATTTATAATCAATACGTTGGAGTATTCCTAAGACAGGGTTGTTTTGTAGATGGAATGTTTGAGAAGTCTTGGTAAATTTTACATTTCTGACATGTTTCCATAGCGTCAATTTCAAGTTTTTTTTTCTTGTTATACTAATCGTCAGGCTCACTATGTCTATAACAGCCTACTGACGAATGATTACGAATTTCAGTCACATGTTATTTTTAGGTTCTGCCGTTGTAAGCAGAAATCTCTGGCTGACGATCAAGGCTAGCGTTCGTCGTTGGCGCTACTATCGCTGGGCGATCATCGTAATAGTCGCTCCAAGCAAAACATACCTTAAGTCGCGAAAAGTATACAATATGGTGTTTGATGCCCAAAGTAAAATAACTTTTAACAACTGCATCAACAATAAAGGTTATGAAATTCCGTCAAAATCAGCAGTGATGTCTTCATTCATTGAATCATCTTTATAATAACCGAATCGTGATTAGTGGGTGTATCCTTTGTTATACAAAACCGACGGCATGATCTCCTGACCTCACAGCCTTGACACTCATTATGCGAGATTTTATCTCCAAATAACAAGATCTACTAATTACATTTAATGAATATTACAGTGAATGATGTAAAAGCTTCTCAGCATTGCACAACTGACTTGCATTATTCTATAGTACTTACCGAAACGTACAGTCAAGGTTGGTACTTGGGATCGATTCATCTAGTTTCGAGTTTTAATGAACCATCTGCAACTTTCGATAGGCTGATTTTTTTTCATTGACGATGACGGACTACGGAAAAAATCGTGACTTGTCGTAATTGATAGGTCTATATTTGATCTAAAATTCCTAGTGGAAAGTCGTGAAGTATCAATTATTTTATACCCATCACCAGTTTTGACATGGTCGTATTGACCAATATTCCATTATATAAAATATTCTGAATTCAATTCATAGCTGAAGCTGCACATAATCTTTTTCATAGCACGATTAGTAGATCATGTAGGTTTCGTATTTATGAAAATTACCGGGTTTGATTGTTGTTCTGTTCAAATTGGCAGAAAAAAGGAAAAAATGGAAAAAACTATACAGAACAGGATGGAATTCGTTACAGAGATATAATCTGGGAAAAAGAAAAACTACATCGACACTCTCGAAATTTCTGGATGAAACCGAATTTTTTGAAATCTATGCAGCAGAATATCAACTTTGATAGCTCCAGAAATGATCTTCATAAGGCTTCGCCATAATTTTTACAATTCACATCTATTTTCAGATGAAGGGTTTCCGTCGACCAAAAATGGAAGTGAAAAAAATATTGTTGCTTATACCTACCCATTAATTACTCCAAAAAAATGGGATATGACTAATGGAAGCGAAACTGAATTCTGCTTCAACCAGGCAGTGCTAGTGTAGTTCTGTTAGTTCTCAAGGTCAAACAAGCTTGACAAATCAAAATGAAAAGTACATGATTTTTTTCACGACAGTGGAAAATAGACTGAAAACTACAACAGTTGATTCAGCGTGTAGATAAATCTTTTGGTATCTTCAAATAGCAGTTTGTTACTCTTGTTTCTCATCTCTTGAGGACTCTGTTATAGAATTTCATCGATCTCTGAGAAGTACCTCGTTCATATAGAGTTATTTATAGAAGGTACATGCAAACGCATTTTTCTCTCGTTTCAAAAGAATGCACTTTCCGTTGTTTTCCGAAGAGACCAGAAGTTCCCAAATATTTTATTGATTCAAAGATATAAACATCTGGTGCAGTAAGCAGCATATTCGACTTGAAGCTTCTTCTGCAGAAATCTCTAGTCCACGTTGAAAATATCAATCAACTCTTTTATGACTTTCCTCGAGTAATCAATTCCTAACGTCATGACCGAGTAGAAGTTTCCATAATATAGAGTTATATAAAGTGCATTGGAATATACATATCTTTTCAATACTCTCATTAAACATGTATTCGAAGATAATTTGCTGTATACATTATCTATCTGGCCTGTACAACCCAAAGTATCATCAATTTGGATACCTAGAAACTTTACCGAGGTGCTGCAAATAAATTTTTCACTACCAAGAGTTATAAGCTGTGGCATTTCGAATATTCTGGAGGTTCCGAATATAATGCAATATGTTTTGCAGCTATTGAAAATCAATTCGATACGTGGGAAATATTGTTCACATTTATTATATTTTGGCAACTTACCAATAGACAAATGCGCGAAACACGAATATGCTTGCCACTTTTTGGTTGAGCAACTTTTATGTTGGTCAATAAAAAAGATACTTATCCGCGGCAGGAATGGGACAACTGGGATTGAAATAATCACTACATATATCACACATTTTATTTCATTCACCACCTTCTTTGAGCAATATCTACACATTTTCTTCTGTCTTTTATCATCACTTGTTTTTATCCCATATCAGGAGATAATAACCTTATAGGGTCATATATTCATTCATTGTCATGGGTTGATGCATGTCCAAGTTTTTCGATGAACATCTCACCTGGTCAACTCCATTTCATGACATAGAAAGTATCGTGACCCAGATTCAAAATTCCTGACAATATAGTATGTATAATAGAAGTGAAAACAGTTTATATTATAAAACACTGAATAATAACCCCTAAAACGAAAACTTGAAACGGAGTAATACTATCTACAGAAACCAACTCACGAGTTCAATAAAAAAATGTGAAATAAATTACTATTGTGACAAAATGCGTGTAAAAAATTCGGGTCCTGAACGACTTTGGGAAACAGTGAATGAAATTAGTCCAAAAAAATCATGAAGATAATCGATTCGATCAGAGACTGCAGCGGAAATTTATTGTTATTTATTATTATGAATTTAACAAAACTTTCGTAGAAACTGGCACCACGTTAGCGAATGAAATCAAGCAGAATCCCTTCCATAAGGCACCAAGGATGTCAACTCCAAATTCTTTTGTCCTGATGCCAACATACGCCTCTGAAATAAACGTTATTAGCGAACTCAAACCAAAAAATCTCCTGGTGCAGATGGCATAAGGGCCGAGACTTTGAAATGTCTTACTGAATACATTCTTGAACCACTTACCTACTAAGTTAACGAGTCTATGAGAGTCGGAATCTGGCCGCAGGTTTTCAAAGAAAGTGTAGTAGTGCCCATTTATAAAAAGGGAGACGAAAGCATCGTATCCATTTACCATTTACCTTTGATTACTCACTTTGCGAAGGTATTCGGGAAGATCCTCGAAAAGCGCCACAGCTCCTATATAAACAAGTATAAATTACTTTCTGAGAAACAATTCGGCTTCAGAAAGAAAAAATCAACGAAAGACGTCATATTGACATTGACACAAAAAATATGCACTGCCATGGAGGAAGGTAATGCCTATGTGACACTCTAATAGAGAGCCATCTCCGATACGGTCTATTAGCATGGGGAGGAGCCTTAAAAACTCACCTGTATCCCCTAGAAGTACTACAAAGGCGTTTCTTGAAAATTATTTTCAGAAAAGAATCCACTTATTAGTCCGTTGCTCTTTATTCGAAGTCCAATATATTTGATATCCATCATTTATTATATTTGAGAATGAACATCAACATATTATAACACAAATCCATATCGTTTCAGAAAATAATTGTCGTTATTCATACATAGAGAACCCCGAAAAAACATTAAGGAAGTCATCATAGGTCGACTAACTGACGATATACAAGCGTATTTTATTTCCAGCTTCTCTAACTCATTACCCACATGTATCAACTAGTGTAATAAGCCTTAGTTTATTTATATAAGTGCTAATATATATAATGAACTTTCAACTCATGGTGTGTTTTTTATGTATATATATTTTTTATATGTTTTTTTTCAATCATTTTTCACTACTTCATCACTAACAAGCTCACTAAGAGGTCCTGGGACATTCTTGTTTATTTGTCTCTCTTTTATGTATTTTGTTCAATTTATGTTGATGATTATGATGAAAAAACTCATTATTATTATATATAAATGAAATTCATATGGAAATCGAATCAGTAGCTCTTATTTCACCATTAACCACTTATTAATGGATAATTTGATAGATATTCTGTTATGGATTGACCAATTTTCCTCAAATGGCATGATAATGCCTAATGTTAATTGAAAAGATTCGTGTTTCATCTACATTTCGATTAAGTGAACAACCAGATCAGATTCTGGAAAATCATGAATGATGTCAATGGAGTTGCTCTCAAGATCACCAGATTAATTTCTTCATCATGATATGCAATTCATAAGTGAAATGAACTCAAAACAGTATATCTCGTAACAAGGAGGATAAGTGGCCTATTACACATAAGGGAAAATTGAGGAAAGGGGCGAAGCCGAATGCGGCAATTCCCGAATGCATGTAACTAGCCTTATTCTCGAGTTGCATACTGTGCTTTTTTACTCCTACCATGCTTGTTCGGTAATTTATTTTGGTGTACCACAAATTTTTTGGTTATGCTTCATTTTCAATGATCAACAGACACTGGATGATAGCAAGCAGGTGGAACAATTGCTTACTTGAGGAACATAACTAGGTACAGTACCAATCCACAAACTGTTGAACAATTGATTTCCTGGAAATATCATTTTCAATACAATTTACCGAAAAAATTCTCATTGTTACGATAATCCTTGAGTTCGTCGATTAAAACTCCAAACGACACTAAACTACTTTTATTACAACTTTCTATCACAAAACAATACAACACAATCGCTCAAATTACTTCGCTTACTTTCCAACGCTCTATACCAAACAATCTGATAAACTTTCATACAAGCACTCCGTTATACAAATTCTCCTGTCGCGGCTAGCGACTCCCGTTTATGTAGGCGCTCATACAGTGGAGAATCATCCAGACAAATCCTGACAATCGAATATTCTGGGTGAGCCGCGATCACGCAGGTACAATCTTTCCTGGAACTGCCGCGCCAATTTGCATCCATAGTCGGCAGGGCCGGCGCCAGCACATTTTGTTACAATGCAAAAATTGAATATTGAATGTAGTCATGAGATCAAATTAATCAGGACAAATGTTACATATTCCATCATTTCACAAAAAAACTTCCGGAAGCGGCCGCCATTATTTCAGAATAAACGTGTATTCTAAATGATCCATCACCTAACAACTGTCAAATACGTAATTAATAGCCGGAGAAGAAAAATACATATATTGAATTTTCCGTTTCAAATTGCAAAGATGGTGTTATTCACCAACAATCTGAAAATGGGAGAAGAATAAATTTTTATCCGTGATTCCATATAAATCACCGGAATTTCAAAATGGTGCTCGAATAGACGAATATATTCCGAAGTATATTTAATTACGTATGACGTGATCGTTTATTATTAATTTTGAATGAAAGCATAAATGATTCCCACTATGAAATCAGTATTCCAGCTGTATACGTACTTCAGCGATGAACAATATCAGATAAAAATTCTGCATAAACGTTACAATTCCTCATAAAAATAGTAACAAGCCTCGAATAGCTGGTTTAATTTGAGAAATGTCGATTTACATTTGTATCAGATCATCAAATCCATATAAGACGACTGAATCACATAATCACATTATGTTAGAATAAACACATTGACAGTCCTCGTGGCCATATTTATATTTATAACAGTTCGAGAAGAAAGCTTCACAATGCCTTCTTGGGATCGCTGGGATTTTCTGATCTGGCTTTGCACCTTCTAATTGGTTACAGATATAGAGACTCGTCGTTACAATAACGCCTTTTTTGTTGCATTCCCCTGTTAACTCCTGTATAAAATCTGCAGTACTGAAAGGTAATCAGACCAAAGAGAATTCTGATGTTTTCATTATTTTAAATGATGAATCGTATAATATGTGGGTATCCCATGTCACTCCAAACTCCTTTTTTGCTGTGGATTAGTTTTCACCACATGTATACAGGGAATTCCAGATAAATTGCTCCAAAGAACGTTTCAGACATCAAAAAAATATTGATTCGAATATGGTTTCACAGCCCGTACATCCACGCTGAAATTAAAATTGAAATTGAATTGGACTATAATGTTTTTCCGAATGAAATACTTCGTAATAGTTTTTTCAAACTCAATCCTCTGTTATCGCATTCAGAAGAATATGAAGATTTGTTCCGTAGTTTTTTTTGTTTGTAACCTACCACAATCTGAAAAAATGAGAATTAATATTGGAATCTATACAAGTGTAGGAGGGCAATAACGAAAACTATCTCTAACAGGTATTTGCACTTGAAAAGGAATTCGCCTAGAAGTTTTGAGAATGGAAACAGATTTAGTTTCCGAAACGTTAACAGATAAGTATTTTCATATATATCAGTTCTTATTATTTTTTGATAGGCAAAATTTGAGTTATACGAGAAGTTGCTGACTAGTTGGACTTGTTCTATCCAGAAAGAACTGTTTTTCAATAGACGCAGCAACTTTTCAGGGTAGATTGAAAATCTGCCCTCCTACACTTGTATAGATTCCAATATTGATTCTTATTTTTTCAGATTGTGGTAGGTTGCAAACCCAAAAACCTACGGAACAAATATTGATCCACCACAAAAAATGACGTTCAAACAATATGAAGATATGTTAGTTCGAATTTCCAAAAGTTTTTAGGGATATTTTCACTTCCGTGAGTGAGTGGTATGACCACTTTAGAAACATGAAGAGTTTTGAAAAACTGTTTGTCAATGCTTCTTCAAATCAATGCATCAAAAAACAAGACTTCCTCGAAATAAGTATAATCAATAAATACTCCACAATTCTCAATGATGATGATAATAACTCATTGCTTGAGAAAATACTAGAAGTTATTCTCAGATTAGCGATTTTTAAATAAATTTATTTACACGAAATACGACTTTCCCTGATTCATTCTCAGATTGTCTTCCACCCGTCTTGAAATTGAATACAGTGAATATATATCCTGAATGAAATGAAAATTCAGTAAGACAATATCACTCAACACTAAATTTCAAAGAAGAACATCCATAAGACTACCCAGTTTGCATGCAAAAAACTAAAGTATTCGATAATAAAATTTGAATGAATCGATGTCAAGTATAAACCTTTGAAGTTGGTTGTAACATAATGAGGTACAAAAAAGGTGTATTTGAAATTCTTCATTTTCAAGAGAGAAGTTTGAAACTCAACCACTTGAAAAGTATGGATATTAACAAATTCAAACATTCACAGTGTTTGGAGAACTACCAAATAGTTGAACAATTTACCTCTGTTGAATATAATAATAATAAAAATACGACTTTATTCACATTAGTTCAGTTATACATAAACATAAATCAAAATACCATTAATGATAAATATATGTGAATTGGCGAAGTGTCACTGTAGAAACAGTGTTTTTCAACTCAACCATAGAAATTAAAAAAAAAAAAGAAAATACATGCAGTAAAGCGTCTAGTTTTACCTAACAGAGTTTCCTAGTACATGGCTATATATTCATTTGATCAAGTGAACCTAAGTATTCCCAAGAAATTTGGACCTAAGATCCTTCTTGAAATTCATTATTGAATAGTTCTTATATTCAGGAGGAAGTTGATTGAAAAGCTTACTTGCATTATGAGTGAAGCTGCGCTTGAAAATACCTGTTTTGTGTTTGGAGATGACATGTTGGCGACGATTTCTTGTTGGCAAATTGTTAATGTTTGCGAACATTTTCAGTTTATCGAAGAGATATCGTGGACTTTGAAGCAGAATAACTTCGTGAACGGCTGTCAACAAATGTAATTTTCTGAGTTCTGGCAATTGACCCTATCCCGAATACTGAAAACTAATCTTTTACTCAATTCGGTTACCTGTCAGATTATAAACATTCAATTGTAATTAATCATCTTGAAAAAGCTATTGCATAGTGAAATATTTTTTCGGTTTTGTGAACTCTTTTACAGTGGAAATCTGACAGGAGAATGTGAAATTTCGAGGAAACATTTTATGGCTTTCTTCTCCGAATCTGAAATGGAAATTACAGGAAGAAGTGAATTGAAAAAAAATAGAAGCACTTTCTATATAGGTAAGTGTATATCATCTGTATCTGTATCTGTAGAGTGGGGAGGGTGAGTATAGACCCACAGCACTTAGGCCACAATATGGCCCATTGTACATCCTCCCAAGGAGTCGCCCTCCTAGGACATTGTCCATCCTGCCTTATCCAGGAAGGAGGACAGGTCACCAGGGGACATCTCCTTAATATCGCCAGGTGTAGGCCAAGACTCACCGAACACACACTCTCTTATCGACGATAGGTCCAGACATTCGCATAAGACATGCCTGACAGTTTCATCTTCCTGTTCACAAATCCTGCATAGAGGTGTGTCCACTAGCCCCATAATATGGAGGTGTTTCCTTAGTTGACAGTGTCCAGTCAGGAATCCCACTGTTAAACGTAGGTTCTTCCTGGTCATCGCCAAATATTTATTTGGATCCAGCTTCTCAGGGTCGCCCAGGGTGATCCTGGCAAAACTGCATCCTTTGGTTTCATCCCATCTTTTGAGGGTTTGAGTATGGGTGTAACGTTTGGCTAGTTCCGCGATTGTCGAAGTCGTCAAGCCATGGGTGTCACCTGGTCCCAAAATGTTCATTCCAGCCGCCATCCTGGCCAAAGAGTCAGCAATGCGGTTACCTTTGCTCCTGTCGTGCCCTTTCACCCACCTTAGTACGATATTATTATCTACCGAGGCGTTAGCGATGGCACTCTAGTGCTAACCCTGAGATAATACGTTGTCTATTCAAGGTTAGTAGGGCTTGTCTACTGTCAGTGTAGATTATTATGTCTTTGCCAGAAATTCCTTTTCTGGTTAGCTCTTTTGTGGCGATTGAGATACCAGCCAGTTCTGTTTGAAAAAGCTATTGCATAGTGAAATATTTTTTCGGTTTTGTGAACTCTTTTACAGTGGAAATCTGACAGGAGAATGTGAAATTTCGAGGAAACATTTTATGGCTTTCTTCTCCGAATCTGAAATGGAAATTACAGGAAGAAGTGAATTGAAAAAAAATAGAAGCACTTTCTATATAGGTAAGTGTATATCATTCAAAGACGTTTTATTCATATACAAAAAGGCAGGAAGAGTCCATCTGAGAGAGCTACTCCCCTGCCTATATGGCCCGACGGGCACTGAGAAGTATAGAAATAATTTTTTTTCTTTTTTTTTGTGAACGAATCAATCATCTTCGAATGATATACACGTACCTATCAACAGAGCGCATTGTATTTTTTTATTTCACTTCTTTCATAGAAATTGTTTTCTCCAATTATCAATTCGGAGAATAAGAAAGCCGAAATATAATTTCCCAAAATTAATTCTTTCCACGAACAACTTAAGTTCTTAAGTGAATAAGTATTCATAAAAAAAAGGATCTGACAAGTCACTCTGATCAGAACTTCGGCCTCGTGTAGTTAAGTTGATGAGTGGGGCGTTCCGGAATAGAAATTTTCAATGAGAATAATTTTATGAAATAAATATAGAATTGTGCACATTTTGTTCATTTTTCATTGATAACTACATTTCATCGACTTATTGGTAATTATAATTATGCGATTGTAATTCAATAGACAAATTTGTTCAGTACAGAACTTTTTCCTCGAAACTAATACATCAGAGTTCCTATCCCGAAAGCTAGTTAAAGAGAGTACACTCCTGCCCTGATGATTCAAAGAACTACCCGATTACAATTGAAGAAATTTCACACTGCCATGAAGAAACAAAAAACTTTTCACCAGTCCCAGATGACAGATGAATGGCAAAGAACTACTGCTGAAAATGTATTATGTCGTTTGGAATAGGCTCATTCCAGATATGGTCAGAATCGATAATCGTAGCGAATTTTTAAACAGGAAAACCAAAATTTTCACCAGACCCGTACGGACCAATCTCATTAACCTGCGCTTCTTGTAGAATAATTGAGAAAATTATCAGTAGGAGACTGATATGGATCTTGGAAAATCGTTATCCCCCATTAAAGCGGATTCAGGAAAACGAGATCCACCCTCGACAATCCAGTTGACCTCGAGTTAAATCTACATGAATCTTTCGCTAACTCCCAAGAGTGCTTTGCAATATTTTTCGACATATCAAGAGCATATGATACGGTATGGCGACACTCAACAATGGAAAAACTTCACAAATGGTCAATAAATGGAAATTTGTTGACATTTATAACTCACTTTCTGAGCAATAGAAACTTCAAAGTTCGTGTAGACGAAGCACTCTACTCCAAACGAACCCAAGGTAATGGAGTGTTGCAAGGATCCTCGCTGAGCCTTACACTTTTCTTGATAGCATCAACATTATTATCGGCGACTGTACAGCCCCTCTGAAAGTCAGACTTGAAAGTAAAATTGCCGAAACTATCAAAAGATATCAACAAAATTTCATTCATAAACTACAAGAATGGTTAGCATCATCAGTTTTGAGATTATCTGGGAGCAAGACAAAGTAGATGCACTTCACGAAACAACCCAAAGAAAATTTGACTAAATTACAACTCAACAACAAAGATATTCAGTACGTCGAATATACCAGATTTGATTGAGAGAGGTCTCGAACCATTCAATAAAAACAACACCAATCATGGGCTAATTGAGGCAACTGTTCAACAACTGTTGCATAATTCCGAAGACTTTACTTGAATTTACACAGACGGATCAAAATCAGCAGAGGGAGATGGGCAGCATTCACCAATCTCAACTCCAACTACTCGTTCAAATTACCAGCAGGAAGCACTAACTAACCTAAACATTTAGAAGAAAGAGTAGCTCATCCTGATATGAAACCATTTTAGAAACAAACTCTCATCAAAGTATGACATCGACAATGGGATAGCTTTACTTCAGTTATCAGCAGTCAAACCACTGGTCTTACCCTGGAAATCACTTCGAAAAATGAGAAAATCGCAAGTAATCCTCTCACGTAAGATGCCTAGGGCACCCTGGTGTTTCTACTTATACCTGAATAATTTTGGGATAAACTTGTCGAAAACTGATTGCTTGATTTCTGAGATCGCAAATGCTTCAGATCGCTATTGTAGATGGCGATCAGTCATATACCATATGAAGCTTAATTTTCAGTAGAGAGGAATGTGCAACCGAATATTCTACCACTGTTTATTATTTGCCTACTGAGATTTTGACAGCCCTGATAGACAATCAAATGCGTTTCAGAAAACTGCATGTAACGTGAAAACCTACCGTTAACAACCTGTCGATACTGTCACCTCTACAAGTTTTTAGTGTGTTTATATCAGTTTGTAAGACTAGACTTTGATTCCGAGAAAATTTACTTTGCCCATTCACCTGAGAATTTACGACAAAGTTCATGCTAGTGTATTGAAAGTGATAGACTGTCTTGGAATTGGGGATACACACATCAGTTATGCAACGGTTCAACATACGTATCACATCGATATTTCCTTTATTTAAACAAAACTTTGTTTTCCATATCTCATTGATAAGTGCTACAGATGTTTCCTTCTCGATATAAGACTTTCGCTCAAGATAAAACGAATAAAATTAGCTACAACGCTACATTCATGTTATTATTTTGGTGCGATTTGTTTTGTACTTACCTTAGGTGCTGAATAAAGAATATTTGGATCCCCAGATTTTGACTGACCACACAAAATACGAAATCTTCTACACATCGTGAAAAAGTACTTGTAATAACTTCAAAACTTATTCTACTTATTTATATAGACTTTCAAACACTGTTGAATGCGAAGAAATAATTTCAGATTTTTCTTTGACAACAATAAACCTCAGAGTTACGTCAATTTGTCAAAACCGACATTTGACAGATTTTCGAAAATGCTCATATAACGCCCCCTATACAAAAATTAGAAAGCTTTTGTAATCGTCGATTGTTTTTCGCCAAGAAATGCTAAACAATATCGAATCACTAGATACACCAGGGTTTCCTAGGCATCTTACTCTCACGTCTTCGACTGGGGCACACACGTCTCACTCATGAATATATTTTAGTAGAAATAACCCAGGAGTTTGTGACTGTACCATGGGTGTAAAACATATTGTATATTAGTGTGTTTCCTACTACAACGACAGAACTGAACTTCAGGTCGAAATTGTGAATATGAAAAACTTATGAACTTTTCAGAACATGTATACAATTGTCGCTAATAACCCCTAAGATTGATGCGACATTGAATAAACAAAAAAGAACTTGTTCTTCTAGGAGGTCCCTGAGAATATATATCTTCATAGATACGACTATTTTAAAGAAAGGTATTCACAAATTGATTGCAAAATCATATTCAACGAAACTGAAGCTAATCAATGTTTAATCAAACCTAATTACATGGAGTTGATAATTCAATTAAGGATTATCAACGGAATCCATCTAATTTGGTTTCGCAAAAAGACAATAGAGAGGTAATCGGTTTTTATTTCGAGGCAATTCCAATAGTGACAGTCACGGGTAACTCGTGCATACTCATTAAAGTGTTTTATTAGGACGGCGTATTTTGAAATTTCTCAAAATCGTGTCCAAATTAATTAGCCATAACAAGCGGCAATTTGCCGGTAAAGCTTTACCTGAGAAACCTCTTACTGAAAACACGGTCACAGAGAAGAATTCGTTGATCCCAAATCGTCGCTGCTAATGCATACTGGCTTGTTTGTGTTTTATCAATTTTTCAGTAAAGCGACTCAAATATTTTGCAAGAAATTTTTATGATTTAGCGTCTGCATCTTGGAATTTTTTGGAATTCCTTCAAAAATTAAGAGGCCTTCTGGGGCTTCTATATATGAACACAATACACAACATATTTACGGCTCTGAAGGCTTCAAATGATTTTTGTTGTACACAGGACAATACTACTCAATCATGTTTCATTTCCATTCTTGGCAATACAGGCTTATTTTCTTTTTAGTCAGCATATTTCTAAAGAAAGTGGTTGACTTTACACTACAATAATGACCTAATGACTATCAGCTATGGAATATTGAAATATTGCACAATATCAGGAAACAAAAATGTTTTTCTGTGAATTGCTGGATTACCAAAGTTACAAAAAATTTACTAAGAATAGGAAGGTAACACAAGTAAGTTTCAAATGCATATTATATGCTGAGCCTTTATTCAACAGGTCTACAAACCTTTTTTTTCTTTGTATCGACTGACCACTTGTTCTTGTAGGCCGGCATCACCTTCTCCCCAGAAGGTTTTCGTCTACCAAATCTTTTGCTTGCAATTGTGAAATCGTGCTCTCCAAGGGAAAGTTAATAAAGATATCTATCCGGTTTGTTCTTCAACTATTTGAAGATGCTTTCTTCTGACATTGGAACATTTGGTCTTGAGTCTAGGGATTTCGCATCTATGAAGTCATTGTGAAACAACTCAGTCACAAGCTAAGAGCTTTTTCTGAACTTTCTATTGATGAATGCACATTTTCATTATCATTCTGAATGTGCTCCTTTACCAAGAATTTGTGTGTTATTCAGTTTATAAATATTGAGGCTTTTACAGCGTATCTATGTAAGGCACGAACAATATAGTGTACCCACTTTGAAAATTATTGAGGATCTCATAAAGAATTATTCGAGGATGAGCTCATATGCATTGTGAAATGAGCGACTATGCTTGAGAAATCACTAAAAAATGCAGACTCTCATTCAGAAAATCCATTATTTTCACATCGATAAACGCATATCACCTTTTATTGGTTTCATAATTGATGTACCTAGTTGCGAACGATTTTATATCCGAGTTTTTCCTATTACCTTTCGATTTCTATGTTCGTGATGAACATATGATCCTTGGAAAAAAATTATTTGAACCAAGTCCGTCAATGCAGAACATTCTTTCCAAGAATCGAAAATTTTACTATATAATTGAAGAACAAAAATATTAGGATTTCCTGTACGATTACAACTGACAATGGGTTCACAAAACCGCGACACGTGTTCCGCTATACAATAGCATCATCAAGCAGGATAAAAAATGTAAAAACTTATAATTGAAGAAAGCGTTTGACACAGTTAACCATAACATTTCATCAGATATCTTTTACATTAGAGGCCAAAATCATTCCGAAAATCGTATCGTGAAATCAATTAGTGCACAAGTGATAAAAATTCATCTAAAATTGTAATTCCACAGGGTTCTGTTCAAAATCAGAATAAAAAAATGCCCTACTTGAACGAATGTGTACATATTCTATTATATAAATCTAATATCCTTCCACGTATCAGATACCTAATCACGATATTGTCTTCTTGCAATCAAAAATAAAAATAAATTGTTCATCGTATTAAGAACAAGGAAGTCAATGCGATTAACGAAAAGCCATGGGACACTTTATCTTCAGATTTATACATGACTTAGAACATGACGGATTTGATTGATAGAACTTGAAAAAGACGAATATTCATAGAAATTCTCAAAAAACTAGCAGACCGGTTTTATATATCTCTCAACAAAACTGTTTTGTTGGTATATCACATTAGATGCTTGGCTAATGGAGTTTATGGTTTGGAATTGTGATAGTTTTACAAACTGAACTGTCATTGAATGATGATGGAAGAATTGAATATAACAAATTGCAATTGTTGAGAAATCAATCAGAATTTTTAGTAGTTAACAGTCCAAAACCATATCGGACTAATATACTCTGCAGGCAATTTTTGCATAACCAAAGGCTGTGCAGTGTATAGATAGCAACACTAGTCTTTATATTCAGTATCAGTTTTCTTCTTGTTAGTGGAACGTCCTTGGAGTTTTTTTCCTTGCGGAAGCAGTCTCCCCTATACTTTATGTCACCCATCCCAACAACCTTGTCCGTGCACAAGTTTGTGCAAGTTGATTGCTGGATGTTTGTCATATTCTTCTGGATCCATAATTGGTTTTTCATATATTTGTTGCCTTTTATGATCTAGAGCCTCACATTCGCAGAGTATTAGTCGATCTGTCTCTATCCCTTTGTTACATTGTCTGCAACTAAGGTCACCGTTGTACAGCCCTATCTTATTCAGGTGTCTTTTGAGTGGACAGTGTCCAATCAACAGCCCTGTTATAACCCTTATCTGATTCCTGTTGCACTGAAGCAGGTCTTCAGTTGTTTTCCCCGACGGTCCTTTTATGAAAGATATCCCGTCAGAGAGAGATGGGTAGATTTCCCCAGTAATCTCTATGTTTTGTTCTCATCCAATTTCTTATGTGATTCGGTACCGTTGTTTTGGGTACCCCCACTGCTGGCTCGGGTCCAGTGTATGGTGTTGATGGTCTTGCAAGCTCATCGGCTTTTTCATTGCCTGCGATACCTGAGTGACCTGGGACCCATTGTACACTTAGTAACACACATAGAGTGCAAATAATATCAGTTTGATGTTGGAATAATTTCATTGATCTCTACAAGAAACCTTATAGTCAGAGAATATTCGTGAAGTAGTTTTGAAAAGCGGACGAGAACTTGGTTTCCAAAACCTCAACGATAAATATTTCGATGATTATTAGTTTTTGTATTTTTTTGATTAGCAAATCTGACATAGACGAAAAGTTGCTGACTGATAGAACATGTTCCATTCAGAAGAAACCGGTTTTTAATCGAGGCAGCAACTTATCGTGGTAGAATAAAAATCTGTCCTTCTACACCTGTATGAATTCCAATATGAGTTCCTATTTTTCAAAATAGTATATTGAAAACAAAAAAACTACGAAGAAATATTCATATGACTTCCAGCTTTCATCAAAAACCTTACAAATTTTGCAATTCTTTGATCTGACTGAAGGTGGATTCATGCAGCTTCAATTATCAAGTAACAATAAACAAGAAGCGATTAACAATTATCAAGTAGAAAGTAATAAAAAACCAGGCATTCATGCAACAGTGATCAAAGCTTACGGAAGGGGATCATATTTTACCCTACATAAACTTTTGAATAGCATTTTTCATTAATTTTTATACACCCTAACTTCGTTTTGGAGAGTTGAAGATTGAAATTGAAAATGAAATATCAATGCTTTCCTGAGAAAGTCCACCAGAATCCCATATACAGTTTCAATTTCAACTCGCTCACATTCCATGAACAGAAAAACAATTGCGAAAAACAAATTCTTTGAAAAAATGTTTGGTTATGATCATATAATCCGTCATAACCTGCACATTACAGACACTTGTTTTACAATTAAAGTAAGAAAGTTAAAAGTTGGACAACTCTTACTTGTTACTTGTTAATTGATAGATGATAATTTGGTTGCTTGAATCATCTACAGTAAATTGGGAAGTTCAACTCATCATTGTAATTGTTCCTTGATAATTGATGCTGCATGAATCCACCTGAAATATTCGCGAAGAAAATAGTTGGGTTGAGGAACGATTCCATCCGCCATTCTATACCCAACAGACGAGTCTCCGGCAATATTTGAAATCAGCCGCTATCGAGCTCGCGATAGTTCTGGTTCTTCGCCAACGGATGGTGGGGTTCGACCGAAACTCGAGACTTAATCAGTCCAGTCGAGTCGTATTACGAGAAGGACGCTCAAATAATGAATAGCAATGCTAGTCTGACAGAATATCGTGACTATTGTTGTTTGTAGAAGAAAAAATATGAATAATGGACCCTTTTTCCTCGATGAATATCTTTATTCTACTAACGTTACATCATTAAAGTAGAAACATATGGAAAAAGAGTTTCTTTAGAAATGCGTAGTGCAATATCGCAACAGTTCAAACTCAAAGCTGCAGACCCTGGAAATTTTAAACACTAGATCTACTATCAGGGCATTATCGGTTAGAAAAACCTATCAGTATTATAGGTTCGACTGGAGAATCTCAATGCAGCTCCTGCCAGGAAAACAAACGGACCACTCTGCATGAGACTGATGGACTGGGCCGATACTTGATTGAGATCAATAACTCAAAAAAACACACCTATTGTGTGATGTCCACTAGAAAGTTCACAAAACTGCTTCGTCTTTCACTATACAATATGGTGTCTGAAGAAGCTGTTGTAGAGTGAAACATGTGTAGTGGTTTTGTGATTACGTACTGCATATTCTCTGTGAATGTGGACAGTAGGCAATCCTAAGGTACACAAAATGTGGGGGCTACTGGCTAGTGTCGAATTTGGAAAGTTGTCATTAGTTTATTTGAACCCATTCAAGCGAATACCTGAATTGAGAGATGTTTTAACCTCAAATTCATTATTCTAAAAAAACACTCAGTATTTACAATTCAATATTTTAATGCTTTAAGTTCATAGACATCAAATTGATACGATTATGGGGTATAGGAATATAAAACCATCTCCAAATTTGCAAAGTTGCATGGATGCGTGTTGAGCATTTCACCTTAGTACGGTCACCGGAGCAAACTTGCAACCTCAGCATATGAATCTTTATATATGATGAGGGAGGTCAAGATTCGGTATTCGGTATTCAGTAAATCAGTCAGTGTTCATTGATTACTCTTCAGAAACGGTCCCAGAACAATTTTGAGAATGCAGCACATCTTCTTCTCGACAATCCTGCTGGTTAGCAATATATTGTGAGTTTTTGGTGTTTTTTCTGTATTTCTCAGTTCATTTTCGAGCATATTTTCTCATTTTTTCCATAATAAATATTCAATTGAGTTTTCAGATGAGTTCTTTCATTATTTGGATGAATTAAAGTTGGGTGAAATAGCGAAAAATGCTATCGTAATAAGCCAAGCGAGTACCGCTTCGCGACACTAGTATCGAAGTTCTGTCGTCTTATCGAATTAATCGAGCTAGAAAATGAGCCTCAAGCCCAAAGAAAAGTAGTTATACTGAGCCTCAATAACTAGGAACAGTACCGATGGATCCCTTGCTTTTGAGTGAGCTTTTGAGAAGTTCGAATAAACCTGGGAAATTCCTCAAAAACATTAGAAAATTTTCATTTTCATCTCTGAAGGTTGATGTGAGCTAGCTACCGAACAATCTAATCTATGATATTTTTTGAGCAATTCCAAAGAAAATCATCAAAGGCGGCCACGATATTATAAAAAGAGAGAAAAATTGTCTGAAATGACGGATGGTATTTTTCAACTAGTCGATTGCAGTATTGGTTTTCATGCTTCTATTCAAGTTGGTCGAGAATTTATTCGGATAGGTTCCTTCAGTGACCTGTCAAATAAAAGGCTGAATGTTTTACTGCAGATCACGCATTGCATATAGAGCACAGGAGCACACGTAATGTTTCAAACGATGTATTATACATTGCATATTGCCGATTGAGTATGTTGGAGTGGTTGGTTTCTCTCATGAAGCGCTGTAAACTTGTGCACAAGCCAGGACAGATGTTTGAGGTACACAAGTTCCAAATACAAAATGAGAACAGTAAGTCAAGATTGGTCATCACGACATTTCGGCAAAGTCTCATTTGCCATCTTCTAGGTGATGTCTAGAGATCACCTAGAAGATGGCACATAGGCACTGTTAATAACGATAATGAAAAAAAAAATGGCCTGCAATGTTCACTTGAAGATGCACCAGCCAGAATTCTGATTACCTCCTTTTGAATAACAAAAACAATATCACCATAGGAAATTACTGACTGAATCAAACTGTGGTATAAAAGTTTGAGAACGTCAAGTAAGACTGTTTGTTTCAACCGACG